>KK502553.1:330732-344417 GCA_000688735.1 Glossina austeni
ATCTGGTATAAGCTTTTAAGTTAAAGTGAATACACAAGCGTGAGCCTAGTTTGCAATTTAAAAACGCAACCCCACACAATCGTGCGGCTCTCTGAGCGAAGCCATTGGAATTGGCAAAGCATCAATTTATTTAGGACGATATTTTAATTACGATCGTTCGGCGAACTCTCTCTGCATTAAAATGTAAGCAAACCATCGCCATCGTCGCCAAAATTCGGCATCCTATTTTTTGGGCGGATCTAGAATTTTAAGAGAAAATAAATTGAAACAAGTCGGAGCATTATAGTCGAGCAAGGCCGACTGAAGAAGTACCCTACACTACATTGCCTAACACAATTCGTATTTTTATACAAAATTACTATTATGAGTAAATTTTCATCAAACGAAGTATTTTCTGCTCTACGAAGGATTAATTTTTGTGAAAATCTTTATTAGGGTAGTAACCAAAAAATAGCCCGAGATGGTCCAAATTTGGTACAGTTAATTTTTTTATGTTAATTTACTATCATGATATAATTTGCATTATGAGCCATTGAAAATTAGAACTTTTTGTCGTATGAACATCAATCTTCATTATATGAGAGGAGGTTCAAAAATTGTCACAGCCGCTCCAATGGTTTCATACCAATTTAGAATGCTGAAAGACTGCTACTTAGTCGTTGAAAATTTGCAAGTTTTTCCATATAACAAGTTTTCAGAATAGGGCATTATATGGAGAGTGATCGAAAAAATATATCTATCCGAACCATTTTCAACAGCGCTCGTCCTTGGACGAAAACACATCACTGTACCAAATTTCATCAAAATATCTTAAAACATGCGACTTATAGCTTGAATACAAGGTTAGATGGACAGACATCAGACGGATAGACAGGCTTAGATCGATGAAGAACAAAATTCTGAATGGAGCGATGTAATAAAAGGCGGGTCTACCTTAAGCCATTCTGTGTTTTACCTACGTCCTCACTAACTTAGTCTACAATTGGCGTTGGAAATAATTGTCAAGTGCTACTTCAAGACGTCCAATGTAAAGAAAAAGGCTTGAAAGAGACTAACGCAACGCAAACAAAACTAAACCGAACACATTTTGATTGAAATTTGTACACGATGTCTTACACACTACACTACACTACAAAACATGTATACGATAGTAAGACGTATTGAATAGCTGTGTACGTGAGTGTATTTCTAGTAATACTTGTGTGCGGTTTGCTTAAGCAATTGCTCATAAGCAATAGAACCTTCAATTTTTGATTTTTCTGAGCTTGACCGCCTACTGTTGGTATTTTAATATAAAAATAAATCTTTTTTTATAAACAAACTTATCTTCTTCTTAAGTAAGTTCTATTTCGTTGTCTCATACCACCTGAAAAGTAGATAGAATTCCTTTTTCCTTCTATTACAAAAAAAAAAAAACACCGGCCCTTAAAAAATTTTTTTTAAGCCGACTTTAAGCAGTTTTCAATCAAATTCGTAAGGAAACAAAAACTCTTTAAAAAGAATTGCAACTCAAAAAAGAGAGAAAAAAATTCTGAAAGGACTTTAAATCCTGATGATCACGGTGAGCAGCTGCAACTTATGTTCTACGCCAGACAGGAAAAATATGGTGCAGAGCAATAAGTGCGATAAATGATTTCACTTCGAATTCATTGGCGTTAACAACGTTATAGGGAATGTCAGCTGAAGCTGCCAAACGTGTCGAACCCAACTAAACAATTTTTTTGCTTCCTTGTTGGAGAAATTAGCGAAACCACAAACCTTAACCAATAGATGTGGATGCCGTCAGAACAAAAGCCTACTGATTTAAGGCTTAACATCGCAACTATGAACGACTTACTACTGTTTACGGAACCAAATTATTTGTTCGATACTTGGCTAAGATGACATGACTCTTACTTTATTTTTACATAATACAATGCTTGCTACAGTCAACGATAAATATTTGGCTTTTGGAGAAGATTTTATTGCCAAACATGAAAAGCTACCAGAAACTGCTATCTATGAAAGGATAAATAAATCAAAGCAGACGCAGCGACCTAAATATTGTCACGAAATCAATCAACTTAAGCGTGTTACAAATATCTACAAAGACAGCCTGAGAGGGGTCTTAAATGGATTTCTTGATGACGCCAATCTCTTACGGGCCTTTGAAAGAGCGGAAACTCACCATTTTACGCGATTGCGGAATTAATTCACATCCGCTTATAGTTGTGATGACGAAGCTCTCTCTTCAAACCTTCTCCTCTCTACAAAAAGAGCAACGTTTAATGATAGTGCAGGCGATCATTAACTCTTCTTAGCGAACTCACCATATTTGGAGGAGGTAGGGGAAAGAAAATCGCTCCAGTCCAGAAAAGTTTTTCGCCGAGGCGCTGCAAAACTGGGCAATATCGCCATGATTTTCAATTAAAATTTACGTAGGAACGCGTAACTGAAAGACGTTATAATTAAGGTGATAAAGGTGAATATGATGGGTAGCGTGCGAAGGATAAAAATAAAGACCGTTACTTGGTGATGTTTTCGTAGGGTCTGCAACTAAAGTTGCTATGCTAAACATCGGCAAAGAATGTAAGAATAAAATAAATCCTTCGTGATTCGCTTACGGGGGGAGGAATGTTGCCTCGTTGGGTAACCCTACATACTTCGATTACCGATAACACATATCATTATCACGTTATTCCTGGAACGCAGAAAAAAGTTCTTCTTCGTTTTATTACCACGAACAGAGCGCTTCCGTTTAACGACGTTTTTTCACTTTAACAAAAACGAAATCCCAGAATAATGACAATTGTGGATAACTTTAAGACAAAGCTACGATAAATTACGATAAAAGGGATCTGTTTTACTACAAGATACGCGCTTTTCTAAACACAATTCGTAAATCAACAGTTATTTCACGATGTAAATTGCTCCATAAGAGACTAATTTGGACCATCGATCATCTTATGGAGGGATTCTCATGAAAAATAAACCCGTACACGGCAACAAAATACAACTTTTAGTACGAGCGAGGGAAAGTAAAGTCATTAAGAAGAAAATTAACTTCGACAAGTTAGGATAATGCCAGTGTACGTTTTGAGCCCGCATCCATCGAAGGGCTGCCATGCACAGTATAACGATACTTGAACACAAGATTTAATTTTTGGTTTTTTATCAGGAAAATGTGAAAAGAATTATATTCGACAGCGTGATGTAGGATTTTGCTCGACTGTAACATTTTAACTATTTTTTTTATTGCCATTAGTTTTATAATAAAAAAGATTCGAGAGAAATCAGCAAATTTTACATAATCGAAAGAAAGTAACGGTTGACACCGGAGAAGTCAATTTAAAGATGTAAACTTCAAAATTTCAAAACAATCCGGACAGGAGGCAACAGTATGCTAAGCTCCAACAGGTTGATTAGAAGAGAAAAGTACTGACCGCCTCAAGTTTCAATTTTAAAGATATTTTTGTTTTATTTCTATCATGCGATGCCTGCTTAATACAATTCGTTTTATTTTTTTTGACACTCCCAAGGACGTAAAAGAATTGTGCTTAAAGTTTCTGTCATTTCCAATTACTGCCCATATTTTGCAAGTTTTCCAATGCAATTAAAATAGACGTTAGACGACTTTACCGCGACTATGTTTAGAAAATTCGATCAATTAAAAATATTTCCTCCTCATGATCGTCTCTCTACAAAATGAAATCAAATGTCTCAGTGAAAGACCAGAGGGAACGGAAAACCAGAAGAAAATATGCTCCTCTTTCCAAATGAAAAAAAAAAAAAAATATTACATGAAATTAATTTTTGAAAACCTATTCTACGGAGTTGAAAAGGTTGAAAGGTTGTAAAGATGCAAAGGTTTGCGAAAACTTTGATCGCCAGCGCTAACAGTTTGGAACTTACCGATGGCGTTGAAACTTTTAAAGGCAAAATTTATGGAATGACGAGTAGCAGATCAGCAGCGGCTGAGTTGTGCAAAAGAATCATTTTGCAAGTTAAACTTCTCGATACCGTTAAAAAGATTGAAATCAAAAAGCGATTTCATCGGGTCAGTCTTCACCGGTAAATATTTCGAAGATTTTTCACGCACGTTGTTCGATTGCAGTATTTGATCCATAAGATGGAATTACAAATATGGATGACGAACATTCCTACGATAACGAATGTGTTTTCCTTTAGGAAGCCTTGATCTGCCTGACGGCTATGAACAATTCGATGATACCCGCATTACATATTTCAAAAAGATTACGTTTGCGTAATGAAATGCAAGCCTTTGGAAAGATATGCTCAGCCATTATGATGTAACTTAGCATTAAATACAATTGTTAATGAATTTCCGTTTTATTATTGCATAAAATATTTGTATAAAAATTGTAAGCTACAGGTATTTAATTGACCGCAACAACAATTTGCAATGCAAACAAAGAGTTATAATAAAATTAATGAGAGAATATTCTTCAACCAAATATTGTGTTCTCGTTCGCATCGTTGCTTTATGGTTACAAAATCATATTGTTGACAAGCAGTTGTCAGTTGTAATGAGCAGACACATATGTTTTTGCCCATGTATTTGTTATGAATGAAGTTTTCAAAGGGAAGGAGGAGTTGCGATAATAAAGATTAAATGAGTATGCGCATGCAGTCGATGCATAAAGGCGTAAAAGCTTGATATTAATGTAAACATTTTTTTGCTTTAGTGTTATAAAATAATAAAATAGTGTTAAATTATGCATTTAATAAAATTAAGTAGAAAATTAATTTAATTAAAAATGGCATCAAATTACATTTCTCGTTTCGTACGATATGTTTAATATTTTCTCATATTGATATCAATTATTCGCATAATTACAATGAAGAAATTTTAGACTTGATCTACGTAGGACGTGCGTAATTCGAAACCATTTCCCATGATGAACAAAATTTAAGATAAAAGCAAAAAAAAAAAAAAAAAATTTGGTTTTATCCATCTTTCATTCATCCTTCAAGAGTGATACAAGCAGGGTAGACCTTGTCCAACATTTCAACCCTTCTCTTAAAGAACGACATGTCGAGACCATTTGAATTCGGCTCAGTTCTCGCAATGTCCCCGATGTTCGACCCTTATCTTTTTCGCCGGGACAACAGTCTTTGCATAATGACCAAACACTTAAAAATTTCCGGGGACGAGATTGTATGAGTACAGGGGACGGACGACGGGGAATCAATGCGAATTTCAATTAATGGAATTTTTATTGTAGCCACAACCATTGCAGCCATTTGCTCTACTCTGCAAACAGCTCTCCCACAACCAAATTTTCATGCACAAGACATTGCCTTGCGATGGGAGCTATAGGATGGGAGGTATCTTTCGCAGCTTTGCTTTTCGCCCATAGGGAATAATTTCTAAGATTTTTTTCTGGATATTTTCTGTTGTAATTACCTGTTTAGAGCGTTCACTGAATTCATCGTCGTCGTTGACCTCGTTTGGAATCGGCAAACAGATAAATCCCTGTTTTCCAAGGTAAAGAGTTGCTATCACGACTTTTCAAGCAATTCCACGCTTTGGGTGATATTTTTGGATCTCTTCGTTATTCAATAAGTAAAGCATTCAACAAATAAATGATCGAAATCACGTGAAATTTTGGCAGGCGTCACTTGAGGAACGTCACTTTCCAGAAATAATACAGACTCCCTTTGTTAGAAATCAGATCCTTGTGACAATTAGGAGCGATCGTAACTCGTATTGGAGTACTAACCTTCTTCCAGTGCTGTGGAAGGTACTGATGAGAGTTGAACCTGTATGAGACTGGGTGAGTAGTCAAGTGCGACTTAGGTCGATAGGCAGGTAGGTGGCCGTAGGGGACTCTCGGGAAGACATGGATCGAGTAATGTAGTAGCAGTCATGGATATGAGACTTGCTCACCCTAATCGGGAGAGGACATTAGTTAGACTGAAAGCAATTGAGTGTTAAGAGTTCTGCGCAAGCTCTTCCTCGCAAACATCTGCGTGTGTTGCATGAAACAATGAAGCACTTAGTGAGGCAGTCATTAGGGGATATAAGAAATCCAGTGCAGTGTTTTCAATGCAACTTACGCATCACCGATTTAGTACGAGATGATTATGAGTGTTATAGGCTGGAAAAAAGCTTTGGGTTGTTGCTCTATGTGCCACATTTCCCCCGCAAGGTATAATACGCCTCTACTGTATATGTAGGTGATACGCTATGCTATGTACGATAAGACAACGCATGGATCTTTCAGCCCACGATCACGCAGATGGTACACCCGCTTCTCCTAGCGTTCTGATAAGAAAACCAAATTCATCTCTAAGGTGTGGTTCATAGATAGCCAATTAGACAGACAGGTTTCAACCTTTAGCTGGGCTACTTACTCACCATACACGGTTCTTTAAATACTTTCCTGCCTAACAGAACATCACTAGAGATTCGGTCTTGCCGCTGACACAATGTTGTTGCCACAACTGAGCCATATGGCACTCTTTTAGGTTTTAGGGGACTTTCATGGTGGCTGTGGTTGGCCCAAACCGACTGAAAAGGGTCCTTCCTCAACAGGTATTTTGTTGTAACCCAACGAAGTGCCTGATCCTTACGACGAGAGTGGTTCTAGGTAAACCTCGCCTCCCTAGGGAGAGAGTACGGCCATGCACGTGTCTCCATCTGCCACGTGGGTATAAATAATCCTCGGATCGGGGACGGTGTGCTTTCGTCCTCCATGGGTCATCGGGCATCGGTAGTGGAGACAAGCCTTCAGAACAGGGTATCCACGTTAAGCTCACAGAGACGTTTGACCTTAAAAAATTTGTTTTCGTTATTCGATATTGCACCGACTTAACAAACTCGCTGTCACTTAAAACGCTATATCATCGCTTCCAGCCCTCTGATTGCCACGCACATTTGACAAAAGCTTCCCAGCGCGGCCAGCCAGCAAAAGATGACTATCCTATTTTGAAAAGAGCTCCGCTATTTTAAGAGCTTCTCGTAGACTTGATGGAAGTCCGAGGGAGAAAACTTAAAGGGTACGAAAAAGGATTTCAAGTACTATATGATAAACTTCATTGCGTAGCAATGAGTTGTGTGCAAATAAGATTCCTCTGCCCAAGGAGCTTAAGTATGGAATACATAAAGATGAATACATAGGTCAAGTTTGTCTTATCATGCAATACCATCGCCCTCAGCTCGTACAGGAAAGGGCTGTACTTTTACGAAAGAAGTGCTTACGGGTGCAATCTACCAGATATGTAGCGGTACTACAATCTACTAGATATGTAGCGACAGTAACATCAGATGAAGCAGAATTCGATCAACTAGTATATTTTTTATATAATTTATTTAAATTAACTTTTCATCTAAATTCGATAAAGGAATTCCGAATTATTTTGTTTACTACTAAACAATACAGCCGTACTACTTTTTTTACACGGTTTGTGAGAGTTGGGAATCATCGGTACTTTCTTCAATGCATCAGTAATTGATTATTAATAAGCCGCGAAAACCGAGATACATCATGAAAGTATGCCTTCCAAAGGAAGTTCATGAGAGCATTCACCTCCAATAACAACGAAAAAATGAAAATAATGAAAAATTTGCTTTACATGGCAACTAACTCTTTTAAAATTCTAAACAATTTCCATCGTTTTCTATAGTCTACGTCTAGTTTATGCAGATTGAATGACGAGTGCGTGCGAGAAGATACAAAGAGATTATCTTCCCGAATATTTATGACAGAAAAAAGTTGGCTTTCGTATTGGATGCCTTCAATGTCCCAATACGTGTGACCCCAACTTTATTGTTGAACACAACGGCCACAATGTTGTTTTGGTGCGGTCGACTTCCAGCACTAGCTAACCAGAAAGCCGACATTCGAAAGGGTAGTTTCTGTTATATCTGTCGTGGCTAATGTTACATTTAATTTTCATTGACAGTCAACAGATTGTCCACTAAACCATTCCAGTCACCGCTGTAGTTCTCGAAAATCTCGAAATATTTTATTTTCCTTTTTTACTCCTAAAGATATAACTTATGGGCCGTTGAATTCGATGCAGGCTTTTATTTAGAACCTCCATCAAAAAAAAAAAAAAAAAAAGGCCGTTGAATTCGATGCAGGCTTTTATTTAGAACCTCCATCAAAAAAAAAAACCCTAAACACGCTGTTCACGCAAATATTTGTTTAAACTTTGCACGGCACACGCGCGTCTCATTCAACCTGTCATATATCGGGTTTGTTTTATGATACGCTGTGCTCAGGATAGAGACTGACTGAACTTGCTATGAACAGATAAGTTTCATGCTTCACTTTTGAATGGAAATATTAACAAGCCGTAAAAGTCGATTTTGTCTTTTGTGGTGTATAACTTTATTTTGGCCGATTTGCGAGTATTCTTTAGGTAGCATAATATTTAAACAAGAGAATATAAATTTCGAAATGTCACACCTGCACAAAAAAATACCCACAAATTGTGTGTGCCCGCATTCACTGCGAACACTTTATATTGTCATCGCTTGTAGTTCCTCCCCTTTCCATAACCAAGTCGTCACATTTCGTAGTTGTTAGCACCTCTTTCATTGTAATTTTATCCCTTTCACTTGCGCAGACGATTGGATGGTTGTGCATGAAAAAAATATTATAAAAATACCACCAAAAAAATAATTCCAAAAACCGAACCAAAAAAAAAAAGATGACATCTTTCATGTTGTTGTTTACATTTTAGGTGTTTTTGCCGTTGAAAATTTGTAGGAATTTTCGGAGACTTTTGTTATGTGTATGCGAATTTTAATATAAATTGGCTTACACAGTGACTGCGGAGCCATCCGTTGACAACAATATTAACACCCATGTCACTGGCGTGCGCTTAAGCTATTGTTAGCCCATTTTTAAAAATGCTCTTTCTTTATCTGGATGGGTCTTTTCTTTTTTTCCTTCTTTTTTTTTTTTGCAGTATTATGAATGCGTGTATAACACTTGTCTGTGCTCAGAGTTGAGATGTAAAGGTAGAATTTGTAAAGAATTGAATCTGAGTAAAAATTATTTATAAATTGGAAAAATTTTATCTACAATAAAAAAAAATAAAAAAATTTTTTTTTGACGGGTATTGTTTAAGAATTTTATTGGAAGTTGCTTACTTTTACCTTTATATGTAAGCGTTTTAAGCAAAGTAGGAAAATATAGGAATACATTAAGCGTATAACGTGCATCAAAGGAGGATACGAATGCTATTTACCCAGTTCCTGCTACGTGTACTTTTTTCGGTACACGAGAAAGCATATTTGTAGACCAAACTCAATGTTTACGACCTGCACCTGCAGGGTGTACTAAGTTTGTGCAAAAAGGATTTGAGATAAAGCTGCCTTTTATTATACCGATCGATTCGGAATTACTTTCTGCATCCGTCTAAGCTTGTCTGCCTTGTAATCTTGTATTCAACCTACAGGTCGCAATTCAGATATTTTGTCGGAATATGGTACACCAACGTGTTTCGCCCCAAGGACGAACGTTATTGAAAATGGTTCGGAACGGACCACTTACCACCTATTCTGAAAATCGTCGTTATATGGAAAAAATGAGCCATTTTTAAAATTTCGCAGCAAAAGTGGCTAAATAGTAGTATTTGGGTATTCTACGTTGGTATGGAAACTTTGGACCGGCTGTCTACCTTTTTTTCTGTTTCGTAGGTATATATTTAATATATAAACTATAAGCTTTTTTTATCTCTGTCATATATCGGATCAGGAAATATATACACCATTATTATTATAATTAATTTATCCAGAGAAATAAAATCCATATACGCACTTGAGATTTAAACCCATGATCCATAGTATTGCTACTCGAAATCCTTTCTCTACACGTCCACTCAAGCGGATATATTTTTTCCATTACAAGAATATATATATATATGTATATATATGTATATATATATATATATATATATAGAAAACTACTATATTTTCATTTTGTTTGCCGAAAACCATCCAAGGACTTGAAATTGATATCCACTTACTTACAGCTATCCAGGAAACATGTTAGCAAGTGCAATGAAAAGCATCTATGCATTGGTGTATTTATGCATGAAGAACAATGAAGTTGTGATACAATCAAAGGAATTTAAGAATAGAGTCGCAAAGATGACCAGTTAAGTTCCAAGTGGAAATATCGGGTAGACGTCTCAAAAAGCATATTTATACCATCTGTTTGCTTATTCGCGAGGGAGGAGGAAGCCGCTCGACACATAAACGATTTTTTAAGATTTGGTTATACAAAAACGAACTGCTTGCTAACGCTGAGGCGAGTCAGAGTTACTTCACTCTGCAGATTTTCACCAGTTATCACCAGTAAACTACTTCATATGGGACCTTAAAGGAAAAACAAAAACCCCAATGTTCTCAGCGCTACAGTAAATTTTCCTTTTGTCTTCAAAAAAAAAAAAAAAAACAAAATCAAAAGTAGAAAACGTCCCAAAATTAAAACATAGAGGTGTCATTGTAGGCTTTCATTTCAAGCACTTTGTTTTACGCTTTTTTTTTTTTTCATTTGTTAACTTTGCTCAAAATTGAAAAACAAGTCATTATCGTTATTTGTTTTGTTCGTTCAAATGAAGTTCTCTCTTTTTTATGCTTTATTGCTTATGGACGTGTATAAAATTTAAATTTAAGTGCGGATACAATGAGTTTTAACCAAGCACTTAACAAATACTTAACGGACCTGTTTTTACTAAATATTTTTATGGCTGCGTCTGTTTATGTATTTTTTTTTTTTTGCTTTTGATTTATTGTTAGTGGAAAAATATTTGGCGCCGCATGAAATTCTTTAACAAAAATTAATCTAAATTAAAAAAATAAAAAAAAAAGAAGAAAGACATGGTTATTTATAATTTATTCGGCAAGAGTCAATTACGATTTTTTTTAAATTCATGCAAGTAAAAAAAATATATGAAAGAGCAACTTTTACTTAACTGATATTAATGTAATTACAAAATTAGTATTTTCTTTCCCTATAAATGCTCGAATGAAAGAAATATTTTGTAAGAATTTCTAAACAAATAGTTTTTCGATAAATCGGACTTTATAGGTCATATTATTTGATATAAATAAAATATTATGATTATACCCATCACCGAAGGACGAGGGTGAGGAGGCGTTTGCAACGCCCAAAAGAAAGCGTCAGAGACCACAACAAAGTACATATATTCTTGACCAGCATCAAATTCCAAATCAATTCAAGCGTGTCCATCTGTCCGTCTGTCCGTCTGTGAAATGTCTGTTGCAAACATTCTCCTGGCCGCAGGAGACTATCGACTTCAAATTTAGTAGAAACATTGGAAGTTCTTGTACGCAGATTGGTATTGAAAATGAGTCAAATCGGTCGAAGAACACGCCCATAGTACCACGTAGACTGATCCCATGTCTGCGTTTAAAAAGGAATGAAAAACTGCTGTTTTTTGCTCATTACTCATACACTATAGCAAATAAATGTGAAAAAACTGGAACAAGTATTCTATGGATGATATTGTAGTGCTCGTGCGCAAAAATGGAAAAAATTGACCACGCCTACTCAATATTATAGTGTATAAAATGTAATTGTTTTTTCAATACCTCTATAAAAGGCAGACACAAGCTATAAAATCCCCATAAAGTAGACAAATTTTTGGCCACCTTTAAATTTGGAATGCAGATAAACATGTCCGCTTGTTCGTCTGTCCATTTGTCTGTTTGCGCAGTTTTGCNAAAAAAAAAAAAAAAACAAAATCAAAAGTAGAAAACGTCCCAAAATTAAAACATAGAGGTGTCATTGTAGGCTTTCATTTCAAGCACTTTGTTTTACGCTTTTTTTTTTTTTCATTTGTTAACTTTGCTCAAAATTGAAAAACAAGTCATTATCGTTATTTGTTTTGTTCGTTCAAATGAAGTTCTCTCTTTTTTATGCTTTATTGCTTATGGACGTGTATAAAATTTAAATTTAAGTGCGGATACAATGAGTTTTAACCAAGCACTTAACAAATACTTAACGGACCTGTTTTTACTAAATATTTTTATGGCTGCGTCTGTTTATGTATTTTTTTTTTTTTGCTTTTGATTTATTGTTAGTGGAAAAATATTTGGCGCCGCATGAAATTCTTTAACAAAAATTAATCTAAATTAAAAAAATAAAAAAAAAAGAAGAAAGACATGGTTATTTATAATTTATTCGGCAAGAGTCAATTACGATTTTTTTTAAATTCATGCAAGTAAAAAAAATATATGAAAGAGCAACTTTTACTTAACTGATATTAATGTAATTACAAAATTAGTATTTTCTTTCCCTATAAATGCTCGAATGAAAGAAATATTTTGTAAGAATTTCTAAACAAATAGTTTTTCGATAAATCGGACTTTATAGGTCATATTATTTGATATAAATAAAATATTATGATTATACCCATCACCGAAGGACGAGGGTGAGGAGGCGTTTGCAACGCCCAAAAGAAAGCGTCAGAGACCACAACAAAGTACATATATTCTTGACCAGCATCAAATTCCAAATCAATTCAAGCGTGTCCATCTGTCCGTCTGTCCGTCTGTGAAATGTCTGTTGCAAACATTCTCCTGGCCGCAGGAGACTATCGACTTCAAATTTAGTAGAAACATTGGAAGTTCTTGTACGCAGATTGGTATTGAAAATGAGTCAAATCGGTCGAAGAACACGCCCATAGTACCACGTAGACTGATCCCATGTCTGCGTTTAAAAAGGAATGAAAAACTGCTGTTTTTTGCTCATTACTCATACACTATAGCAAATAAATGTGAAAAAACTGGAACAAGTATTCTATGGATGATATTGTAGTGCTCGTGCGCAAAAATGGAAAAAATTGACCACGCCTACTCAATATTATAGTGTATAAAATGTAATTGTTTTTTCAATACCTCTATAAAAGGCAGACACAAGCTATAAAATCCCCATAAAGTAGACAAATTTTTGGCCACCTTTAAATTTGGAATGCAGATAAACATGTCCGCTTGTTCGTCTGTCCATTTGTCTGTTTGCGCAGTTTTGCAGTATTCGTGGTAAACATTCTCCCGTTAGCGGAAATGAAGATATCGCCTACAAATTTGCAAAAAAATTTGAAAGCGATCTAAAGTTTTCAGAGTACACGCCCATACGACAAAAGCTTTTATTTTGAAAATAGAAGAGATCAGCTGCGCCCACTCCATATTATTGAGAATGAGAATTTTGTTCTTTTACTTCTTTTATCTTTTTTAGAAAAACGATGATAGGTTAAAAAGATTCGGCGCGGACCGAATTTAATTTTCTTACTAGTTAATGTATATAAATAAAGAGCCAACAGCAGTAAAGTGGTGCGTTTTTGGCATTCTAAAGTTCAAGTATATATTTGAGGAGCACAAAAAACATGACACATCTATGCTCTGCTCTTGAGCAGGTCACTAAGCATTTCTATTATAATAACACGATACAAGGCAACGTTATAAAGAAAATATTTTTAAAAATTGAAAGAAAATGTTAAAGAAAACTGTATAAAAAAATGGAAAAAGAAATAATTGCAATCTTCTGTGGGAAACAAGCAAAGTAGGCATGCAAAAAATTTGTCTTTTTTTTTTTTTTGTATTGATTTATATTTTATTGACACACATTACTAGATTACAGCCAAAACATTTAACGAATACTCATTAATGTATTATTATAAGTTTAATTAAAAAAAAAAAAAAA
>KK502553.1:363677-382317 GCA_000688735.1 Glossina austeni
TTAAAAAAATTTTTTTATAAAAAAATATAAAAAAACCCTGATCCTAAAAAAAAAAAAAAAAAAAAAAAAAAAAAAAAAAAAAAAAAAAAAAAAAAAAAACCCTTTCGTCAATTTCATTATTAACCGCTCGTATGTAGAAGGATCGATATAAAAATTATATTATTTGTCAAGTATTTTTGACACAGAGCGAGATAAATGATTTGTGTTACTTTCATTATTTTATGTAACGAATACTAAGTAGAAAGCATGACGATCCTTACATATATCGATTCGAATAAACAAAACTTGGGCATGTGGCACTATTAACGAATACTCAGTAGAAAGTATGACGATCCTTACATAAATAAACAAAACTTGGGCATGTGGCACTATTAACGAATACTCAGTAGAAAGCATGACGATCCTTACATATATCCATTCGAACAAACAACACTTGGGCATGTGGCACTATTAACGAATACTCAGTAGAAAGTGTGACGATCCTTACATATATCCATTCGAACAAACAACACTTGGGCATGTGGCACTATTAACGGATTATAGACATAAACTATTTTTGGTAGAAGTTTATCTCTCTCGATCTCGATCTTTAGTTTATACCTGTTTAGTTAAGTTTATATCTGTAGATCTGTAGTTTATTTTTCTTATTAATAAACTATATATATACTGCATTTTCTCCTCCTCCTCCTCCTTTAATTTCTTTGTAGCAAATGCCGGAGGCTAAAGGAGAAAAGACTCGTAAGGCGACTTTTTAAATTTCATATCTGATAAACTCGATTTTTAATTTCAATTTTTGGAACATGAACGACTCTAGTAAAATTAAGTGGCTTAAAAATTTCACGCAAATCTTACTCTGTAAACATTTGCGCGCCTTTCAATATCTCTTTGCACAGTGTATGCCACAATAGGAATGACAAAATTATCAAATGCTTCATACAAAGAATATGCTCCATGTCAACGTTGACATCATGAAATTCTGGGTTTATGAACACATCGCTATCGCTATCTCTCTTCCTTTCTCCTTGTCTCCCTTTGCATATATGTTTATGTATATTCATTCATATATGTTTATATATATATATGGGAATCTTTTACAATATTTCGTTAAAAATATAGTCGTAAAATATACAGTAGCTACCATGATTTGTTTATATTTGTGTTTGCCTGGATATGCATATATACACATACACACATATATACATAGATACATAGATACATATATATATATACATATGGATGTACATGTAATCTCCCTCTCTGAGGCTAAAACTTGTAATCCACTTTCGTGTACATGTCTGCCCGTGTATACATATTACATTTTATAGAGTGTTTCAAGTACATGTAGTAAAAAAATTTAAATCTCTGCGTGTCCTCGAATTTTTATAACAGCAATAAACAAAATTTTTTTTTCTACTCACCATCGCATATAGTACTTAGTTTGTAAATCGGTGCACGGCATCCATAAATGCGCTTTCGAATCCATACGTAGCATACGCTGTTTTCAACTTCTGATTCCGAATCTATTTAACTTTCTTTCACTTTTCTTCTTTCTTTTCTATTTGTCTTTGCTCTATACCATCAAGATCCTAAAGGGAGCGTTTGGAATGAAAAATCTAAACACAACTTACGCGCTTACCTGTTAATAACGGACTTTAGGAAATGATATGAATGTGTGTCGTTGGGAAATACTGTATAAAAAAACAAAATACCCCGCACGCATATACACTTGATCAGCTCCTTATTCTAAGTCACGAAGCAATCTATTTGGCTCTTCTTGCTAGCTTTTGGAAGGGTCGCAATCCTCAAGGTTTGAATAAATGTCTAAAAGTTGCTCAAAAAGCCAAATACATCAAAAATTCTATACGTTGCCATACAGTAGCTGGAAATTTGAAATTTATTATAAATTTGTAACGAAAGTACACAAAAAAAGAGTCCCAATCTTTGCCATTTCCACAATTAATAAAAACTAAATGTTTTCCATAGTATTCACCTTGTGCAGCGTAGCGTGCTCCCAAAATCCGCCTTGGGGACAAACACAACTTTGCGATAATTTTTTTCTTCTTTCCTTTTTTTTTTTTTTCATTTTACTCTCCGTGTTTACCATTTTTACTACACAGATATATTTAATGGCTACTGGTGTTCGTTGGGCTTCTTTCTTTAATTTGGTTTATGGCTATGTTGATATTTCATGACTAGTATTTTGTTTCATACATAGCATCGCTTACTCACTCACACTTATGCTGTCACTTTGTTATTTTGCTAATTGCGTTTAATTATTTAAACTGCTGCTCGGTCCCCTCATAAGCATTCCACATGCACTCTCTGCCGTTGCTGTTTATTGGATATGACATATGCTGTTGCTGCACTTGTCGTAGGCGATATATTAGATTTACGGAACGTTTGAAATGTGCAACGGAAATCTTTTGAATTATATATCTTAACAATGTCCGTCTGTCTTGCTGTCAATTAAAATCATTGCAATGACATTCAAATTTACCTTTAGAACTGAGTTTTTTGTCTGAAACTATTCCCCGTTACACACAAGGTACGTACAAAAATAGCAAGATTAAGTATAAAAATAAGTTTGTAATCGATTAGCTGTATAATCAAGGAATGTACTAAATCGATGCAAACGTTTGTAGCTAAAATCGAAAGATGAAATATTCAACCCTAAGTGCTCTATGATAAGTAAGCTCTTCTTCAAACTATTTATTACACTCTTTGGATATGTTAAGCAAATTGTTGTTGAAATAAGTTATGTTAACTTAACTTATGGATGTTATGTTATGCAGTGGGCAGTTTAGAAAAACACACCTACCAGAAGTGATTATTAATATTCTTATTTATATTTTATATTAAAACGATTCCTTGGGATGTTTAACTCTTACGTAGCATGTTACTTGGACGAGGCTTTTTATTTTCCAATGAAAAAATCTGTTAAAGGCATTCGTAGCTGCAAAGCTATTCGAATACAATACCTTTCCTGCTCATCTTGCTGTGTGACACCTACATCCTACATATGTAGGTGCTATTGTTTTTTCTTTTTTACCCGATTCGTGATACGTTACAGATTATGCAGATAAACGTGTAATGTAATTACTTCTACTTTTTGGTCTGCATACGTTATATGTCGTATAAGCCATCAATATCGCGCATATATTTCGAATATTTGTGTTAACAATCTTAAGGGAATGTGCACTTTTGGACCTATTCCTCTTAACTTAAATTCTTAAATATTATGTTAACCTTTAAATGAATTAAAAATAGTCATAAATGCAAAGATTTTCAAGATGAAATTTTATTTTATTTCAAATTTTTACTTGTAATGCACTTACTACTCGTCAGTAATAAAAAAGGCTTTGTGCTTAAAAAAAATGTGAACAGCGAATACGGATATGATTTTCTGAAAAGCGTTATAGTATTATGGTCAGCACACTGTTTCGAAGACAACAGCACGTAAACATTCCGTGAAGGAGGTTTTCAATATTTCCCACAATCTTATCCGATAAGAGTCATTTTTCTTCCCTAAAAGCGAGCTTGAGAGAGTTGTCATGCTACAATAGTTGAAGGCCGGCCTTTGATATTTATGTGAGCAAAGAATGTCTTATGTTTTTTACCGATCTACTTGTGAAACTAACGCCAGGGCAAATTTTCTTCTTTTTTTTTGCGTAATCAACAACTTAGGGGATGTGTCCTGAGCATGGAGGCATGACAACGGTTAGTAAGGATAAAAGATACCGGAAAGAGGGAAAGAGGGAAGGAAGGCAAAAGCGAGTAGTGCTTTTTTACAGTTGACATAAAGGCAAGAATATCGAAAATGTAATCTCTCCAGGTAGATTATTCCAAATACGGGTAGACCAAGAAGAGAGCAAGAGCAAGCAGTCGCGTTGCACGGTACAGATGTAGACACCGTGACCACGGAGCGTCATAGATAAAGATCGTGGAAAGAGGGGGCAAAGGCAAGAATATCACGAATGATGGAAAACACTTCCACGAGCACATGACTGATTAAAGAACGAGTTATAGCGGTAATGTGTTCTGCAGCTCATCGGAAACACTTGGGCGAACGGCTGACAAAGCCATGTATTTCTAATATCTATGCAAAATACTGGCCTGAAAAATACCTACACATCAGCAAAACATAGCCCATGTCGTCGTCCTTTAGCATTTCTAAGTCCTTTCGTGCTATCAATAAGTGTTTTGAACTCCACACATGTTTGTTGTTTCATGTTCTAAATGGCTTTCATTTTTAACATTTTTTTCACTTTTTTAATTCCATCGTTTGTGCTGAACAAAGTAGGAAACAAAGGAAAATGCAAAACGCTTTAAAGTTAAATAACAGGCCACAAGAAAGGAAGCGTGTGCGCTTTGCCGTTTGCCTTGACAGTTAGTTAATTATTAAATCAATTTTTTTTTGGTCAACAATTTGTTAGGTCGATCCTTAACATCCCATGAAAAGTTAATGTCATTAAATTTATGTTTATCGCGACGCCGGCCAAGCAAAGTATTAAATATTTCTTGGCCAACATCCTGCAGAAAACATTTGTTTATACACCTCTGGCTTATACGAGATGGGCTGAGCAAATATGTCTAAAGCTGTTGCTCTCTGCGTCTTAAAAAGATGCGGATTCATCAAACACAAGCCAACAATGAGTTATAAAAATACAACAAAATGTGTTACTCACATGTCGATCTACCAGATTGCCAGACGTTAGGTTAATGACAACGATGTCTTAAAATGTTCTTTTTTTGGTGTTGTTTTAAACTTGTAGTGTCTGCAAAGTGATTGTGGGCGCATCCTGAGACTTTCGAGACTTTCGAAACTTGGCTGGTGGACTTTAGCTAACGAGGTATAATTCTTTATCTTAATTTTTGTGACGGACGGATGGACTGAAGTAGCTAAATCCACTTGCTACGTAATAGTACTCTGATACCCCATAAGGCATAATGTGGATGATATGGCTCAGTGTAATAAGTAGTATACGGTTCAATACGGCCCGACAGGCTTTCAGCATTTTCGTCTTTACAACGGCGCCAATATCTTCTTTAAATATATATATATATATGTGTCAGTATTATCTTCTAGACGGGCGGAAAGAAATCACCACAAACTTTCTCCTACGGATTGGCAAAGTGTGAAATTTGAGTGTATTGCGTAATACACAATACTTCGCACTAAGCCTTATCTCGGTGATTTTGCTTTAAATTATTTTACCTGAACTTGCTGACGGTTGCAATGCACCGAAGTATTTAACTAACATGCAGTTTTTATTTATATATAAATAGAGTAAGGAAAAGAGTAAGGAAAGAAAAAAAAAATTATTAACAATTTAAGGATCTCGTTCTGTCTGTCCATCTTGATGTTAAGCCCCTCATGTAGCGCATAACGTTGTGATACAATCTTTTTTGCTTTCTTTTTGCAACGTAAGCAGTTTTTTTTTTTTTACTTTTTGAAGATCAAACAAACAAACAAACAAAGGGAGTTATAGCATTGCTGCCAATCCGACACATGCGGCGCAAAGCCGCAGAGTGAGGTAAAGCCGTTGATTTTAAAGTAATTTGACTAAATTTACGACTTCTTGGCGATTCATTTCGATATTTTTATAGAGATCACGTAAATGCCCGAAACTGCTGAAATCACACTCAGTGTAGATGCCATATAACTCACTGTACTTAATGCTGTTCCTCTTGTTAATTATACTTTGGAGTCCTCTGCATTTTTCCAATAGAAAACTTTCTTGAACAAAAAGTTTGCCTTAAGTTTTATTTTTCTTTCTTTATTTCTTTCTTGCTCGATTTCGCTTAGAATTGATCAATTTCTCTATAGAGAAGTTCGTGCCTTCGGACAACTTTGTATGCTTTCGAACCGTAAATCGCCTTTCATTCACATTTTGTTGTTTGCCGTTGAAATTAAAAGATCGATTTTTAATTTCATTTAAAAAAAATTTGTTTTTTCCTTACCGAGCAGTATACGCTCTTCTACTTAACATCAAATTAGTTTTCTTAAGCAAAAAAAGGCAGTTAAGGCCGCATTAGGAATCGACTACGCTAAGCATCTTGTTACACTCTACACCGCATGTGATGCAGGGAATTATTACGTTCGCATCTCTGGGTAACAACCAGAAGCACTTAACATAGATTCGTTTTATTTTATGTGGATTGCTTTAATATCATTTTCTAAACCGATTTAAGCATGTCTGTCTTGCTGTCCGTCCATGCAAATATATTTGTGTTCAACTTACAATTCGCAATTTTTAGATGTCTTGACGAAATTGGACGCACCGACATGTTGCCGCGCTAGCCGCACGCACTCCGCCTTAAAATTATATTGGAGCAGATGGTTTTAAGGACCACTTTAGTTTTCTAGATCCCCCAAGAAAGCAAGGCATCATTTTTAGTAACAAAATATTTTGTTGGACGAAGGTATGTAATCATCAGTTTTCACTTCTTTTACATGAGAATTTTTAATTTGTTGTAGAAGTATTTTGGGATCTGTCCAAAGTGCCGCCAAACGAACAGACATCTTTACGTATAACAATATGTTACTACTTTCGCTTTGCGTAGCATAGGCTTTTTTTTTGGGTTTTTTAATATCGGGATTTGGTCTTGGCCGCACCTATTGTTATATTTCATAAGCAAAGATTGGGGTTTTTTGTTTTCAAACCCAGATGAGATCTCATGTCTTTCGACAGATTTCACTTTTTTCTCAGTGCCAGGCAACAATTTTGAGAAATTTGAAGTCGTTTTGAACAAGACACGACACGAGGAGAAAAGGCGGCTTATCAAGACACGCAATGTAGGCTTCAGTGTTCACATTGACGTCGCGATTTGATCTCAGTCTTTTCCCTATAGCTTCCTTTGGAGATTTGTAAGCAGACGCTAGTAAAGGGGAGTAGGTATAAATAACACAGCGGATGGAAGACTAATTCGGACTTCATTTCATGCAAGTTTCCCGTTGTAGCCAACGAGTTTGAATACCTTTCGCTTGTGGTCTTTCGAATAAAGACAACACCAAATTGCTTTCTCATGTCCAAACTTTCGTGCGTTTTGATATTTTCAGGATGTCAACAGGATATATAGTTGCTAGCAACTTCACTTTCCGATTGTCGAAAATAGTTTATAGGATTTTTTCGATATTTTTTTGTACAAGCGCCTGTTACTAGATTTAAAATCAGCAAATCACCGGGAAATTGTGTTCCTTGTTGCAGAAGAGTTCACATAACATTTTCACAACCCAACGTTGACTCCACTTTCTCCCTTCCAAAAGCTATTCGGATTTTTCCCTTGCTTTGAATACAACAAAAGTAGAGCCACTAAGACCGTTACAACTCGTGGAAAAACGACCAAAGCGACATGAAGTCTTCACAGGAATCATTTAAAGATTAGGACTTACAAGCAATATGAATATGAATTTAGATTAAAGACATCTACATGCCAGGTTCCGGGAATTATTGATCAGTGTGTCACATGATGAATTTCAAATGTCTGGTCAAATTTTCGCTGTTTTAAGTGATCGGAATCCGGAGATAGAACCAACTATTTATTCTTCGAATGCGCATTCGTGGATGTTGCAAACGGAACGACAAATGCAGTGAACTTTCATTCTGCGACGATGGCTTCACAAACAAATATAGACGATGTCCGTTCGCTTTGGGACACTCCATGCAGTATTGAAATGTTGTTGATGCCGTGTTGTTTCGTGGAATTAATTTACAGTAAGTGAGAGGAGCATCACTTTAAAAACTGCAACATTTCGAAAAGGGTGCTTATAAGTGCGCACGTACGTATGTATTGGTCAGCTAACGAAAGCAAAAATTGCCCCCCCCCCCTCTCCCTCACGCTAGCGTACGCGCACGAAAAAAAAATGTAATTTTGTTTCAATTTTTTCTTAAAGCTTAGTTTTATTATTCATCTTAGCATCTGCCGTAAGATTTGTTCAACAAGATATAAGAACGTCGTGTCTGCGACTACCACTCGACTGGTCTCAATCACAGAAGTTTGCGGCAGCTTGTCGATTATAAATTATAATTTTATGGTCGTTTTCAATTCAACGGTACATGTTCCAAGAATGTTAGCAATTGTTTCGCTTCGTCGTCGTCTTCTTGTTGAATTTTTTTTCTTTTTTTTTTTTGTCTTTTTGTTGCTTGTTTTTTATTTTTTATTTTTCGTTTATTTTTTTTTTTTTTTTTTTTTTTTTTTTTTTCTTAAATGTAAACATTTGAATAGACTCGTCATTGATGGTGCGTTATATA
Source organism: Glossina austeni (assembly GCA_000688735.1). Classification (NCBI taxonomy): domain Eukaryota; kingdom Metazoa; phylum Arthropoda; class Insecta; order Diptera; family Glossinidae; genus Glossina; species Glossina austeni. The sequence goes on from KK502553.1 coordinate 371,930, forward strand.
GCTTTACTGTGGCAGAAAGCGATAAAATTAGCACAAATTCAAGTGTCATCTTTTATGTTATTCCATTTATTTATGTTGTCGGCATCGAACCGATATGTTTACTCTTGTACTCTTGTGTAGTGTTTTTCGCACAACTTTCTATGTCAGCGTCAGCGTCAGCGTCTGCGTCTGCCTATGATATGATTCAAAACAACAGCAACAACAACAATTGTCGGTTTAAGGCTTTTGTTCATTCTATTCAAAAGTTCAATTCACTGTCTTGTTATGTTTATTTATTTATGCTATAGGGATGCTTGCAAGCAAACATTGAACAATGACTACATGGACTACTTGTGTCGTATTGCAAGTCATAAATTAATTAACATTTGATGTTCGAAATTCACTTTAATTCTTTTTACTAATTTTAATAATTCCGATTGAAGAGGAATGCATACAACTACTCGTACAAGACCCGGGGATGAGCACTATTTTATTTACTCCTAGAAAGAAGAACATGATCTCATTTAGCTTACAAATGACAGACAGATTGACTTTACTTTTCTTTTTTTTTTTTTGTTTTTTTAAGAAGAATTTCTCCCGTTTTATTTATGTTCAATCGCTGCTTCTGCAGCTGTTTTATTAAGTTACGTTCTTTCGCTGTTAAGAAAACTCATTTCGTTTTAAGCAGAAAGTAGTTTTTTGCTGCATTCGACCTATGGCCCGAAGGAGAAATAAATAAAATGAAACGCAATGAAAAACTCGATATATTCCACGAAACTCTGAAAGACAAACAAAAAATAGGAGAACGGCATTTACACTAGGGTATAAAGATGCCGGTCGCAGGTGAAAATACAAAAATATATTTTAAAATATTAATTAATTTGAACGAAAATTTAAGGGGTGTAAGCTTTAAGCTAAGTCTTGCTTATTCGACGATAACATATGTGTGCTTTTTTTAGTTATGAAAATAAGCAGTGAAGCAGTGCGTCAGACAATTACGAACAACATGCAATGTTTGCTTATAATTTTATATAGAACATATATTATTATATATATCATAAATACTCCTAAGTTTAAAAACTACTTTTATTTTATTTTATTAGTATTTGAAGAGAGTAGGCGTTCAGTTTGTCTATTGTTGTTTTTGTTATAGCGCTGTAGTTTATAAAGTAACAAACCAAGTGATATAACCGTGTTGTCGGATGCTAAGAAAAATTCTGAAACAACAATTTTTATTGATATTTGAAGGGTACTTAAGAAAAATAAAAAAAAAAAATAAAAAAAATATTCCCATTATTTGTTGAACGCAGCGAGACCATGAATTTATCGATAAAAAGGTCGCATTAAAAACGAAAACATTTCAAGTCAGCATTTAGGTCAATGAAAAGCGTTTACATTGAAAGCAAAAACGTTTGAATTTAAATGCGAAAGATAAACAACATACATATACAGCAGTTATGATATTTCAGGCTTTGCAAATTTTCAAAAGCCAATGGAAAGTCGAAAACCTTAGCATTCATTGGGATGTAAAGGCGAAACTTATCCGGATTAATTCACTTATAGTTTGAACAAGTAAACGTATCAGCATCCTGCACCACTTCCCACCTGCACTTCTTTGTTTACTTTCATTATTTAATGCAAGCATTATATCTTCTTTCTATATAAAGACATATGTGAAGCGACGTAGTTTGAATTTGCTTTTTGTGTCATCTTCGCTACTTTTCAACCATTTTTCTCATAAAGTATTCGAATTAGACTTTCCTTCCATATAAAGGGCTTGCTCTTCGTAAACTTCCTTATATGATGTGGGAGCTGAGTAATTGCGTGCAAATTTGTTGCACTAAATTTTGATGGGATACTACTACTGTAGGCACATTGTCATGCCCTTTTTACTATAGAAAGACTTACATTTCTTAAGAAGAGTTATATGGGACAGATTTTAAAAAAACTTTTCAATTTCATCCAAATTTTTTCACATGAACATAGATTTGCAAATTTTTTAAATTTGCAATTACAAAATTCATAAGTTCATAAAACGACTTTCTAAAAGAAGGCGTGGTCGTAAAAGTCCAATTCATTTTTAATAGCGTTAGCCTTTGGACTAAAGCATGCCAATGGAATAAACTTTCATCAAAATAATTCAAAAGTCCCAACCTGCATACATGGGTCAAACATCAAAAAGACCGACGGACAGAAAATTTTAAACCAACTCAAAAATTATCCTGAACAGAAGGGTATAATAGCGAGTTCTCCTTATGTCTTTGTGAGCGTTACATACATTCGCACAAACTTAATGTACGCTATACCACAAATAGTGTTAGGGAATAAGAAAGAGCGCTAAGTTCCTGTTGAATGAAGATTTCTTATTAGTTTTCCTAATTAGAATGCTGAAGTGGCGAAAAAATAAAGGAAATAAAAAAAGATATATAATTGTAAAAGTTTTGACGACAAATATAAAGTATGTGTCTGACAGTCATTACGTAAGGTTCACATTTCACATTTTTCTATCCTCACTTTCAGAGAATTGGTAAATTTCACGCCAAAATTAGTAGGAATTGTTAAAAATAAAATCAACGCTAAGTACGTCGATCGATCATCGACTTCCTTGAAAAGAATCTTTGTTTCTTGAAATGTCTTCTTCGTAAATTTTCAATGACGCATCACTTGACAATTGTTAAGGAGTAACATCCCGTCATAAGGTTTTCTTTCACTTCTAGAATATCTAAAAATGGTATAACAAGATGATAATCGTCGATAGGAGAAAGAAGAAGATAAAATTAAACAGTGGAAAAGTTCGATTTTTACCGAATATACTCGTGAGGCTGTCGTATGAGTATTTTGAGTGCACTGAATACTTCGACAAGAGCAAAAGCAAATGGTTACAAAAAAAAAAAATTAAATACTATTCTGCCTTACTCATAAAAGTATTTGGGCTGATTAATCCAAGCGCACGTTGCAGAGAACCAATTCTGGTAAACTTCCCATAAAGGAGCCAAGGCATGTTTTGAAAGACGTTTCTTTTGTTTTTTTAGGAAAGCCTCGTCTCACTACAGTTACTTTAGCAAAAAGATCCATAACATGAGTAAATGGTTATGGACTTAAGAAGTATTATTGGACTGGGAGCATGACCATAGGTTGGGTCGATATTTCTCCGGAGACATTGAAAGTCTATGGGGAACGGTAATAACGGTTTTTGTTCCAGGATGTACGGAATATCGAAAAACAAGTTTTTGCAAATTGTTAGCCTTCGCTTTGCAAAACAATTATAATGCGCTGGCGGTGTTAGCTCCAACTGATTTTCTTGCTTTACTTAGCTGGTATTAAATATTGTAGATAAGATTTATGTTGCCATGAAGTAACGAAAACGCCCGTATCGATCGCGTCACTCTGATCTACAAAAGTTGTGAGGTGCTATTAATAATAATAGTTATCGTCTTACTCTCTAAGGAGCGGTGTGGTTACCGGTGGTTCATATTTAAAAAGCGTAGTATTGGGCAACGGGGAATAAAATCTCCGCCACGGAATTCGTCTAAAATCCATAGACCAATCTGCTCTTACAAGGTTAGCGGTAAAACAAAGATTTCCCCAAGACTCAAACTTGGAATTTCAAGGCGTTTTCCTTCAAATCGTGTTTTTTGAATTTACGTCACTGACATCTTCTCCCGTAAATCATGATTACCATCATACTGTTACATCCTATAAGTATATGTAAACGTACATTTGTTATAGATAGGGACTATAGTTCCATACGTCCATCATTTCATGCATAGTTCAGTTTATGTGTTTTATAGATTATGTGAAAATCTCCCATCCCAAGTGTTTTTCATATCCAAAAAATATATGTTTTGTTCAATGACTAAGTGCTTGACTCCTTGCCATCTAATTCGTAATAATTCAAATAAAAATTATATATAAATTAATGGCTTATTGGCGATAATTATAATAATTTATTATAATTATTTACGCGCATGCAATTCATTTTTCCGCTTCCTTTCACAATTTTTGTTTTTATCCATGAAATCATCTCTTAAGTGCCACACGTTTGTCTCAACGTCATCGCTATGTATTGATTGGCACATAAGCAGACAGTCTCTCTCTCTCTCTCTCTCTCTCCTTCTATGCATGCAACGAACTTTCAAAGCATATATTCTTTATCGTTATCGTTTCTTAGTTTTTGTTTTCTTAGCTCGTGAGAATCTTTTCCATTTTCCATTTTGGTAACACGATATCTATTTTCCTTGCAATCAGTTTTTAAAAATTTATGGTTATTGTTAAGTAATTTATACATAAGCGTCGAAATCGTAGTGTGTCGCTGCTTTATAATAAGGGTCTTTATTAACACGTATATGGCTATGTAAAGTTCGCATAATGAATGTCAGTGTGTATGGTTAACGAGGCGCCATAGTGTAAGTCTATTAATTCCATCATAATCGTCATTGTCGTCATCATCACCATCGTCATAATTATCACTTTTCTTTTGCATAGTCATTCATATGTCGATTTAATTATTACTATTATGACATTGTATTAAATTGATTGGCTGACACTATCAGGAAAAATAAATTATGTATATGTGTGCACACTTTTTCTATTTGCACAAGGCACACACACACACACGCTTCTCAAGTTATAACAATGTAAAGATTGTTTTCATAAATTCATTTCGAGAGGAAATAGTTTTTCGAAAATTGCGGCTTTTCTCTCAATCTACTCTCAAAAACATTTTGACATACTTTCAACAACAAAAATAACTTTGAGTAAAGTAAAATACTTGAACTAATATCTTGATGTGTCTATACAAATATGGATGAATTCATTGGGGAAAATTTCATTATAAATAAGCCAGTTTTAAGTGAAGGTGAAGTTTTTCATATACACGAAACTTGGCGCAATTGTTTTTGAAAGCGCAGCGCCATCAGTTCGCTAGCATAACAACTCAACTTGTTTCAATCATTTTAGGCGGCGTGCACGAGCGTAGCCAATCATTTCTTTTTTTAACGGAGTACAAAGCTTTACAAAGCACTTCCTTTATATCACTTACTAATTTTCTATATTATTCATAATGTTAAAAAAAAAAAAAAAAAAAAAAAAAAATGTCGATCAAACTTCTCGATACCTCGCACATCTTTTCCCCCGGTTTTAGGCGGTATTAAGATCCCTCGAAAATATATAAAACGAGCAGCGGGCACCGCGGAGGATAGATGGGTACTTGCACACTGATAGGTTTCCAGAAGATTGCTTCAGCATCGTGAAATAACACTGCCCAAGCAACGTGAGATGCCTTCACTTGTTATCAAACTGTGGCATAGCATATGTGTGTAGGCGTTCATCATACGGGTAAATGCTCTTACCCAAAACATAAGGGGTCTCTTTTATATTCGATAGCCACTTGGAACCACAATTCGGATCATTTAGTTAACACAATCGAGCGCGACATCTTACATCCCACATCTTCTAATCACAGTCTTATAAGGAAGTTAAGGCGACACCTCTTTCACCAGAATCTCTTTTGAACTATGTTTTAACGAGAGAACAAAAAGAAAATAACTTAATACCACTGCTGGCGGGAAAGATTTTATCGAGTGTTAGCAAAATACGATTTACATAATTATCCGAGTTTGTCTTATCATCCAGCGGTCGTTCACTTTCGTCACCTAATAGCCGCACAGGCGGGTAATTGGTGGGTAATAAACGACACCGATTTTCCGGGCATCCTTTTGCAACTGCTATGCTTCGGAAAGATCAGCTGGCAAGCATTTACTACTCATGGTGTATACATAATGGATTCTCTTCGATAAAAACCTTTGAGAATTTAATGTAATTTCTCTGCTAGACACAACTAGTTCACGGAATGCGGAATACGTACGAAAAATATAATGCGATTTTTTCAAAAATGAAATTTTTCTGCACGTTCAAAAGCGGAAATATTTTCCTCAGAGGGCGTACCTCTGAAACTGATTCATTACAAGTGGGGTTGAGGATAATTGGAACGCAAGAAAATGTGACAAATCAAGCCCAGCCAGTAAGAATACGGAACGTTTTTGCAAAATACTGCTCAGTGGTAATATACTTAATAAGACGGAACGTTATGTTTCGTTTCCATTTTCAGCCCAGTTCCAGTTTCAAGCCCAAATCAACATAAAAATGCAAACAAACTTCATGAACTTAGCTGTAGCTGCTCTGCAGCATGTAGCTGTAAGTGTAGTTGTAAGAGAGAACTGATCCTTTGAACCCACCACCCAGCGTTTGTTTGCATTTTGATTTTTTTTGAAAATGGAATAGAAATGAAAAATTCTGCAAATTTGTCTTGAGGGAAATGAAAGGGTGTCCTCCCTTTCGAGATTGCTTACTTTCAGAGCTCAGGCAATTTTTATTCTGGTTTTGAGTCTGAGAGCAGATGAATCCAAACAAAAAAATGTATATAAATAGCTTGTGACTGTGTGGTCTTGCGACCACCTGAAGCGGTAGCCAAGAAGCGATAATAAAACTCTCTCTCTATATCAATTGGACTATAAAGCAAGGTTGCTGGTTACGAAAACCACATAAGCAGAAAAAGCTCTTCTGATTGCTTGCAACTTATGACGTCCCTGTGATGCCGCTTAGTTGCTCGGTGCAAATTCTTGTCATTAGTAGCTACGCACCGAAATTTGAACGAAATACACGGCCATAGTAGTTTCACAGATAGACGATGTAAAGCAAAATGGCGCGCACTACTAATGCGGGTCTCCGGAATTTATGGGGACTACAGGACAAAATAGAAAAGCGTTGCAGGATATATGTGCACTGCAAATATTATCACGCACGAAGCCATAGAACACCGCGTTGGATTGCGCAAGCGTAACGAAAAATGGAAAATGATGCGAAGAAAACGTGTTTAGTAATCCGATTTGTTTTCCTGCAATACATCGGCAGGTTTGCTGACGGACGATGAACGACTGCGTGTGCTTGTTGAGGACTCGAAAGACAGCTTAAGACTGTCGGTGCAGATATTTGGACAAACAGAGACGACTTATAATTAACTTAAACTACTTTAACTCTGTAGGTAAAATCTTCGCGGGATTGTATGGATAGAAACGACCAACGGTTCGCACAGGCAAACGAATCACGAACAGGTTCTTATTTTCAGATGTTAGTGAATGACTGACGGCTCTACCTGCAAATCTTAGAAAATCGCCAACTTTTTCATATGCCATGCAGAAGCTTTATGCTGATTTCCCCATTTTCCCCCTGTGTGGGATACGTTCCTGGGTATATGTCAACTTTTGTTTATATCAGTTGCCTTTAGCTGTTGCTGTCTGTTGTATCATTTACATGTTGCAACGGTGCTACTGCTTATTAGTAGAAGTTGTAACTACTACTAGTTGCTGTTGTTGTCTAACTAACTGCATAAATTATATTCTTAACAACTTGTCAACAATCTCATTAACTCTCCAAGTTCTCGCTTAGTGTTGTCATTTTTTCTTCGTCATTTCCATTAAGGTGTGTAACGCCCGCACACTTATTACACGTACCTAGGAGAGTAGGTTTACTTAGCTTACCATTACATTACGATAATTATATTTGCCCAACAACAATAAATACGAACACATAAATGTTCATTTATTACAAAAGCTATTATAACTTCGATGTAAAAAAACAAAAAAAAAAATTATTCTTTTTTTTTTTCTTTTTTGGTTTATTTCTTCAACACACAGAGAACACAAGAATAAATTTTATTTCAACGTTACGTTATTCAAGCATTTTAATAGAAGGGACGGATGGAGTAATTAATTTATTTTGAGAAAATATTCTTCCGAAATATATTTTCGAACTTATTATTATATATTTTTCGTTTATATGGTCAGCAAGAAGATTGGAAAGAAACCGCAACCGCTAGTCAGTAAATATTATAACTTTTACCGACTGAACAGTCAGTGTATAGACCAACTGCGGCCAAAGTTGGCTTGAAAATATATAAATTTTGTAAGATCAGTAATCCATAGTTTGATTCAATAAAACTTATCTGTAAATCTTAATATTAGGTTGGGGAAAAAGAAATCCATTATTTTTTCGGTAGATGGCTACACTGGTAGATTTCTCGTAAAGTAACGATCAAACAATTTCAGATTTATGCTCGTTGGAAAGGTGATATTTCGCAGTAAAAAAAATTCTTTTGTTGTTTTTTGTTTGGTGCATTCAGTTGTGAGTTACAGCGTGTTAAAAATGGAAGTGAACAAAGAGAAAATTCGGTACATTTTACAGTTTTTCTTTGACAAAGACGAAAATGCAAGCCAGGCGGCTAAAATTGTGAATGGTGTTTATGGTTCCGATACTGTAACAACCAATTATGTGCAATTTTGGTTTCGTAGATTCCGTTCAGGAATTTTTGATGTTAAAGATGCACCTCGCACAGGTAGGCCGGTCGTCGAAAATGTCGATAAAATCGGAGAAATGATCGGTGTTAGCAGTCGTAACATCGCCCAGGAGCTAAAAATCGACCATAAAACAGTTTTAAACCATTTACACAAAGCTGTATTCAAAAAGAAGCAAAAGAAGAAGAAGAAATAATGGATTCTTTTTCCCCAACCTAATATATATGCGACATGCACTGGGTTATGTATAAAAATATCGGCAGCTAGGACAACAACCTTGTAAGGCAAACACTCCGCTTTCAGAATAATGACATGTAAGCCCGCGGCCTTGCATAATAGTTTACACCTTTTGCTGTAATATTTTAGGTAATTGTTTCATTACTTGATAAATATTTCCTACGAAAATTTTAAAGTCTCACCCGCCAACAATTTCCGCGACTAAGACATAGGTCTAGTCTTTAATAAAAAACAAAAAAAAGTCGCTATTATGCTTAGAGAATGCTACCCCCGAGTACGGGGGTTAGTGACGTCACTTCTGCTATTTTCAAAATAAAGGAAAAATCCAAATTTCGTACATTATGCGCTGTTGAAATTCCACAGTGACTTGAAAAGTTTTACGACAATTCTTCTCCTTCGAAAGCAAAAGTTTGTCGGTGAATTCTTGATTTCAAACGAGATCTTACAAACACCGACTTTGGGGCGCAAATGATGCCCGAATGTTATTCCACAAAACATCGAAAAACTCGTAAAAGTTACTCCTGATAATAAACAAATAATAGTTGATATCCTAAAGATATCAAGCCGAGAATTTGGTCATCAGAGAGCTACAACAACAAACCAACAACAACAAAATCAACGTGTTACCGGTTAAGAATCCTTCCTGTCGCTCTTGATTAGGAATAAAGAGGATTTCTTCATCTAGTGCGTGGCAAACAAATGGACAGCAAAGGAAAAAAAGTCAACAGTTGGGCGGCAAGGCTATGGTCTCCCTATTTTGATGTACGCATTGTAGTATACCTAGAAGAAGGATGGACGATGAACAACAAACGCAATGACATTTTTGCTTCGATTAAAAGAAGGAAGGAAGGTAGGAAACGTCCTTTCGAAATGCGCCAAAGAAGTCGCTTTAAGCCATATGACAAGTCCTTGGCTACATGTTGATGAAATTACAGCCGCTGAAGTTCCAATTGCTGCCACATCCTCTATAGTCTCTGCATCCGCAGTTGTAGGTCTTGAATACTATTCTACAAAAAATGCATCGTAAGGTCAAAAAAAGCATTGGATTGAACGCATCACTCCTGAAAGACTCCTGACTGTGCTTTTGTATAAAATTGAAATTTGGAAAAACATGAGTTACTTAGTTCGTTACTTAGTTAGTTAGGAATTATTTCCATATGGATTGAACATGACAAGACAATGCATGAACTTTTTTGCTAAGGATATATTTAGGTTATGTTAAAAGTTATATAATAAAAGATCACTTTCTCGTTTCAAACATATATAAGCCGATCGTAGCTAGAGAACTGAAACAATGTCGGAACATTTTTTCATTTTCCTTTAAACACTTTGTACTACATGTAATTAGGATATACTACTAAGTTTGCAAGGACGTATGCAACACTTGGAATGATTTTTAATAAAACTACTTTGTACAGTACAGGAACATATTCTGAATTGATTCAAGACTGTCCTCTGTACCTCTATTCTTTTAATGAGTGTTCATGTCTATTATGTGCAGTATAGAAAATTTGATACATAGTTTGAACATAGTTTGGTCCAAGAAGGAGTACTATTTAGAACACTCTGCATATAAAGCCTTTCTTGAGAAAATTGTTATAATTTTTTTCTCTACAAAACTCGTTGATGGCTGATAATTTCGCATGAAATGAAAGCGGTTTAATTTCTCCACCACCTGTATATCGTAGGGATTCCCCATTGATAGCATTTCCAGTCAGAAAAGTAATTTGACTCATAAACTTACTGAGCTATGCTTGGGTACCGTTAATCTATTTATTGCTCCTCATATTTTGATATTTCCGTGCTAAAGTAGATGAAGGG
>KK502553.1:384388-405550 GCA_000688735.1 Glossina austeni
AAAATGTTTTCCGATATAATTGTAAAAATTGATTGAGTAGAAATACGTACGTGAATGTCGAGATGCCCATGCAAACTAAAACACTTGTTTTTCGTCTATACATGTTCGAGGAGGTAACTATATTACAACGCATAAAACAGTTACTCTATAATAATGTCCATTATTTCGAGGCATTGAATGCACACAGCATTGAATGCACACAACACTGTGTAGTTAAATTAGAAATTAACAACACTAGTAAACGCTAATTTAGACGCGTATTTTAAATGAAACCACATTCTCTTTGCACATAAAACACCTATTCATGTAGGATAAAGTGTAGTGCAATGAAAGGGTTACCGACCGTGTGTACGAGTAGTAAAAGTGTTACATTGAAAGTATTTTGCGCAATGATGACGTTTTCTATCCCAACTTTTGCTTTTTAATTTTTAATTTGTTCAGTTACGTTGGTTCAGTGAATGACTTATATCTGTCTCGCTTTCATGGCGGGAACAAATATGTATAAAATGTATGAATGAAGTCAGTAAAATAATACTCGCCATTAGCAGAATTAATGTCTTCATCTCCGTTTGTGGTTAGTTTGTTCTAAAATTCTCCGGCTGTTTTTCTCTTCTATTCATTGTGAACTTGTACGATATGCGAAGTAAATGTTTGCTATATTTTTTTTTTATATATATTTTTAGCAATGGAAAAAGCGTCGTAAACATGAAGTTAACTATGAAATTTTCATCGCAACAAAGACGTCTCACACGCTTGACAATATTGAATAATGGAATTATTGTTAAGGTCTACGTCAGGCAAGCCGCCATGAACTTTAACTAAGACAGTTCATCCTGGACTCAACATTTCACATTTGCGACATTCTCGCATTCTCAGACCTCGCATAATTGTAACATAGACACGTAGTTCCACTTATCGTCGTGGTCCAATATATGTCATAACAGGTGGTTTTGTGTAATCGCTACCCACGACAAGCGTATCTTGGCGGTCGAAGAGTGCAGGCTCGGCTATTACCTTCGGATACAAGGGCTCTTGGACAAAAGTTTTCTGGGTAAACATCATATAAATGCAAGTAACTAGAAATATAGCCCTCGTAGGCCAACCATCCCACTTAAGGAAATAGTCGCTGCTTAGCGATACTTTTCTTAGCCACCCATAGACCTCGTTCGATTTCCGAAAGTTACTGATGGGAACTGGCGGGGTTACGGGTGGGAAATCTTATTATTACAAAAACACTTTCTTAGAAACGCGGACTTCTCAAGTATTAGCGACACAAGGTGCGTATATTTTCATTTGTTGTTTTTGTTTCAGTTTCCAGAATAAATTCAAAAGTTATAAGAGATGTAAGGGTTCATGTTTAAAAAATTGTTAATCCGATTTCCATTTTCCATAAGTCAACGCATATCTTATAAAAATGTTTTTCAATTTTGTTTACACTGTACATCTTAAAGGTTCTTGATAGTTGTCAACACTGGCATTGGTCGGTTGGTAAACTTTTCTGTGCCCGTTTAGTTATCATAATTAAATAATTTTCTGGAATAAAAATTGAAGCAAAAATTTTTCGCTCTCCGTCTTGTTTTGTTTCAGAATTGAAGTTCGGTGCTTCGTGACTTTGTGCTAACTTATAATTTAAATTGGAATTATTATGGAGAACTATGGCTCGCAATAGCATAGCGTCAGCCGATATAGTGATCTATGAAATTTTCAATAATAAAAGTGCTTGAGAGGAACTGGTGGAGTGAGAACACTTTGTTGCATGTAAAAATTAATTATACAGCGACTGCGGCAAAACCATAGCAGTGGAAAAGCATCGGCTTCCTTTGACACGACAGTGATTGGTTTCAAGATTGAATATGAATTGTCTTTTCAACCCGTGCCAGGCCAAAACTGGCTCTGAACCGGTGCGTAAGGCATACCAAGTGCTTAGGTCTGACCAGTAGGGCAGTTGAGGCTGTCGTTGATGCCATAAAAGGGCTGCATTGGCCCTGCCCCGGATTGCAGGAAGAACTATATCGATTTTTATAGACTTGCAAGGGCCAGAAAGATGTTAGAGGCGGCGACAGCTAAGTTCAGTAAACGCCAAGAACAGTTTCAGGCAAGCGAATTTTTAAAGAGTTCTGGCCCACCCCGAATATTCGAAAAAAGTACAACGTGGACTGTGGCATGTGGACCGTCCACAACCGAAGCACTTCAGATCAACATTCTCCACTTGGCATCTGGTCAGTCTCCGGTAGAAGGGGCTGCTGGCGCATTGCCTACTGACTTGTTATCGGTAGATCTACTTCGGTTGTATTCGCCCAATTCAGCCATGGACAACAAAGGTCAGGAAAAATTGCATGATTCGGCCTAACTTAAGGATAAGGCTATGCTGCGGCAGCAAGAAGCACCACAAAAACTGCCGCAGCGAGTTCTGGCATCAAAAGTGTGCTAAAAAAGTCACCTCAGGTGACTCAGAAGACTAAACACCGTCTTGTCATTTGTGTATCAAACCATTCGGGATCTCAATGCTGTATTATTTAATACTCTTAAAAAGGCATACGGATCGCTGAAAGATGACTAAAGCCATGTGTTAATCATACTGCACATCTATGCTCCGAATATCGAATATTTAGGAATGATGGCGTATATAAGGTAAAGAGAGAGGCAATTAATTCAGTACGTTATCTGAATCAAAGTTTCCTTTTAAACTTTTGCTTCTTTTTAACTCTTCTCGACATTTTATGGTATTTAAAATTCTTGGTTAATTTAAGATATAAGTTTAACTTATTTTTTTTTTGTTGTTAAGTTGGAAAATTTCAAGCCATAGACATAGCTTACCACTAACTCAACTTGAAATTTGATTAAAATCAAAAAAACGTAAATATTATGTGTACTCTTAAGGTGTTAGGGTAAAAGAATGAGAAAATTAATAGAGACATTTTTCAGGTGCCAGGTATAATAGCAAATGATGGGTAGAAAAGTACAATGTTAAGGCAAACGATGTAATTGAAAATTTCACACTTTTCCATACACACTTCGCACATCACATTCTGTGTCGTTGTCGTATTTTTGGCAATTACGAACCTACCTACCTACCTACCTACCTACCTACCTACCTACCTACATAAGGTACTTAAGTTGTTTTTTGTTTAGAAAAATCTCCTCTAAAATACGTAAAACAAGGGCACTTTGTCAAAGACATTAAAGTGCGAGCGAAGGGGACGGGAAGAAGCTGACGAGAAAGTAGATATAAGAAAAGCATTAACTGAGCCCAGAAAGGTAATCACAGTGGAAAATTGAATACAAACAACTGTTGCTTTATTATTAGAAAAAGAAGAAAAGAGAGAAAAAAGACATAAACAAAAAACATTTTAGAGCCAAGTGGAAAAAGCAAAGCGAAGAACATAAGAAATATCGAGGTTCATGGATTACACGTTAAGGGAGTTCAAGGAAAAGAAATAAAAGCTAAGAGTGGGGGGTTTGTTTTTGTGAAAACTCCATATAAAGTTGATTTAAATTCTAGCGTTTGTTTGTTTATGTAACGCACTTAAAACTCATAATAAAGTTGTTTCTCGCGAAATTAATGTTTCCAACGTTAAGTTTTATAGCTTTATGTAGAGAAATTTTAAATGCTCTGCGTTTGTGAGAACTAATTGTCAGTAAAACAAAAGTTCTGCAGCAATGTATTCTCAACAAATAACTAAACAAAGAAAATAAAGAACAACTTAAAGCCAAGCACAATTTGCCTACAATTTCTAAGTATTTCTAGTGTTAGTGTTTTGCGCAGAGTTCAAAATTGACAAAAATACGCCAGAATAGTTTAATGCACTTTTTCTTTATACAAACATTAAAAAATTTGAGCGGCTCTGAATATATGCGAAATAAGATAATAGAAGAGCAGTAATATCCAGCTTTGAGAGAATCTATCAAATATTAACAATCTGTTGATTTTTTTAAAAACTTAAACGGAGCTTTTTTTTAAAATTCTGGAAGACCAGCACTTAGCTATACTGCCAAGGAATTCGCGGTAGACGTATTACAACAAAAAAGACTATGACTCTCTGTATTGTCTTTTACCGGAAAGTACGAAAGGTATACCTCACCACAAATCGAACCAGGGTTTTCTGGGTGAAATGTAGAGACATCCTTCCACAAGACTACTTGGCATAGACTGGAGGAAAAATACTTTTAAATTTTTTTTCAATTATACGTAAAGTTTCTTATTTAAAACGCTTTTCATCTAATCCTAGCTTGGAATTCATTTCTGGCAATGCTTTTTCCCCACCACATAACGCAATTATTCTTCAATATCTTTATCCTAAAAGGGGAGTCCTCGACAATGACATGTAATGGATAAAAAGGGTACCACTATAACAGTTACAAACAAAGTCTTCCCTCAAGGGTTATGAAATCTATGGATCAGTTGGAAGTGTGAGCTAAAGACGGGAAATTGTTTCCTGCGGATTTCTCGGCTTCCGATAATGCCAGAGCTTGGCCAAAGGAATCTTCAGAAAAATTGCTACCATTTTCACGACATAACCTTCAAAAAGAGAAAAAGAACTTATGTTCGTCGTTATGAAAAAGGCAACTATTCCAAAATATGCTTAAAAAAATAACTTAAAACACCGTGGATCTCAGCCGTCACTTCGTTTAACGCAATTATTCGCCCTTCTTCGTCACAAAATATTAACACTTACACCGTACTGCCCTGCAGAACCTTACATTTCGATAAAGCCCTTATATGACGAGACGTTTGCAAAACAGATCTGCGAAGACCTACCTTATCGCAGTAAAGTTACGTATTACATCACTTTCTTTTTTTTAATTTACATCATCGGGAGTTATTTCTTGGAAGAAACTTTATAGAGACGGATGTTCAAGGAATGGTTGCACCTTAACCAAATTTTTCATTTTCATTCAATATACAAAATTACTACTCCTCAAGGATATTTACCGACGAATATTGAAAAAGAATATCATTCATACAACGAATCTCTCAAAAGATGACTTTGCATAGGAAGTACCTGCGAGTGGTTTCTAATGATCAAATTAGGTTAGTGAATAAAATTAAGTGATGGTAGATGGGATACAAAAGTGCGTGAATGTGTTTCAGGCGGATAAACTTGTTTGAATTGATTCAGAATAATTTGCTGGATTGGCTATAATACAATCTGAAGGTGTTTGTAGGTAGCACTGGTTGTTGTATTCATCGCCGCAACCTGCAAGTGATGCAGAGTATGGATGCTTTCCCCAGTAAATTGATGCCCAAGCAATTGTTAAAAAACACTGCAGAAAGTGAGTATTAAAGCTCCGCCCGAAATCTTTCTTATCAACCCTCGCTTCAAATAATTAATTTCTAAAAAATTACTTTTCTATCTTTTTCCTTTACCTTTACTTTGCTTTCAATGCCATCAGTTTCGAAAATACGAAATTTTGGAGTAATTCGTTTTCATTTCGGCAAAGTTTGCAATGTTTTATCGAATACGATATCGAATATGATATCGAATATGATATCGAATATGATATCGAATATGTCGAATATGATGTCGAATATGATATCAAATGCGCTCGTGTAATATATTAATGTACTAATGAACCGTTTTATAATTCGCGGAAAATTCTCTTACAATGCTTTGCGAGCATCCAATTTAACAAATTTAATGTACTCGCTTTGATGAAGCTATAAAGTAATTAAACGTTTTAATAGAATTTTATATGCGAGTAGATGAAAAAATTTGTTAATTTATATTAATTATTGCGCTATGTAGAATATAATTGACTTTACACGGCCAGAATATGCAATTATGTCAGTTTGACAATAACAGAATTTCTAATGCAAAAGCACATAATTCGCGCCTTTGTTAAATGATATTACAATTCACTGGCAGTAGAGCTGCTAAATTCATTTTAAATTAGAGCATTAAATAAATAGAAATTATTTAAATATTATGATTATTGAGAACTACTTTTAGTCAATTTTTTTCTTTTTCTTTATTGTACAACATTTTCTTCCTATTTGCCATGCAGCGAAAAATTGATATTCTTTGCTGATGTTGATAGCCTGCTTGCATATGCGAATACATCGGCTAGCAATGTGTAAATACATAGTGAAAAAACTCTTTCCAAAGAGGGCGAACGGTCGCCAATCAAGCAAGCATTGATGTCACTTACAGTACATATCGAAGCCACAGCTTACGTTGAGGTCCTTTCATTTCTGGTCACTTTTGGCGGCATGAAGTATTAAATATCACTTTTGTTTGGCTGGTTACTATTATTTTGTTATTGTTGTTGTTATTGTTGTTGTTGGTCTCTCTTGTTGAAACTTTCGATTCTGTCTCATGTACAACCGTCTATCAGCGATAGAAAAGTGGAGATATTGCTCTATAGTACTTTTTACTTTTTATCTTATTTTTTTATTTTTTTATTTTTTTATTTATTTTTTTTATTTATGCGATACCTACACAAAATTGTTATGCAGCAGCATTTGCGATTCTCTTCGCAAGTTTGCCTATGTAGTATTTGTCTGAAGTGCTTGCGGATATTTTTCCGACAAATGTATATCATAATAATGGAAAAAAAGCATATACAAGTTTATTCC
This sequence comes from Glossina austeni, assembly GCA_000688735.1. Taxonomy (NCBI): domain Eukaryota; kingdom Metazoa; phylum Arthropoda; class Insecta; order Diptera; family Glossinidae; genus Glossina; species Glossina austeni. The sequence goes on from KK502553.1 coordinate 390,966, forward strand.
CTTAATCGAAAGGAAGAAAGGAGTTGTAAATGCATTAAGAGAAAAGAAAAAAAAGGAATTTTATTATCGGTTTAAATCGAATCCAATTGTTTTTATTGTTTTTCAAAACATACCTTCTAGACGTTATCATTCATTTGATAGCACCGCACCGCAGCTACTTCATAATAAAATGTTTTCTACATAAGAACAAGTATTTTATAAAGGAAGCCGAATTTAGTATATATCGCCATTGGGTCATTCCTCGTGCAAATTGTTCTCTTTTGTGTAAGTTGTGCACAGCCAAAGTGTAATATTTTCCAAGCCAATCCATTAATAACCTATGAAACGTAGCGCCTCCTCGAAGGAGTAAATTTATAATTTTCAAAACGTATTTATTTTCATTTACTTTGCTTACTATAGACAAACCTAGGGACCGACTGTCGAGATATTTTGATGAAATTTCGCGCATTAACATTTTGTAGCCGCCACCCCTCTTTTCTTCTTTTCTTGAAAAAGTTTTTTTGTCTTGTCTTTGTCAAAAGTCTTTTTTGAAAAAGTTTTCCATTTTTCATATTTCTCAGCAACATTTTGGCAAAAGTAGAATTTTCACATATGATATGTATGTGAGTACGCTAAACGAACTGAAATCATTTATCGATTCTTCTCGCATAGAAAAAGTTTTTTACAAAAGTGAACCTTCGTACAATATTTTACAATGAAATGAATGGTAAAAAACAATGATTTCATACAAAAATGTATTGCGCTAAATTTCGAGTACATACATCCACCTATCAGACCCTCCGTCATATAAGAGATCCCCAAAAAAATTCTATGGCAACTAATCGTAGTTTGCAATATTTTACGGCAAAAACAAGAATTGTGTTAGACGAAACGGTATTACGTAGTTGATGATGTGTGTCGTTTCCAAGCCCTTCGCTTTCTAATGAAAATAACGATTTTAATACACGGACAGACCTGGACAATTCGATTCTGTTCTGCTCCTGTGCAGTACGTATAATACAAACTTGCTTACAAACTATTTGCTTGACAATCTATTGTAAAGGATAGAATCACTGACCTTTCCTAAGATAGTTGTGTACAACTATCTGTGTGTGATGTTGAAAACGTTCGTATTAGCAAATATTCATTTTCTCATTCCTGCTTGTGAAGGCGTGGTAAGGTTGTAATTATTTACGAATAATAACAAAATATTATTTCGCATTTACTATTAACATAACACGCGACTACCTTTTTTTGTTCATCGCCTGCTCAGGGTTCTCTTCTTTGGGAACTAATTGGAGTTTTACTAAAGGCATTGTTTCCCGGTGACTGCTGCAGTGAAAAGATAGACAATTTAGTTTATTAAGCAAAGCTAGAATCTTGGGTACAGAACGTCAACACACTCACAGAATCTGAAGGAGAAAAAAAGAGAAAGCTTACCATAACTATTTGGCTTAAACCCGAATATATATTTTTGTTGTTATATTATTAATTGTTGTGAACTATTATCGGTTGCCAAGCTTATGCATGTTTGCGATGGCTTAGGCGTTCATTTGCAACTAGGATCTGTACCGGGTGTGGGTGTGGCTCTGTGCTAATTGTGTACATGCTTTTTTTCTTTTTCTTTTTCTTTTTCTTTTTTTTCTTTTTTTCCTTTTATTTGTTTTATTGTACTTATACTAAGTTTTTTTTAATAATAATTAATTTAAGATTTACTTTAAGAGTCATTGGAACTCGACTGCCCTTTGTTAAAACATGCAACAGTTGCTTGCCCTGCACTACTTACTCTCAAAGTCACAAATAAACGAGAGAAGAACATTATGTACAGCCGATCTTTTGGTAGTTATATATAATCTATTCCTTTTCGAGACCAGAAATGTTCTTTCCTATCCTGCCGCTCATTCGGGCATATGCACTTAGGTGTTTAAGTCTCTTACACTTGTACCCAGTGGGAAATTCGAAAATGTGAAGACAAGGCTAATATAAGAATCGTATGAAAGCTTAAGAGTTCAGTTGCTTTCCCCACATCAAATGAAGACCAGATACGAATAATGATAAACAATTACTTAGCGTCGATTTATTATACCATTACTCCTTATTACGCTTTATTAAGCATAAATGAACACAATAAACGAATTAACTGATTCGGATACGTATACTAAAGAGTTTTTAAATCACTTTTCCCTCCCGTTTGCTTGCATTACATTTTTACACTAGCTTGCAGGAAAATTTTACTTATAAGGTAAACAAGTCCGCATGTCTATCAAATTGTGTGCCCACAAAATGTCAACCCGTTTGTTTCGTTCTCAAAAGTATAAAAGTACAAGCTTGTAAAATACAAGAAGTTACTCGACGAGGTGTCTATTTTTCAAGAGTGGAGAACTGGAAATTTCTAATCATATTAAAGGCATTAAGGCAAAAAGTCAAACAACTCAAACCAGTATCTTTACTTTTTCACTTTTAATCGCGTGCAAAGTCAAAGTTGAAAGTGTGTGTTACGAGTTTGATTATTCACTCCACGCCATAGTAATTGTGAATATTTCTTAAATAATTAAACTCTCATTTTATTAAAAAAGCACATCGTCTCATGGAAAGCACCGCACGCATGTTATTTATGTTATATATTAAAAGTTTCAAATATTTTCCAAGATATCCTAGCAAGACAGTTCAAATAGATAACTCCTGAGCCCTCATTTAATTTAGCCTATGAAGGAAAAAAACAATTCGTGTCTATGGCAGAGACACAAGAGAGCACCCGGCGCCTTTTTGAGTAGAAAAACATTTAATTTCAGCAATGGTTTACCTCATTTGTGTGTTTATGCAAGAGATTGCATGCAGAGGCAGGTATCAAATTAAAAGTTGACCAAAGTGAATGCGGGCTCCCACTCACCTTCCCTTCGCCTCTTCTCAGTATCATCAAAACTAAATGATTTGCGACATCGGCTTACATGGATTCAATGGAAAACATTCAATGGAAAAAAAGTGAAGTGCCTTTCTGAAGGCAAAAGAAATCATTTTTGCGATGTATCCGCTTAGCAATCCATAGAAAGAATTCGCTGGCAAATCATGGAAAGTTAAAAGTTGAACCCTTTCCTACCGAAAGTCACACTGCTACCGTTATTAGCGAAAGTCAGGCAAAGATGAAGCTTTCGGCACCCTTACGCCCTCTGGTTAGCGAGCCATCATTTGCTTCCGCCGATTAATTACACAGTCGGCAGGATGAGACTTGAGTCTACTATCATCAAAGAGCCGCAATTAAGTTTCGAAATGAGGGCTTCATGATTAGCCACCACTGCAGCGTCAACACTGCATTCAAACAAATTAATTATGTTGGGGAATAAAAGGTCTACTGACATGTTGCTTATGATTAACTCGCGTAATCTGAAAAGCAAGAAAGTTGTTATTGAATTTTGTATCAAACACTTATGAAAAACTGAAACTCTTTGAAAGCTGCGCAAGCGCCCGTCAACCAAAGAGTATTAACAAAAACATGCTTTTCTTGGGAATGAAAACAAACAGACATAGACGATTACTATCTATTTTTAGCTCTGAACAAAGATCTTAGAGGTCACTTCATTTTCAATGGCTTGTCCATTTTCTTCCATTTATATTCGAATGGGCATTGGAACATGATGTCTGCGACCTGATGTCATGCCTTTTGGATACACTCTGCCAGCCAGTTTTTTGGAAGAACACAAAATTGTGCGCTTCAAAAAGATCAAAAGGTCGGAGACTGCAAGTGAATAGACGTATGCGTCATTGAAAAGCTAACTAGTTCCGCGACAAAGGGCGGCTTTAAATATTTATCCCACAGACACTCAGCAGACAATTACACCAAAGAAATACACGTGCCCTTACGAAGGCAGACGGAGAGGCGAAACTTACTTGCCGGATAAGTTAATCTTATGCCCTGGGGCACTCTACAGCCTGCCTTACCTATGGTGTCCATCGGCCCTTGATTTTATACGGCAGACCATGATGTCTTGCAGCAAACATTTTTAGCACATAAACAACTGTGCAAAGATCGCAAGGTACGGGTTTTATCCTCTTAAGCAAGTTTTAAGCATTTCTCGCAATTTTGAAACTTTTTTGTTTTCAACTTTATTACAAATAAAGACCAAATCAAGGCAAGTGACCATCACAAAATTAATTTTCCTTAAAAATTACAACAAATCTATTTTATTTTTTTTTTCAAAGTCGGTTGAAGTTTCTTTTATTAACGACAAAAAAAAAATTAAAATAGAAGCAAAAATCAATTAAAAAAACCGCATATTCGGTTTTTTGAAATCGTAGTGTGTCGCAAAAGGCGTTGTAATTGTGAAAGATTTTGCACCGTGTCTTGCAAGGAGCATGTTAAGGAAGGGACGCCTTTATATGTGTCGCCAAAAAGCTTCCTCCATCCATGGAACCAAGCCATCGAAGAATGAAGGTTTTCAGCAACAAGAGATTGAAAAAACCAAAATTTTCTCAACTAGAATAATAATAAAGAGGTTCAAATTCTTCTTCTTCATCATCTTTTATTCAGCAAATGAACAAGCGGAAGTTTGCTGGGATGTCTTAAAATCAATTTTTTCCAATTAAAAATATCTCCGCCTGCTTATGTTCGTAATAAGTTCATTGAAAGGCAACGTTAAGCGTGAACTAGTAAAAGTGAAATTAATTTTTTTTTTTTCCTCAAATAAAATATTTTATCACATTTTTCTACCAAAAGAAAAAAAATGCAGTTTTGTTTCCTAATAAAATTCGAATTAAAAAACCTAACAGCTTTGATAACAGATAGATAATTGATATTAAAGATAGAAATCCCTTAAGGCATCTGAGTATCCACACCCCTGGAAGCATAAAAATGAACATACAATCGGAATTTTATTTGAAGAACTGAGTTTAATATCTACACTTACCATAGCGTAGCGTAAAAGCATAGCAATTTTTTCATTGCCCTTAGGTACCCATATCAAGGTAATCACCCGCAGGCTCTGTAGCTTGAATATCTGATTCCTATTGACTTCTTGCCCATGCATTTATTCTTTTTCCCAGAATTTGACTATAGCACCCACTACTGGGATTCAATTCACTGATAAAGTGCACACTTGACAACGTTTTGAAAACTTTCATGTGAAAAAAATATAAGCGCACATATTTCAAAATCTCTTCATCGGTATCCTAAGGTTTAATTTAGAGGTAAATTTAAAAATTTTTGAAAATATTTAACAAACTTTTGTAAACATTGCATGTAAAGGTGGTGTTAATCGGCTTGCCACATAATCGCTCATAGTTAAAGGCAAGTGCAATTTTCGTATAATATATTAACCTTAACTGGTTCGCCGCAAGGCGAATATGGCTCTCATACTAAGTTAAAAATGATTAAATGAAAAAAAAAAAAAAAAAAAAAAAGCTCTTACACAAAATGCTTAAATCTATTTATGTCTAAATTATGAAATTTGGTTAACTAGCTGTCTGCATACGAAAGGCAAACATACGTCCAGTAATTTTCATATAATAGACAACACACTCATATTCGCACAGACACACACACACACACACACACACAGAGACACATTCTCACACACACACAGCCATACAAGACATTAACATATTTCGGACTCTTTATTATAATCATATTGTGTAACGCTCTACATAAACATTCCTCTCCTACCTGTAAATTATTTCAACAACACAACCAACCATGTCGGTGTAACCCACAAACTTGAAACTAACTTGTTTCCTTCAGATAATTTATGGTTTGTTTTTGGGGATAAAAGTGAATGCGCTCTCCGCCACATTAACACATCCTGGTATGTAAAGGTATCGTTTGCTCCTCTTTCGCAACTAGAGTGGAAAAATGTGGAAAAAAAATTAAACAAATTATTGATGATAAATGATTACTTAAAGAAGAATTTGTGTTTATTTGTTTGATTTTTTTCCAATTTTTTTTTTTTTGTTGTTTTTTAAAGCGAGTTCGCATTAGTGCTGATGGGTCATAAATATTCACACGCTATACAATTTCACTTAACCCTTTCCGGGACAGTGTGGCAGGAATGCTGCTCGCCTTTAAACACCAATCGTTTGCGATGCACTTCTGAATCATATTTAAATCAATTGAATTTCTGATTTTTATATCCACCATTTTGTTTTCTGACACCCAAAAGGAAGCTTCAGGGACCCTATAAAATATAAATATATTCTTGATCAGCGTGAAATTCTGAGTTGATTTAGCCATGTCTGTCCATCTGTGATGTGTACTATTGGCACTTTACTGGTCGGAAAAATGAAGCTATCGTCCTCAAATTTGGTAGAAACATTGAAAATTTCTGCACGTAGCTTTGTATTGAAAATGGGCCAAATCGGTCGAGGTGGAACCACGCAGTGGAACGTAAACTGAACGCAACTCGGTTTTTTTTGACAAAAATTTTTAGATTTTTCCTCGGTACTCGGAAATTATAAAAGTTAGAACCCTGAAATTTTCCGCATTTACTTTACGAAACACTCTGCTCTTTGCGTCCAAAAATAAAAAAACATTCGCCATGCCCACAAAAAGTTACAAGTAATTAAGTTTTGTTTTTTTCACAAATCTCAGTTTCTCAAGATAATCATCGGATATGCTAATCCCGGGTATGCGAGCTCGTTCCAAGAAAAGGGAGTATTTTAAACAAATAATTTTTGTTTAGCACCCAACCCGCAACGTTTCGATTACCCACTTGGTTTAATAATTCTAAGGACTTGTGCTTCGAATTTCTTAAATACCTTTAATACCATTTATAGCATATTGAACTTACCAAAAAAGAAGTGTAAAAAAAGCTTGGGATGGTTAGACGAACTCTACACGCAGTTAAAAGATTCTTCTCAAGAAACGTAAGGGCAGGCTAAATGAATTCCATTGTTTACGCTGATGGACAGTAACTGCGGGATGTTGGATTGTCTTTCCACAATACGCTTGATATAAGACACGATAACATCTCTAGATTGTTACGGACGTCAGAGCACACGGATTAATCTGGTATATAATACATACAGAGAAGAAGAAATTATATCTTCAGAAGTTTGTTACATGGCATCAAGCGGCTTAAAGGAGAGGTTTCCTCTGATGACCTTATTGAACAGTAAGACTTTCGAAGAAATTGTGTCGAGCATTTCAGCCTACAGACTAATTTATATAAATTGAACGCATAAAGTTGACTCAAGTGAAAGAAAATTTTTCTAAGTCAAATTGATTTCTCCCTATAAAGAGTTAAAGAAGTAAATGCGATTTCAACATTCGGACAAATAGACGGACTTTTGCTATTTCCACTAATTAACCGAATTTCGAATTTACAGAATCTGAAAAATTATATATTTTTTTTTTATATGAAAAATATTATTATTTAGAGTATTTTTCTTTTTCCCAAATGCCTTAATGGCTTTACAAGGGTTAAGACAAAGATGAAGTCTATAAATATCTCAAAAAAATAAATTGATATTTGTTTTATTATTTGTTATGGTCTTTAATCTGTCAAAACCTTCTTATCCTCTGCACAATGTTTGTTTTCTGAGAAATTATTAAACAGAGGAATAATAGCGTCAGCCGGACTGTGTAAGATCTTGCAAGCAAGAGGAAGTCTTGCTTGACTTGATGGTCAATATATTGCAAAGCGTATCATATATTGTCTGGATATTCTTTTTTTTAATTTTATTTTCAAGACGCCTTTAAAAACTAGTTGCCTTTAAAGTACAAACGTTATCTCTGTTGTTTATTAAAAATAGCTTATATCCGCTTAAGTTTTTAGTTTATTTTTTATTTTTTTTTTTTTTTACATTTGATCTACATCGCGTGTGGTCGGTCTACTCTGATAAGCACAAAGACTTATCTTTCCTATAAGCTTGACTTGAAGACATATTTAAATTTTACTTTCCCAAAGTGTCTTTCTATTCAATTCAAAAATAAAAAAAGAAAAAAAAATATATGTCAATAAATGTAAAAAGTGAGTTAAGTTAATTTTATTGTTATTTTATTAATATTATTGTAAATAACACGCTCACTCAGTGCAATAAATTAAAAAGAAATTTGTTTTAACATAAGTCGACAAATCAATAGTGAAGTGAAGGCGTTGTGATAAAAGAAAAGGAAGTAATTTCAAGAGATAAGAGCTTCGCTCAAAGTAACATCCATTGCCAGCCGTATAGATGATCAAGCATTTGAATGATGTATGTATGGGTACGAACTTAGCTTATTTCCAAACAACTCATTGCTCAGCAAGCATGCTAGCGTAATATTCCCAAAGGCCGCGATATGACTTAAGGCGCAGGCATTTTTTTTTCTTTTCTTTCAATATCTCTCACAAGAGTTATGTGAAAAAATTTGCAAAATGTTTGTAACACTTGTAAATATACTTCAGTGATCTGATCAAATATATATATTCTTCATCGGCATGAATCTCTAAATCGTTACAGAAATTGCTGTTGATCGTTCTATTTGTTCTATAGCAATAATTTTGTGATAATCAATTTGGACTTTGGTTTTGCGGGTTTCTCGAGCAATTAAAAATTGAAAACTTCACAAGAAATATAAAATATGGTTCACTCACCGCATCCATTATCCATCACTAGTCCCTAGTTTTCCCATCTCTTCGGAAGAATCTAAATTTCGTAAAAGAAAGGCAACTGCCACCCCATTTCTTAAACAACATGACAAGGATAGAAGACTTTCTCGAACATAATATAAATTAAATGTCGATTGCAATCACAGCGTTAGTCCGTAATAGACAAGAAATTAAGGGCAAATGTGGAAAGAACTGACAATTATTTTCGCTGTGTCAATGACTTGCAAAAGGTGTTAATTAAATACAAACTCAGTCCAAGAATTCTACCGCTTTCTAACGTTACATTATTTCGTTACGTTATTACGTATTACGTTACATTATGTTCAAGTGACTGCAACTCAAGTGTAATGCAACGTATAAGCTGGAATATTAAAGATTTTGCTCTAAAGCAAATGCGACGTCTTCTCCTTACATCTTTAACTTGACAAAATGTGGATCAAATTCCAATCATTTAAAGACCAAAACGTAATTGTTGCGCGTCGTTCTTCGCCGTTGGTGTATGACGGTTAACTCATTGCCAGTACATAATGTACTAAGCTTTTATGATTTGATATGAAGGATTACTAGTTAACCTCAATCATCAAAGTCGTGTTAGGCGCTTTTCAGATTTCTCTGCCAACTGACATTTCGAGAACACTTGCAAGAGGAAGTAAAGAAAAAGTTTTGTTTTTTTGACGTTCTCCAAAAAAGAACATATGACTGCGACATCTTCGGAAAATGAAAATAATCGAAAATTTTCGGATTGATCCGCCGATGTCAATTTATCGATTACTAAGAACTGGGTAACACAGGCGTGCACAATTCAGCACGATGCTGAAGAACGTAATCATTTCGATATATCGAATGAATTTACGGTCAACGAAACTAAAAATGATGGCTTCCTATGGGCTTAAACAGACAGTGCATTGTGCTTACATTCTACATAAAGACCCTTCAAAGCAATATCGCTTTTATGTTATAACGATTGAGATTTATCTAGTTTTCCTAGTTTTCCTGAAAACGGCGACTTGAAGGCAATTCTTTCCAATTTTGAATATTCATGAATATGACTCTTTCAGCAGTAGGTTCAAAACGGATGAAAACTTTTTTAACATACTAATGGCACTCTACGAGTCTACTAGTCGCTTGCTCTACTATTTGAAGACTCGATGACTCGATGACTCGATGACTCGATGACTCGATGACTCGATGACTCGATGACTCGATGTCTCGATGACTCGATGACTTGATGACTCGATGACTCGATGACTCGATGACTCGATGACTCGATGACTCGATGACTCGATGACTCGATGGCTCGACGACTCGATGACTCGATGGCTCGATGGCTCGATGACTGCGCCACTCAATGATCCGCCGACTCAATGACCGTACGTTTTTATGACTTCACCGACTCTTCTACGCTGCTGCTCTGCTATTCCACTACTCCACTCCTTTATTACTCCACTTTTCTTCCTAAATCTGCTGTCACTACTACTTACTACGGCTGCGGGAAACAAGCGTCGCAGTTAATAGATCATTTTTAAACTACTTCAGTTACATATTTAGAATTTGCTGGAAACATCTTAAGTCCGATAGTGTCAAAATTTCATTCCCCTTTGCTTCTTTCGTTATTTACTTCAGTGTCTTTCGGCGTTTCAACTTTTTGAAGCTTAACAAAACCTAACTTATGCAGCACTAAACAAAATTGCAACAATGGAATGTGTTAAGCTATGAAATTCTGCAAAGAAAAGTAGAAACCCATTAAGTTATGATAGAGCCCTACCAGTGCATATATGCAATTTTGTAGAGCACTTTGAAAGAGAAGCCTGATGGTGGACAAGCATCATATTGTATTAAGAGCGTCTTCCAGCCCCTACAGGAGTATGTTATATATTTCTTAAGTTGATTTTCCTGCCTGCAGGAATACGAGATTATTGAAATCAAGTTTTTTATAGTCACACACCCACGCACGCATCATTACAAGTGGTAATTCTCAGTAAGGGTAGATGGACGCATCGTCTCATACCCGATTTACGGCCCTGGGTGAATAGGCATCATGGTGAGGTTGACTTTTATTTGACACAACTAATTAGCGGCCACGGTTGCTTTGGGTCATATCTGAATAGGTTTAAAATAGAGCAGGACCCATTCTGTAGTTTTTGTGTTCTGCATCGAAGACGCTGAACATGTTTTCTTTGTCTGTCCGAAATACCATAACGAACGACAGAGACGGAAATTGGAGGATTACCTCTCCCCGACAACCTTGTGACAAACATGTCGCACGACCTGAAAATATGGAAAGCGGTAGGAGTATTCGCCGCAAACATAACGACAAACCAAAGATACGAAGAGCGTCAGCGTAGGATCTTAAGTAGTGCCTAAACGGCTACCCTCCCTGTGAAGGTATACCTAAACGGTCGTGCCACAGGGTAGGGAATAGGAGGGGTGGTTTTTAGCGGGTTGAAGTCTCGCACTGGCCTCATGGGCGCCTGTTGATGGTTTTTGCACCTCACAAAACAAAAAAAAAAAAAAAAGGCGGTACTTCGCAATATTGAAGCCAGCATTCGCAGCAATGCTGGAAAAGTCAAATCAAAACCATTTTTCTCTAAAGGTTGTAACGCACGTACTATTTTGCGTAATAAGAACTCTTGTCCAAAAACTTTATTGCCGTCCAATAAATAGTTTCAAGTTTGAAACAAATTAGTTATCAATAAAACACACACACACACACACACACAAAGAACAAAAGGAAACAAAAAGCCAAAAAGAATTATTTAAAAGTAAATTAAAAATAAATTCCTTTAACGTCTTTATAATGAATTCTTCTTCGTTCTTATATTTTATTAACTTTGATAGTCGATTTTTATGGGTCATTTTAAATTGAAAAGGCACCTGAATGCAATGAACTGAGACGTTGGCATTCGAAATGATAAAAAATGAAAAAAATGAAAAAAAAAGCAAACAAATAACAAAAAAAAAATTGAAACTCCGGTCAAATTGTTGACAATGCTTTCCTTTCAACAGAACGAATGATTTAAATAAATTGCGTTATACTTTCTGGTCTTGTCTTTTTTTTTTTTGTTTTTATCAGTGACATTTAATCGTTTTTCGATTCTTGATGTTAATCTCGAATTCAAAAAGTAAATTTAAATTTAAAGCCAGAGAAGCACTTTTTCCTGTATTTTGTGCTTTAATAAGCCAAAAATGGAAACAAAGCCTCTATTAGATTGAAACACAAAAACGGGTTAAGTTGAAACTTCATATACCCTACAAAGTCTCTTCATGAAACTAATATTCTGTTGTGGCCTTAATTGCAAAAGAAACTCAAATATTCGAATCTTTTATATCCACCACATAAACACCATCCTATGGAATACGTTACACACAATTTGGCTCTCTCTTTCGCTCTCTCTCTCTCTCTCTCTTAATCTCTCGAGACATTTTATATTATAATTGGTCGAAAAAAAAAACAAATTAAAAATTCTTGCTCAGCGTGACATTTTGCGTTGATTCGATTCAGTCTGCCCATGACACTTCTCCGCCCGCTGTTCGCTCGTACTTGAGGTAGGAAACTGAAACTTAGTATAAGCGTTCCGTCAGCAAACATGGATCAAGTTTGGAAAATTCTCGCGATCCCCGTAAAAACTCACGTTACGGGTAAAAACTTCAACTTACAAGCTATAAGAAATATTTCAAAAATTCAGTCTTGATCGACCAAAACATTGCTTCAAGTAAAAAGTTTGTAGCTTCTACCCTAATAGAGAATAAAGAATATAATACTGGGAGAGTGGAATGGATTGACAATCCATAGATAAGTAAAACAAAACCCATTGTGATGCTTGTTAATTTAATCGAAAACAGTTATGTTTTTGAAAAACCCTTCAAACCCTCAAAGGGTGCACTTTTCAATATTTTTTCGATGACGCTTCTTAGAGCTAATGCAAAAATTCGTGGTGTTTATTATTAAAAAACCTTTATCAAGATAAGTAGCACATAAATGATTGGCTCGCTTGTTAATTTAATCGGGAACAATTATGTTTTTGAAAAACCCTTCAAACCCTCAAAGGATGCACTTTTCAATATTTTTTCGAAGACGCTTCTTAGAGCTAATGCAAAGATTCGTGGGGCTTATTATTAAAAAAGCTTTATCAAGATAAGTAGCACATAAATGATTGGCTCGCTTGTTAATTTAATGGAAAACGATTATGTTTTTGAAAAACCCTTCAAACCCTCAAAGGGTGCACTTTTCAATATTTTTTCGAAGACGCTTCTCAGAGCTAATGCAAAAATTCGTGGGGTTTATTATTAAAAAAGCTTTATCAAGATAAGTAGCACATAAATGATTGGCTCGCTTGCGTTCTAGAAAAACGGTTAAGGACGCATATATGCCAATTAGGTCAAGTCGCGTGACCTCTTACCTAATGAACAAGTTCTAAGAAAGGCAGTGTCGGCCAGTGGTACATCTATCAATACGGATCGAAGGCGCCTGCGACTAAAACTACCTCAACCCCACAGACTTAGTTTTAAAACTGAATAAAACAGATTATCAGTCGACTTGTAATGGTTATAAGTGACTTGGTAAAGCTTTAAAAATATTTACAGACATTCTGTGAACACGGCCATATTAGTCAACATATTACGTGTCCATGGTCAATATGTTTATTGCCATTAATGATAATTTAGTTCTTATTCTAAAACGATTATTTTACTCTTTTAGAAAGATTTGCTTCTTAAGCCGAAAACGTTCTGGATTTGCGGGAATTTAGTTGAAGTAAGGCTTTAGAGCTATGAGTCGCAATAGTAAACTCGCAAGACGATTGCTCTGCCCAAGAGTTGCCATAGTCTACACTTTTTAGATAATTTTTGAGACCAGGACTACATTATTCACATAGAACCTGAATACCAGTAAATTCGAAAGATAACACAAGAGCACTATTTGGACTTTTTTGAAATAATTAAATTCAAAAATTCGAGAGACAAAATCTTATTTTAATTATATCTATACCTGTTATGATAAACATATTTATTTGTAGTATCCGTTCCGAGATTAAAAGTTTACGCAAAAAGTCTCATAGTTTGATAGGTTTGCAGGTTTCACAACAAGAGAAAAAATTTTATTTATCTACAACGTTTCGACGTCAACGACATGAATCGGTTCATTTTGTTTGTCGCCATAGATCTGTCGCCACATTGTAAGCTTAGATAAACAGTTCCATAACTTGCGGTAGGTTATGTTAAGTAAATTTTTTTATTGGGCAAAAAATTTCTAAATCCTCAATGAATTGCGAAATTTTTATTATCCGGTTTTACATCATGATCATGCAAATCAATGCTTATTCGGTTGGTGGCTCCATGAGTCAATTACTTCCATTGTGAGGGAATCTTTTGTTTGAGCTAGACATGAACAGACCGCCAAATAAATCGACGTAATCTCATGCTCATGTTCTTTTTTTTTTTTTTTTTTTTTGCTCAGTAGCTTATAAATGGAACGACCACACTAAGGCATACAGCAGGGTTACCTTTGAAAGCAATTAAACTGCGTATGTATGTATGTATGTATGTATATATACTTATAAAAAAATTGTTTACTTTCGAAGGGATTTTCATTCCAATTAAGATTTGCTTACATAATCATATCAAACAAGAATATAACCATTGTTCCAGGTACACATAACACAGAAGAATTGCAAACTTTGAGAAACTACCATAAAACAGAAAACTTTGCTACGGCTTGTAAGCAATGCAGAAACAATATTAATAAGAAAAATGAAAGAGAAGAGAATAAAAAAGTTACTGTTTCGAAGGAACGTTAATTCCAATTCTAAACGAAAATGGAAGACAAGAAATTATAACGAGTGAGTGTACTCGACCGACCTGACTTAAGGCTAGTAAATCGAAACTTCAAGTGATGAAATGTTCTTAACACATTGCCGACCGCTCGGGGAAATCTCCTCATTTGAAAATTTATATTTATTGTATATAATTTAATGCCCGCTTCTCTTCGTTGATCCGTATAGCGAGAATAGACTATGAAAAATTTTTACTCAA
>KK502553.1:427012-438604 GCA_000688735.1 Glossina austeni
ATTAATATTTAATTATTAATTTAATTTATTAATATTTAATTATTCAGATTATATATGTATATCATTTATATATAAATATTATTAATAATAATAAACAAAAATTTAAAAAAAGTTTTTTTTTTTTGTGAAAAAATAAAATAAATTTGTGTGTGTGTATATAGACATATGGCAATATTTTTATTTCTAGGTATCGTCTATAAATGCTTATATGTATGCATGTGTACATTTTTTCTTTCTTTTTGGATGTAATGGCAACTACACTCCGAAACTCGGGTAAAATCATTGCGAAATGGCTTTCGGGTTACCTCGAGACGGGCCCCTAGTGGACCGTTTATCCTCACTACACATCCCCGTACTCTAATGAGATTGTGTGTGTGGGTATGTCTATGCGTGTGTGTGTGTGTGGGGGGGGGGAGGGGGGATGGAGGTTTCTTGAAAGGGAGGAAAATCATCGGGAGCCGCCTACTTTCAAAAGTGGGAAAATTTTATCCGCTAAAACCCACCAATACTATTATATATTTTGTTGCATGGCCGCTTAGCTATGCCTTCGCGTGAAAGGTTGCCCTTTAGATACTTTCCGTGATCCTACGTTGATGCTCCTCCTCTCTTTGTTTCTTCAGCAGTCTTATCGCTATGCATTTTCTTATAACACGCGATTGTCGTGAGGAAGAAATTCTTCAATTTCTGTCTGTTCAACGTCTCCTGCAATCTTACAAATGCTATGCATAGAGCCAAGTTGAAGTTTAAGCCGGTGTAGATAAGCTCGGACAAATAGTTGGGTCAAGTAGAAGTCTACCTCAACATGATGCCTGCGGATCAATTGGCTTATGTTCGAAGTAAGCTTCTGCATCTACCTTCCCTTCCCGATCAGTCGGTGCCTTCCCAACATCTCTCGTGAGCCTTCTCATATACTTTGTATATACTTTGCCTATACTTTGTATGCTTCTGTCTTAGTCAGGAGACCGTTTGGCATCATGCTTCACCCATATGTTTGTTTTGTATATACGTACGATTGTTCACATAGGTAAATATGTTATATATCGTGAAATACTAGTCCGTAGTAAATATAAGCCGCATAGACTAGAACATTACTAATGGCAAATATTTTGTCGTATGCGTTTAAAGTACGAGCTCAAATCTCTGTCTGCCATTTACTATCTCTAATGAATGTACAAATGCCCTAAATCGCTGACGCTGACGCTGACGCTGACGCCGACGCTGACGCTGACGCCGACGCTGACGCTGACGCTGACGCTATACGCAGAACCTTTCGCTGTCTCATCTACACCCTCTAAAATGAAGCGGTAAAAAATGAAATAAAAATTTTTGATGATTTTCTTTGATTGTTTTAAATTTTCCTGCGCAGCTGATTGAGTTAAAACAAATTAGCACCGACTCTTGTAACAAAGCTTGCGGTTGCTTTTTGTTGTTTTATTTTTTCAACAACTGCGTTATATGTATGCATATATGCATGTGCGTATGTGTCTTTAGGGGGAATTAATTTATAATAGATGTCGGACCTTTGTGAACACAAACGAAAAAAACAAAAACAACAACAACAACAGGTTATTGTGATTATTGCAGTGGAAATGGTATTTGTTGGATACTTTCGTATCGATTCTTTATGTAAAGGCATGCCGTGCCTTTTTTATAACCACGATCTAGAAGAAAGTTGGCATATTAATTTTATCATCTTGTCTGTAACACGCACAAAAAATTTAATTCTAATCAGGATTAATTACTTTATTGGGAAATATAAAGGCTTCAAAGGTTGAAAGATCTGGACATTTTCTTAATTTATTTAAAGCGTCGAAATTCGAGCATAAGAAGATAAAAATTGTATTGTTTGAGAAAGACAAAGAAAACTGATTTTGTCGAATTGTTTCAATAAGCATTTCAAGCATGTAAGAAGCCGCACGTTTAAGCAAGCGCGGTAAACTTTTCAATAAGGCCGATAGCCTCAGATACTAGTGCTTTGAGACTTTCAAACTGCTCGTAAAATCTGTTTCTCTGGCTGAATTAATAATAATAAACAATATTTCATGAAATTAGTATTTAAAAATTTTTAATAATTCGATGGGGTGGAGCTGGAGTTCCGAAAAGTCTTTGAAAGAAACACTCTCGCGGTGATCAATTTAAATAGTGACAGGAAAAGTGTGGGGAAGTGTAAGGCGGGATCTGTAGAAGGATTTAAAAGAAAAGTTAAACTCCGTCCGTCCATTTGAAAATGGGAATTTTGGGAAAAAAGTCCAAATTTTGAGCAAAGTAGCAGCAGTGGCGGCAGGAATTTTGAAAGTCTCGCTCACTTGCTCGCTCTCTCTCTCTATCTATCTATCTATCTATCTATCTATCTATCTATCTATCTATCTACCCATCTCTATATCTCTCTCCATCTATCTGTCTATCCATATGTCTATCTATCTATCCACCTATCTTCATCTTTCTTTTAGAAGTTTATTCCGACCGATTTAAGATTTTGGGACAACATTCGTGTACTATTAAGTAAAAATAAAAAAAATAAATAAATAAATTTCTTAGAATATTAAATTCTTCGTGTACGTAATCTTAGTACATATCAAGCTCGAAAATAGCAGAATCCTTTTCCGACCAGGAGAATTAACGGATTGACACCAGTCTTTAAGCAATGCATTGGTTTCAAATTTAGCAGACTATCACCTCAATAATGTTCATATTGTGGATAAGTGACATTAAGACTTTTCTCAAAGCAAAAAAAAATCAGGTAATTATATCGCATTTTCGTATAGCTCCAATTTAATTTATTGATAAAGTTTTCCACCCTTACAACCCTTTTAGCCCATGTAAAGGATAACGAAATTTCGTCCTAACTTTAGTCACTTGCTTTTTTGTAAATCCTTTTATAATATTGCGTACTCGCTATGTATAATTTATAGTTTCCTTGAAGGTATGCTAGTTTGGATACTCCGCACGCCATTCCAATAGCGGACAACAGACAAACAGTGGGAAACAAAAACAGATCTATAAAAACATAAATGTATATATTTTATATGTATGTGCGCCTGTGCATATACGTGTTTGCTTGCATGTGTGCAACATATGTAAATATGTGTACATATCCGTTAGCTTGGGATCTTCTATGTCTATATATATATATATAGATATCAATTAGAAATATATATATATAGATATCAATTGATGTCTGATTCTAAGTGAATTTTCCCCCTAATGTTTCCTAATGTATTTTGAATAAATGCGTAAATTCCGATTTCCAAATATATAATTTCTTGCTTGAAATCTACAGATCAAATTTTAAACTGGTCTTAATTCTTCCAATTATAACAATTTTAGAAGAGCGAAAAAGTTAAGTAAAACTTAAAATCGAAAAAACATTTTAAACAATTTTTTCGAACACAATTTTTAGTTGAAATTTGCCTCAAAATCAGGTACAAATCGAAGTATGACAAGCCCATCAGGCCCTTCTAAATAATTGTTCCCATAAATCGAAAGCTACGCCTACAAATCGCAAGATATATGAGTGTTTCGTTAATGCGCTTTTATTGCCCAGTATAGGTGTCCAAAAATTCAGCCAAAGGTGTATAGAATTTTCTCGCTTGTTTTCATTACATGCTCATAAAGTTTAATTTCACGAGTGTGGTTTAAAAATGTGTAAAGGCTTTACGGTCTTTGATTGCCTATAATACTGTTACCGCGGTTACGTTGTGGACTGTAACGCATCTGTGACCTTTGGCTTAACGAAAGCCTTAACCAGAACCAAACCAACAACAACAATAGCAGCAACAGCAACATTAACAGTAAACGCCAGAAAAAAAAAGCAAAGTAGGAAAATGTTTTTCTCTTCAAATGATTTCATAAAAGGGTTTTATTACTATGTTTAATAAATTTATAGTCATGTACGTACGAGTGCGTGTTCCGGCGGCTCTAGTTTGTTTGCGTGCGTATGTGTGCGTGAAACTTCATAACTGCTAATTAATATAATTTATTATCCTTCTCTGTTTTCGGTTGTTTTCGATTGGTGCGACTTCTAACGTAGAAATTAGGTTTAGCTAACAACTGCATAGTGGTTTAATGGTGTGTAAAGATGCAAACAATTAAATTTTCTATTTTTCCCTTTTTTTTTTTTAATGAAGGCATTGACTTCATCTACCAAATACCGGCGTTTCCATGAAGACTATTATTTCCAAATTTTGTATTATAATCAATTGTTAACTACTTTGTTTATTTAATTTAATTTGACAAAGAATGTAGCTAAACTCTTTTAAATGTTGCTAATGCTTGTTTATAAACATGTTTAAATATTATGACTACGTAAAAAAAGAGGAAAAAGAAATCTCTTTATTCTAACAACACGCAACAAGGGAAAATATATAATTAGCTAGTTACGACCTATACGGCCTATGCGAGCCCCATCGCTGCGAGCTCCAATTTCAACTGTCCTAATGGATTGAAGTGAAAATAAAAACAAAGTTCGATAAAATATTATAGAAAATACTTAGCTAAACATTTCCTTGTGGACGGCTTTTCACGAAGAGATTTATTTTTATAAATTTTTCACTTCCTATAAATTTCTCTGAATAAATAATAATAAAAAAAAATCTTTCAAGAGAAATTATTCTCTTTGGGTGTAGCAACTATGTTATTACCAAAGTTGCAAATGTCTCTTGCAATATCAAACTCTTTCTCTTTTCTCTTAGAAGCATTCATACTCTTCTTACTCATTCAGTATTTGTGTGGTTTCATTTCCTCTAAACCTCTATTACTTATGATATAAAATCATTGTAAAGTGTATAAACTAGTTCCACTTATTAAAAAATAATACATTCCACAACCAATATACAAATGTACACAATGCGGTGTCCAACATAGCACGTATTTGTATACGGCTAGTGAAACGAAATTGTTGAGAGAATGAGAGCGAGAATGCAAATACGAAACAAAACAAGAGCATTTCCTTCTCACTTCATGATAGTAAAATGCATAAAAACTCGTAATATGGGTTAAGCGAACTCAATTCAGTGTTGCCGATTTTTTGAGAGAGTAAAATTTTGTTTTGCTCTGTACAGTGGTCTTTTTTGAGAGGATGCCGTCTGGCTTGCATGCAAGCGATTTTTTCTCTTTGAACGTAACATTTTCCATTTTCCATATTTTTTTAGTGCTTTTTTGAATTTTGAACGAGAAAGATGTGTTAATTGTGAGAGCTTGTGCGAAATAATAATATACGTTGCCGGGATATTCAAACGATTTGGTGGTATTTCTAATAAGTAAACGTAAAATGTTTTCAATATAAATGTTTTGTGTGCGCAAGAAAGTTTTATACATGTTCTTCCAACGGATATACGCGAGTGTCATACATACAAAATATATGCAGAGTCTACAATTGTAAGGATATTTAAGTTGTATATAAAGTGTTGTTGGTTTTTTCTTTTCGTTTTTTTTTTTAATGAAATACTAACGTGTGAATATACCATAAAATAATTGTGTTAACAATGGGAGTAAATGAATGTATGAATAAATGAATGAAGCTTTAGTGAAGGCAAAGTAAATTGATTAATATTTCGTGTTTAAAGAAAATAAGAGTGAAATATAAAAGAAAATTTTTGCTATGAAATAAAATTTTCAACAATGCATGAAAAAGATTATAAGGAAAAAAGTGTTAAATAATAACAATAGCTAGTGAAACGACAACGACCGACAAGGAAATAAAAAAATAGGATAAATTTATGGTTCTATTATATGCATATATATACATATATATATATATATATATCTATATAGGTTTTTTAACTGTGACAACGCACAGCACTGGTGAATACCAGTTAACCATATCATAAAAGGATTAACCAAAGTGCTATTGTTATGCGTTCAAAAGCGTGTGTTAAAGCATTTTAGCTCTGCGGTATGTGCTGTGTGTGCGTGTAATTATCTAAAATCACAACACAATACAAATAAAAAAAAAAAACTCTGATATTAAAGCAAAACCGCATAGTGTAGTGTAATATTAAAAAAGAAGCAAAAACAAAAACAACAACAAAAGAGTGAGACTACCTTAAAACAAATAAAAAAAAGGCAAAAAAAAAAAAAGGAAAAGCTAATGATTTAAACTATTCAACAAACTTCCAAAAGGATTACAAGAGGATTACTACGCAAATCACACACAACTTGGAAAAAGTAAATTAAAGCTTTAAACGAGTACTAATGTAAAAAAAAAAAAAAAGGAAATTATATTCCGATTTTTTTTTATTTTTCTTTCATATGTAAAGTAAGGGGTTAAAAATACCAACAGTCGTCAGTCATTGTAGCAAGTTTACCAAGCCGACGGTTATTTTACCATTTCTTCGAATTTTACATTCAAATAAAATGTTTTGGTTTCCGTCATCCTACTGCTGGCCAGCGGCCAATTATCAAAAATCTAGGGTTCGATTAACCCGGATACGTTGCCAATACAATCCGATTAATAGCTGGCTAGAAAACATTAAAATGCCGTACTTTACTATATAGCAGAAAACGCAAATGGCTTATCCTTACTAGCTTTAAAGCCACTTCTCGGCAATGTTTGCCAACTCGCTCGACGTTTCAGTTACAGGTTGAAAAGTAATTTTTATCAGGAATATTTTGAACCTTTACTTTATAGATTTATAAAATATTTTTCTTCCCTAACGTATGCGTATCCTTGGTTGGTTCACAATCGCTTGCAGTCTTAAGTTGTGATATTAAATATCCCAGGGTCGGACTGTTGAACTTACGTGACTACCGCAATGACTGAAATGAATGAAAAAAAATGTGTACTCGATGGGAAAAGGAGATAAGAAGCTAATGTCGAACCTTAAGCACATGGAATGAAGATTCCCATTCCATGGAGGGCAGTTAATGCTTATTGCCTACAACTGCACATTATGGATGAACAGCAAGACATTTTCAGAGTTTTTAAATAAGTGTTAAGTGTTTCTGATAAATTTTTCATTGATTGCATTTTTATTACTGAACTCTTTAAGATATTTACGTCAATTCTGAATATTACTTGCAGTGCAATATTTTATTTGGCAACAGTTTGTTATAATTTAATAATTTTCGCTGTTCTCTTGTGCTCTTGTCCTCAGCCTTAAGTAGAAGGAAAAATTTCAAATACAAATTTTAAACTTCTCCACTGGCATATAATTTTGTCGGATTTAGTGAACGGGAAAGAATATTTCAGTTAAACTCCAATAACAGTGCAGAGCAAAGAGAGTGTTTCACTGTCGATGTTTATCAAGAGTTCCGTTTAAATAAATCCTTTAGCTAAGCGCAAAGTAGAGTAAGTGCAACAAGCTTAAAGGGACGCAAGGCAACGGGGAAGGCAACGGGATCATCACAAGGAGAAGTTTCATACTAAGCTAGCTCCTACTTAGATACAACCAAGTCAGAAAACCAAAGGCAGGAATAGGAACCTAAAGGATTCCAGTAATGCAAAAATAAAGAAGGAAAAAAATAGGGAAATGTATAAAATTCAACGTACACCAAATCATTGGCGTCCCAGTCCCAGTGCATAGTCAGAACAATCGTAATAAAGTGAAAGAGGAGACACAAATATATTGTGCACAGGGAGCATTGTATGGTGCATTAGGGTGATGTGACTGACTCCCTTAACGTGAATATTCAATTTGTCATATTAAAGTAATAGATGACTTTTTGTGATAAACGATCGGCTGTGATCCACAATAATGAGAGCAATAATAATAATAATGTCACAGTTTATATCCGCATTAAATGATGGAATGATGGAATGATGGAATCAAGTGTGCGGCATTTGCCTTTTTGTAACTGCCATTTGTCCTACCGTTTATATTGACCTTTAACTTGATTGATTTAATTGAGTGATATCAGCCCCGGTTAAATACTCCTTAAGCACTCTTTCTTCGCTTTGTGTTCTTAAGAAAATATTTTTGAAATTCTTTTACTTAACGCTTCACCTTAAACAAATTCAATGTTCATGTTTGAAATTTCGAATTGTTTTCATATACGAGATGATATGGCGATTATTTATTTGCTTCAGTGGTTCGCCTACTGGATTCTGTTGTTTGTTCTCAGTTCAGCATTGAATAAATTCTTTGATAAAATAATCGATAATCTTTTCTCACCAGATTTGGACAAGTCATGGTATAAAACTTGGAATTTTAAATTGTTCTCCTTTGTCGTGTAGGAGATGATTGAGCGATTAATTGTTTGATTTGGTGATTGGCTGAATGGATTTCGTTATCACTCTTCAATCTTAAATGGCTTTAATTGAGATTTTCCAAATGATTTGAAATGTTTCGCCTTTCACTTATACCCACTTTCGTAAGGAGTGCTTCTTTCTCGACTCGTCAATAATTTTCAAGTGACAGAAGCAAAAAATGGAAAAAATTATTAAAACATTTTTTTTCATATGATCAACCACGCGCGTAACGCGGTGACGCGGTCAGAAAGAAGTGTAGAAAGAGAAAGAAAGAAAGAAATAAACAGCCTAGTGGATGTGAGTCCAATCGTCAAGTATCTTTATCGACTTAGTACTCACTTAGCTATGATTAAAACTAACTTTACCGCACTCAAATTAGAGCCCGCGAATATTGACTTTGTGGTCTCTTTTTTCACCCACTCGGCCGTCATTATAGACGAAGGACCAATCGCACAACAATATTTGTTTTTTGTGGCACCTTCTTGTCTGCATTCCGGAAAGTCCCAAATTTCAATAAAAAAAAAAAAAAAAAAAAAAAAAATCGAAAGAGCTTCTTCAACACATTATTCGACAGCTGGTGGAGCGTAGGATGGTTTAAAAATATTCTCTTATGTACGTTGTGGACTTGATTTTAGGCAAAAACTTTTTTTGTCCAAAAAATTTGTCGAATATTTTTTATAAAATCTTTTTAAAAAAAAAAAATCCTGAGTTGCGGTTTGAAGCCAATCTGCCAAAGGTTAAGATATCTTAGCGATACGATCAGCTTGAAACACAGCTTTTGCTAAGTGATTTCATTCGAAAAATCGATCGTCTAACCCATATAAGAAAAATTCGACCGGCCATAAAACCTTCGAGATATTATTCCTGAATACTTAAGAGATCATTTAAGGCGATAACAAAATTGTGGAGAAAATTCGAAAGAATGCGTTGCATCTTAAATAAGAGATGTCTTCTCTATAACGAGAGATTAATAGATGAGCTGATGCCAAAGACTAGGTAACCATAAAGTATGAAAAGAAGAATTCGTCAAATAGAAATCAGAATCACTAACTAAATTAACATCTCCACTAATTCTATCCATAGTGTGTGTACACGGGAAACACGACTTTCGCGCTTAGCGCTTGAAAGTGATAGCTTTCATCTTCATTTCCTAGGTAGAGCTTTAAAAAAAATCGATGTAGTAACTTTTTTCTTTTTTTAAATTCTTTAAGGGCTTACGGGACAAACCAATTCTCTGCATCTTTTACTTTAAGTTGAATTTAAAACCACTGTTCACTTTTTTCGCAGAGTCACTTGAATTTTTTTCTCTACTAAATCAATTTACGCGTAAACAGAGCCCTTAGTGTAATGCTGAAAAATAATGCTCACTAGTCTATGTTTTTAAGCAAATTTGACGTCTTTGTTAGAGTATAGATAATGCGAACAAGCAGACCAAATAATAGCTTTGAAAGGCTTGCTTACCAAAAAGTCTTTTGTTTTAAAGGAACTCCGATCCACAAATCTAATATAAAATATTCGTAATATCGTTAAAGTTTCCTAGAAATCACGTGTACACGTAAACTGATGTGGATAGCTGTAAGTAACTAATTTCGGAATTGTTTTCTTCCGAAGAATGTTCAAATTACTAAGGAAGACAAACAATACGTCTGACTAACTCCCATACTTGACCAAATCGGATTAAGGACTTACGACACTGTAATAAATTAAGCGAACGCAATTATTTGTCACCTTTTTTTTTAGTTTTTATTTTTTCGATGGGACAAGAGGTAATAGGGTGATAAGATTCGCCAAAGTTGCTTCTCATCGAACTAAAAAGAAAAAAAATTTTCCACTTTGTTCATGGACATGATTTCCGCCAAAAATTTTATAATCAACCGAATGGTTGTCTAACAGTTCGCCTTCTTCTTTGTTGAACGATTTCAAGATACACCTCAGTTTCCGCAATGACCTTGTCAATCTATCCAAGTCGTTCTGTCTGAAGCAATAGTCGTTTGGGGTGGGTCCGAAGAACATGTTGGATGGGCCGACAAATCGAACTTCTAGTCATGCAATTCTGTCGACTGTGAGACTGTGTTACTGTTCCGCTGTGTGTAAACGCAGCAGCATAAGACTGCCTGCCAGAAGCGTGAATCAATATGTGACAAACACGTACCTGGGGCACTGCTTATAATCCCTCCAACATGAATTCGACGATCTTTCAAAAATGTGTTCGCCAGCCGTTGCAACTTGTGACCGTCTCAAACGTTCATGTGAACTGGTGCCGTCGTGTGTTGAATTCCGTTACCCAAAATTTCGCCATGATAAATAAACGTGGGGAGACTTCGTAAACAGCATGCATATCCTTATTAATTTATATAGACGCACTGCCTTTCAAGACAGCCCGGTACTCAATGTTGTCTATTTTCACAAGGAGATCAAATCACTCTCATTGGGTCACTCAAACGATTGCAAACAAAACAAAAACTGCTCGTTGAAAATCCTGTTTCCTTAACATTGCATGCATGCACAGTTTGTGGAAATGCTGCCGTATTCATGCTCGGGTTAGATACCTTTCGGGCAATCTGCCCATATTTAAAGTGTTAACAAAAATTATTTTTCAAAAATACAAACAAAAAATACAAACCGAAGTCGCTCTCCCAGTCCCCATTTTATTTAATGATTTTTCTAGTTTCTAGTGTAGTTTGACTTTCAAAGAAACATTTAATGTTTAGGGTCAGAGAAGTGGGTCGAGATTTAAAATTTTCAAACACACGGGCTTACAGGCTGTGAAATAACAAACCAAACTGAAAGTTAATTCCTTGACGGAAGAACTGACTTTTTCCATATCCCATCACTCAGTCTCGTAGTTACTCGGGGGCCGTCTTAACGAAGCTACCTTCATGCACTTTTATGCTTTTAAATCTGAAAATATTTCTGAAAAAATAAAATACTTGCGAAGGATATCTGCCAGCGGATTACAGAAGTTCGAAATCAACCTTGGACCTTGGACCTTGGAACATTGCCCCAGAAGGGAAGGCAGATATTGTTTTTGGAAAGGTTTGAGAAAGATTTCGAAAATGAAAGAGAAAAAAAAAAAAAAACTCTCTCAGCCTATAAAATTGCGACGCATATTCTAATCGATCCAGGACGTCCATTAAGCCAGTGATAAAATCGATTTTTTGAGAAATTTGCCTCATTGCAGCCCACACATATTTCGTAGCGATTTAATAATTTTTTTAAAAATTATTATAATAAAATTTAATGCAAATATTGCCATGATTTAAGCAAAGATAGTTTTGTGTGTGTGTGTGTGTGTGTGTGTGTGTGTGTGTGTATTTTATTGCCTCATATGCAGGTAAACATGTTTTTGTTTACATTTTATAACAATAATTTTTAACAAAAAATTTCTAATATTCAATTTTTTT
>KK502553.1:449570-480025 GCA_000688735.1 Glossina austeni
GACGTATCGACGCCAGGTTTATAGTAAATCGCTCACGTTGCATAGCTTTTTTTAATTACTGACTTTGAAGCTATTACATTGCTAATCAGACCTTTCTCTAAGCAAGTTGCTTTAGAACGCACTTATGCGGCACGGTAAAGTTGAAAATCTTTTTAATTTTTTTTTCTGTAAACTTAAAAGATCCCTCGAATAGTAGGCAGTGAGATCCAAAAAGTTTTATGCTGAACCGTATACCGAATGACTCAAAAAATTCGAATTCTTGCAAATCTCTGCTCTTTGACTTCTTAATCGCTTAAAAAAAAAAAACAAGTAGGAAAATTATATTCGGTCGTGACGAAATCTTCTTCATTTATATCATTTCTATACTCTATAATATTGTGTGGGCACGACGGACTTTCTCTAATGTCAAACTAAAGGTCGAATTTTTGTACAGTGCATTCCGTTGTAGTTTATGAGTAACAAGCAAAAAAGACGGAGACCACAGGTGCCACACAGATACTACACAGTTGGACAAACGGACAGATAGAAACACGAACAGACGAACTGCATTCTGAATTTGAAACTGACCATGAGTTTGCAAACTTTATGAAGTTTCTGAAGCTTTCTTCTGCGCTTTATAAAAAAATTTATCTTTATAATAGTGGGCAGGGGAAATCAATTCTTCCCACTTTCAAACAGGCTGTACGCCCATTGAATGTAAGTTTAAATTTTTTTAGAATTATCTGGTGTGGTTTATGGGCATAAAGAGGAATAAATCAATTTTTTATTACTTTTGAAATACGGAGGTGTTCTTAGCGTAAGCTTGCGCTTCGATCGATTGGCCCATTTTCAATACCAACCTGCGTAGAAGAACTTCCAATATTGCCGCCAAATTTGAAGTCGATAGCTTCATTTTTGTGGCCAGGAGAGTCTTTACAACAGACATTACGCAGACGGACAGAAGGACATGGTCAAATCGATTTACAATTTGATGCTGATCAAGATTATATGCCCTTTGTGGGATCTCTAACGCTTCCTTCTAGACGTTGCCAAAGTTTCGACAAAATCGATAAACACATTCATACATATTTTATTATAAAATATATTCGGGTTTTCAAGAGCTCCTGCGCTGCCGCTTTGCTTTTAAATAATTATTATAAAGTTCTTTTAATGGAAGTATAAAAAAATGTGTTCCAATTCATGACTTGGTCTGTCGTAAATAAATTCGAGGAAATCCCCATAATTTCGTGTTTACCAGGCAGCACTACAAGCGAAGATAATTTCGCTTTGCGTAGTTAGGCTGGCACAAGATCATACTGAATATCCTCGATGCGAGGCTGATCTTAACTGTGTATGTTTTATAGTCAACTTCCAGTCCGCTGCATATTCTGTAAAATCTTTTCCGCATAATCGATCAAGTTTTGCTTTCTCTCACTAATACATTGTTCCGTGAACCTTACATTCAAAAGCTTTAATAACTAATGGCGTTGCTTTACTAAGTTTTAATATCACTTACAAAGACATTTATTAAATAAATAAATAAAATGAAATAAAAAATAAATATAATAAGATTTTCGTTAAATTGAAAAATAAGCACAGAGTAAATTTACTTTTCTTTACTGTTAACTCAATTTTTATTTTGCTTATTTTTTTTTTNCTTAAACTTCTGTTGCCGTTTTGGGGGTTTATGACTTTGAATTCTTTTCATTTTTGATTGCATTCAATACTTGGCAGGTTATTCACTCTATTCATGATCTGTGCTCATAAATCGGATTTTCAAATATTTCATTGTTCATCATCTGAATTCGAAGAGTGTTTAAGATAAGTAAGAAAAGGATATTTTGTCCTCTTTGTGTACGTCCGTAGGATTAGCCCATGGCCAATAAATAACAGGAATTCGATATTTATCCCTAAGCTTAGGCTTCGAGTTTACTTCAAAAAATTTGTCAGAATTATCTGACCTCTCTTGAATGTTACATTAAGTGCTTACTTTCGTTATGTTGTGTGTAGGTATTCTAAGTAAAAAATGCCAATAAGCTGAAGTATCTTCGTGGGAGTAATCCTATCATATATGCTCTCATGCTTTTAAATGCCTATGATTACGCAAAACATTACGTTCACGGCGTTGAAGTTTATATGTATAGTGAAACTATTGTCTCGTGTAGTCTCGTACGATTCCGGCTAAGGCTAAGGGCATATTTTCATTGCCATTTGTTTTCACAAACAATCTTCAAAATAATTCATGTTTAATGATATCCGCATCAAACGAACCACAAGTCGATAAAAATTCTATTTATTTGTTTTCTTACCTATGTACACAGAATGTTTTGACAAATAATTTACACAACGAATTGTGTAAACGAAGAGTTTGCAGCTATCTCTAGACATTTAGTTACTTGCACAACTTTTGACGGTTTGTTTAAATAAGTTGCAGTTTGATTAACAGAACATAATTAGTTTGAACACATAGACAAGCAGTAAGAGCTGCAGTCGTGGCATTCATTACGTCAGTAGAATATAAGGCGATACCTGACGCAGATTATTTATCCGATTTTTTATAATTTTTGAATACTTCGAAATTCATCTGAGAGACCACATAAAACATCTATTACGCTCTTGATCAGTTAGAAAGCGAAAGTCGGTCTTTCGTAAACAGAATGGCGATCCGAAAGTGATTTAAAAAAAGAAAAAATAGAAAACTACTTTTCATATTTTTTTCTTATCACTCTCTTTAAGCTAATTTCGAAAAATCAGTTAAACCGAAACATTCCATCCTACAAGAAATAAGAAAAACTAACTGTCTGTTGTGTTTATATTTTATTCAAAGCTTAATTAAAAATAAGTAGAGGGCCAGTAAGGAGTCGCGGCCCACCATTGAATACCTTATAACACTCTGCAATTAATCATATAACGACTTTCCAAGTAAGACGTTGTAGGAAAAGTGGTCGAAGATGCAATACCATCTCAACCATTGCCAATAGCGTTCGCCCTTGAGCCAAAACATATGAATGCAATAAATTTCAAAAAAATATCTCACAAATTGCGGCCAGTGGGTTTCATACAAAAAAAAACAAAATGGACGGACGGACAGACAATGTAAAATCGGTATAATAAAAGACAGGTATACCTCAAAGTCCACCTGATGGTGAACACATCCACAAAATGTGAACCTTGTAGCGTATCAGGAGATATATTCCGATTGCAATGAAACGATTTGGAATTGGGAAAGAAAGCAGAACTTCCTTGNAAAAACTGCATTTAAAAAAAAAAAAAAAAAAAAAATAACGAAAAGAGAAACAAACATCTGCGGACAAAAATACATTAAAAATAATAAAAAAGGATACGAAGAATTTCACAAGAAATCTATAGGGACTGGAAAATATATAATGCGTTCGAGTTTCACCTTTTCCTTTAAACTCTTTAATTAATTTTGCTTTATCTTTACTCAGGTCGAGATTTTTTTTTTTGAAACGAAACCCAAAACAAAACAGATTGAAAAAATTTCGAAAAAGAAGAGAAGAAAAAGTATTCCGTAATTATCTGATATCGCAATAGACCCACACAATGAAATGATTTCTCATGAGGAGGAAATCTTTCTTTCTCTCACTTTCGGCGCGTTCGTATGTATATAAGTGAAAAAGAAAAATTGTGTTTTTAAAGAATTATTCCACTATAACACACACACACAACACTACGATCATTATTTATAAAGCAACACAAAAAGCGTTTATTAAAAGGTATCGCATTACAGGAATAACAAATAAAAGTAAAAAAGAGGAAGAAGAAGCTGAAAATGTTGGCAGCTTTTGGTTTCTTTTACCTTCATTTGAAGTGGTTTCCTTTGCTAACTAAACTACTTTAAGCATAAATGGCTTTGAATTCTTCCTATTTTCTCTATTTAACTTAAGCAAACATTTTGCTGGCGAAACCCTCTTATCGATAAGACGGAATTTTCCTCAAAATAAAAAAAATTCTTACCCAATTTGTGGCAGTCGCTTTGACTGCTATATACCCAAGGATACTGTGCACAACGGCCTTCTCCCCACTGAGTGCACAACCTGCACAACCGACGTAGAATATTTATTTACTTAGCGTAAAGTCTGTTTATTTATTTATTTATTTATTTATTTATTTATTGTTATTGCTTGAGGTAAACTAAGCGAACTTAAAATTAAAGACTTAACTATGACGTTATAATTTAAAATCAAATAAAAGGAAAAGAAAAAAAGAAAAAAATTAAAAATGTATACACACATAGTTCACTTACTTACACACACATAATACACATCAAATTGAGAGCGTATTAGCAAATCCACGCAAGCATGCCAAAGCTTCGCTGCTAATCCATAACAGCATCATTTAATACCTTAACGTAAATCTTGTAGAACAAGCGTCATATCGACAATAGTCGAGCATTAGAAATGAAAGGAATCCGATAAGGAGACTGAGTTTATAAATATTGTTTACATGAGATCCTAAATTTACTTTTGGCTAGATTTAGTGAAAGCAAAAAAAATTATTTGACGGATGAATAGAAAACTCGCAGTTTATATCATTTAACATAGTGACCGAGTCAATACCACCATTCATCAGCTTTACCAAGAAAGTGGTACCTAAGATGAATTGGCGGTTCTCGAGTGAAGCTAAAGCTATTATCATATGCTAAGCTATTTTCATATGCTGGCAGCGAAACTAGTGACCTCAAAGGTAGGTTCGTTAATGCGAAAAGCTTGAATTATTTCTGAACAGACTGGAATGCAACAAAGACAAAATAGTTTGGAGAACATACATCGAAAGGATATTCCAGTGTCCAACCTCATGTCTAGTCTTATAATAAGGCATACGTCATCGCTTGGTCTTGAGCAAGCTTATGTGAAGTTCAATACGGAAATTGAAACGAAGGTTACCATCACTTGTCTCTTGTCTCTTACAGGGAGCATGCTAATGGAAAACTAAATTATCTAAAAGTACTATCCATGCAAACGTCAGAAATTTTCCTTTTATCTCAATATTTCCAATTTTTATTGAAAATAAGAAGAAGATCGATAAAGTTTTACATAAATCTAGAGCCAGGTGTGGAAAAAGAGAAAAATTTATGATCTAAAATACTTCGATCAGGCTGCCGTTACAAGCTGAAGACATCTCTCAACGCCGTCGGTATCAAGTCCGAAGATACACAAAATCCTTTTGCACAAAGCTAATTAACGAGAGGTGTTGAAACGTGTGAGAGAAATGACAGCGATAATGTTACCAGCCACTAATATCCTTAACTCTTTTTCAAAATTTGAAGGAAAAACATATATATAATAATTCAATCTTTGAATTATCCAAGTGGTTTTGATGACCGTCCGTCTTTACGGCTTGTAAGGTGAACACAACAAAGAAGATGGACGGACGGACAGACAAGTTTTAATCGTTTCGGAATGTGATTGTGAAACTGAATAAAAGATCGATCTATCTCAAGTCCTTGTGAGTGTTGCATACATCCGCACAAGCTTAATATGCAAAATGTTAAAAAAAAAAAAGAACAGAAAAGAATGATTTTAAAAGAAAGTCAATTTTCATAATAACTGACCAAATTTCGCTGTTGTGTAGCAAACAGTTTATTGAACTGAAATCGTTAATCAAAAATTAAATTATGTACTAGTCACCCATATAGATAAACTGTGTTAAATATTAGTTGGATTATTGTGATTTAATTTTTACTTCTTATGACTGATTTCTTTACCTAAGGTGAACGATTTTCCTACGTCACGTTGTTAATCGCCTGATTGATTTTTTTTCTGACTGCTAGTAACTGGTTGAAAGAACTCTTATAGTTATATCTAAGTGTAAGGTTACAGTGTAACTGAGTGTCGTGAAATGGGCCTTTTCTTAGCCTCGGCTTATATTTATCCAGCTTTCAGTTTCATTTTCGTTGAAAACGTTTCTTAAATGGTGGAATTTTACCATTGTACGTATCAAAACAAGTTTTGCAGTTGCTATCCTGAATTATTTGTTTTGCACACAATTAAGCATACAGTTAAGCAGATGAAATACCGAAGTGGGACCAATACTTTGACAGCCTAACATGTTTGAAAAAATATCGTAATAATTTTTTCGAAAAAATCGTATATCCTGCTCAAGTGTATCCGTAACGTAGGTAAAGGAAATCATTTCTTATAACTTAACCAAAAATTGATGGCATAGTTGGCACGGAGTGTGTTCAAAGTCGAAAACACATATTTCGAAACTAATATTTAAGAGAACTTAGGCAATAGATATAACAAAAATATAAATGCAAGCGGTAACCTTTTGGCCGCCAAATGCATTCCTTAGTGACTTCATCGTACAAAATTTACTGTCTGCTAGCGCGTACTATATAATAAATCATATAAATGGTTTTCATGATGGTTGAGAACGTAGTCTTGGTTTCGCAATCATATAAAAAAATGTTAAATTGTTAGCGAAAACAATCAATCTTTTTCCGAATTGTCTCCATGAAAGGATGGTAACACACAATAACTGCTGTAAATTATCCTCTGATGAAATATTGCTTATTGATAAAACTGTTCAATTACCTTGCGTGTCAGTTATACTTAAGAGAGAAACTTGTTGGCGTTTTTAAAGCTTTAATCAATTGTAACACTTAATCGGGACTGCAATTTAATAACTAATTGCGAGAAATAAGAAAACGATTTCGTTTTGATTCAATTTAGATTTATTTCACTTAATTAATTTAACTTAAAATGCAAATTTTAATTTATATTTGAAAAGAGCTTTTGTGAAGCAAACTTAATTAATCAATATTTTAATCGAAATGATAAAAAGCGTTGCCGAAAAGCTAAGCAAAGTTCCTGTAACAACAACAACAATCCGATACTTCCACTGACCACTTCCACTTCCTTTGCGTATTATAATTTTTTTAATTGAAAGGAAAATGCTTAGAAAGGTAGAAATTGCTTCTATTTTTTTTCCTTCATCACTCTTAACCAAAGTAATTGTTAGGCTTTAGCAGAGCTTTGTGCAAATGGTTTATAAATGAGAATTAATTAACTCCCTTATGCCTTTTTTTTTTTTATGAATGCATTTTAACACAATTTCTGCTTTTCTTTTTTTCTCTTTTTCTCTTTTTTTAATTTTCTTTACAGCTTTACAGGATTATGTTGACGGAGGCATAATGCAAATTTTTAAATGTTTCTCGTCCATGATTCGTTTTTAATTTAAATGAAGAAAATTTTGAACATAATTTTCTTAAGCACAAATCTTTTTACAATAATGCCTAACCATCAAAAATGTTTATCTACAAAAATTGGACTAATCTTAGTGAATTTGATATTAAGTGGAGTAAAAGCAGAACAACATCCAGTTACGGCAGATGAGGGTAAGTCTATCAATTTTTTCAACAATTTTCTTATAAAGATTGCATTACCGTGTGATAGACGAAAAATAATTCCAAAATATTTTTTCTCATGTGCAATACGGAACATGGAGCTTTGCAAGAAATTCCTTATACTGAAATTTATTTCTGTGCTATATATTATGACATGCTATAAAATTGAGTAGGCGTGGCCGAGTTTTTTCCAATTTTGTAGAGATAGAGCAGCGCCCATAGAATACGCGGTCAATTTTTTGTAGGTTCTCCTACTGCAGTTTGCGAGTAATGAGCAAAAAATCAATTTTTTATTTCTTTGGTAAAACAGAGGTGCCCTCCTTTGACACAGTAGTGTGGGCGAGTCCTTCAACGGATTTGGCAAACTTTTAATATTAATCTGCTTCCAAGAGCGTCCAAATTTTCTGCCAAATTTGAAGTCGATAGCTTCATTTTTGCGTTCAAGAGAATGTCTGCAACCGACATTGGACAGACGGACAAACGATACAATTTTTTGCAATTTTCAAATTCCAATTAAATATCACCTTTTTTCCGCTAACGTGTGTTACAGTGAATTGGGAATAAGTTGAAATTAAAATTTTATCGCGTGTTTTTGGGGCGTGTTAGCAAACGGAACGGAACCAGTTTGGACTGAACATAAAAGTAATGCTAATGGCAACATAAGAGAAATGGCGCTATTTTTCCGGGGTTGTTTTAGCTTTTACCATATTTTGGGCGTGCATATAGGCCGACCACAGTCACCTTTTGACCTTGAGTTCTTAATCAACGCAGGACCGTAGAAATATAATATAAAAAAAACGGTTTCTGGATATTTTGAGGTCTATTCAGCTTAAACTTACATGCCTTGTTACCATTTTGTTTGAAGATCGAAATTAAAACGGATCAAAATGACGTGCTTAGCAGTTGCAGTGTTCAGTTTGTGAGATCCACAAAATGAAGAAAAAACAACGCGTTAAAAAAGTTGAACGGATTGAAATAAATTTCACGAAACGTCACACATGAAAGTAATCTTCGCCCGTATTTTCTAACTCTGATGATTCTTCTAAACTGATGATTGACTCAGTGGAATCAAATAATTGTTATCTACACGCTTTTGATATTCGTGTGCCGAAAAGCATTATAATGAAAAACAAAAACAAAAACAGGTTTTAAATTTATAAACAAAAATAATTTATTAAGAAGAATACACCCTTTCACACGAGCATTAAGAAGCCAAAAAGTTTTCTTTTAATTATAATTTAATTCACTATATACGCAAGGTATTGGGATTGGGTATTACCGGCTTAAAGAGTGAACCGTCAACTTGGAACAGAGTGCTCTTGTACTTCAAATGTTTTAATGATTTTTTACATTGTAATCGAATAAAACTGATTAGCAGGTTTATAATGTTTCCATATTCACTTATCGTTGCTTATATATCCCATGAAATCGCCTCAAAATCTTGCAAATATAGTTTTTTCTACATTTTTGTCTTTCTTTCAAATTTTTTTTTTGAAACTGTTGTTTATGCTAAAGTTATAGTAAAAATAAAATTCTTTCTGAAGCGCTGAGCAAGTGATCCCAAGTTCTTTGTGATTAGTTTCCATAATATGAAAAAATCGCAAAAGTTCACAAAATTCATTTGATGTGCGCTTGTGACGAGCTTGTGATAGACTACTTTGTGATTTATGACATCCCAGGTGCACGTATCCTCCTTGCTTTTGTTGGAACAAATTTCCGAATACACCGCCATACCGCACGTAGTTTCCTGATTGCATATGTAATTTGCAGAAGTAGGTAACGTATAATAAATAGATAAATAAAATGAATAAAATGAATAAACGCGATTGCTGCGATTATTGGGGAACGGCCGCTAAGAGCTTAATGCAAACAGTGTCGCTCTTAGCGGCTGAAATTCTATTCATCTATCTGCTCCTTGTCTATGCATTTATTTTTGTGGTGAGACGAATTCAGAATTTTTGAGAAATTTTTCCTAAGAAAGCCCTACGTTGATCGCAACTGACGCTTCTAGCCTTGGCAACATTATATTATATGTTGTTCGGTGCCCACGCGAAACTTTGGCATTTTTGTTCACTACCCTCCCCAGGATATTTTGTGAAAATTGTGATTCAACACAATTATGAACCAACTCTTGAATATTTTCGCGCGATAAAATTTACGAAATTCAACGCTGATTATTAAGACGAGGGAGAGGCGGTCCACTTACTTCCACTTTCGGAAAAGATGCACCGTACCGTTGCCGTTCTAAAACGCTTTAGCATGATGTAAATCGCGGCGGCCGTTCACGCATGCGCGGAAGTCGTGAAGGTCACCCAAAATCATTTGTTGTATCGGCACACATTGACGCTGTGCAAAAACCGCAACTTACTGTAAGATCGAGGCATCATTAGGCGTTAGTTCCACTAGCATATGTTGAGTGAAAATGGTTCGAACGTACGCAGAAGCGTAAAAAAAAAAAAAAAAAAAATTGAAAAAAAAAAAAAAGAAATTTTAAAGAAAAAGTGATGGCTTCTTATTTTTTATTATTAAGAAACAAAAAAAGAAAATAGCCACCAAGCACCACGAAAAAATCATAAAAAAAAAAAAAAATTAATTTTTTAATATTTCTTAACAAAAATCGATGAAATATTGTTCTTCGCGTACAAAGCAAAGTGGAAAATTTAGGCGTGGCTTTTTAAACTGTTCCCATATAAACGTTCTTTCAAACAACAAAAGCTCTATATGGCAACAAAGCCTTATTTAGGGAGAATTTGCAAAAAGTGACGGTTTGACATATAAGTTTGCCTTGGTAAGTTGAGACTCTATAGGTCTGCTTTTCGGATCGCTCGATCTATTAGAGTTCTCGTGAGAATTAAGGAAAAATAAGTGGAATCATTATAGTCGGGCTAAGCCGACTATTAAATACCGTACACCACATTGGTTGACACAATTCTTATTTTTGTAGGAAATTTCTATTATGAGTCAATTTTCATCTCCACATAATAAAATTTAGACTTTTCGTAAAAATCCTTATTAGGATAGGATCCAAAAAATAGGCCAAGATGGTCCAAATTTGGAACAATTATTTTTTTTATGTTAAATTACTGTTATGATACCTTTTTGTCGTATGAACTTCAGCTTTCGTTATATGGGAGGGGGTTCAAAAATTGTCCCAGCCGGCTTAAAGTTTTCCTATCAATTGGGAATGCCGGAAATACTACTACTTAGCGATGGGGAATTTTGAAAATTGCAATTTTACTCCATACAACAACTTTTTAGAATAGGATGTTAACGTGGTCGAAAAAGTGAACGAGTGATTCGAACCATTTGCAATAGCGTTCGTCGTTGGATCAAAACAAGCCGCTGCACCTAATTTCTTCAAAATATCTCAAAAAGTGCGACCTGTATGTAGCTTGAACACAAATTTACATGGGTAGGCATCATTCGGACAGACGAACAGACTGGCTTAGATTAACTCAGATTATGATTCTGAATCGATCGGTTTAATAAAATGTGGTTTTATCTGAAGGCCTTCTGCGGGTTACATACGACCGCATTAACTTAATATACCCTGTACCACAAGTGGTGTAGGGCAATATAAATAGTTGTAGTTATTGTACGACAAAGTAAGATGAAGATGATTGCTTCAAACGTAATGGCGTAGGATAATGATCGTTTATATCGTTTTTTCAAGCATTGTGCGGTTGTACGAGTTCGTCACTATGCTTTTATATAAAAGTTAATAATTTCTGAGAAAAGTTCTTATTGACTTTGTAATAACTTATTTTATTTTATTACCATCATTCACACAGAAACCAAGAAGACTTGTCGCTTAATCGCCCTGCAGTGCTTTTCAGAGTTGCTTAGTAACAGAAAATACTTAAAAAAGTATTTATATATAAAATAATGATTGAAACAATTATAAAATCCCTCTTGCGGTCAATTGTGTATGAAACCCATGCGTACAAACACATGCAGAGCCACTTGACTTAACTTGAGAAAATCAAGAGACAAGCTTACCAAAGCAACCTATCAAACGTTGACAAGCTCTAACTGACTGAATGAATGACATAGAGTTAAATACAACAAATAATAAATAAATCAAAGACAAGCATGAAAATAAACTCCTGCCATGGAAAATCAATTACTTCGTAACATAAAAAGGGAAAAAATAATACCCAAGCAAGTACACACACACACACACAAGCACATAAATGCACGTAAACATAAAGAGCAAGTAATAACACGACACATCTACGAAATCTTTTTATGTTTTAATACCAGAGATTGTAATCAACAGTAGAGAAAACATACAAGAGATCAAAATGAACGCTCAGAGAGAAATTGTAATGGAAAATTTAATTTAATAAATAAATGAAAATCATTCAAGTGTAGTGAAACTAAAATTAAATCAATGCATCTGTGGAAATGAATGAAACGAATTGAATCAATAGACGAACGAAATGAAAATAAATTATAGCGTCTATGAAATGTATTTTTATTTAATTTTTTTTTTTATTTATTTATTTTTTTTTTGTTTTTTTTATCTGCATATACACGCACATAAACGCTAGAAAGTGAAATGCTTATAAATCAATTTCTAAACTAAATTGAAAAAGAATTTCTTTTCTTCAAATTGCATTAAATGTAAGCAAAGTAAACATAACACAATTCCATCGTTGACAGCTTCATAAAACTTGTGGCTGCCTCTCCAACATCGTAGAAAAGAACATTTATCTTAAAAAAATTAATTAAAATATCACTGCAGTCTAAATTAATCTCCCAATGCAATTCTGGATGGGCTGAAGTGAGACTGTAGGCAGGGTGGGCTGAGATGCGGTCAGGGACTAGGTGTCCGTTCGGGCAAGTACGTTCAATATTTTTAGTTTGCCGGCCTAGGAGTGCCCGTGAGCAAAATTATCGGACCCGTGCCCCCCCCCCCCTTCCCCCTTCCCCCTCCTCTCTACACCACAGCTTACGAACTAGCTAGCTCAGCTTTGGCACGTACGCATGACTCCATTCCTCTTTTAGTGGCACAAAGGTAGGCAAGGTTGCCCTAAACTTTGTTTAAATACTAGCTTTAGAGACAAGAGGACGTAGACTTACTACTATACTGATTAATTAAAATTAGTGTATGGTGGTTCCACAAAACTGGCGCCCAACAATATTACTACATAAAAGTAAGTCTGATAGGGGGGCACACACGCACATGTTTGTTACACAAAAACCGTCAGGCCACTCACTCACAAATATGCGATATGTAGAGCTTTCACTATTTGCAGAATACCTGCGTAAGTGCTTAGGAATTCTGATAGGCCAAGGGACGTCTTGTGGTCACTCCTATTATCATCTATCTATCAAAGATGCAAAGTATGGAATATTTTTCAGTTTATAAAATATTTTAGACTATTTTGAATGCGACAACCTGCGGCACAGTCTATCAGT
Organism: Glossina austeni; assembly: GCA_000688735.1. Taxonomy (NCBI): domain Eukaryota; kingdom Metazoa; phylum Arthropoda; class Insecta; order Diptera; family Glossinidae; genus Glossina; species Glossina austeni. Next base: position 462,346 of record KK502553.1, read on the forward strand.
TTGCCTTGAGTCTTCGCTCATTACGCAGGACCTAGGAACGGTCTAACCAAGTTCATGTTTTAATATATTTCATCTCCAAAAAACTGAGGCGTACTAGATTTGATCTCGGACAGTATGCGCCTATTCTGGTCCGATGTGGCTGGAACATCTGTACCTACGCCCATTTCTTTGTCTGTCCTTGTTGCTTGCTTTAACCAAGCTTGTGAAAGCTGAAGTTTGCCGTTTATATCCCTAGTTGCTCGGCACAGAACAATGTTAGCCCTACGTGTGATGTGCCCACTACTGTCGCTTTAATACCCTATCCCAATTTTCATAATTTTAATAGTTCCACGTCACTTAAATCAAATACCTGATCCTTTAGGCAGCGTTGTGCTTTATTTTTCCTGGCTATAGTCCTTTCTTGTGTGGTACTTTCTTGCACAGATTCCGTGGGACAAGCATCAGAGACTAATTCATGAAAAACACGAAGTCAATAGCAATAATAAAACAAATGTTTCCATGCGTACTTCCTTCGTCTCGCAAATTTATCATACCTTTAGAGGTACACAGGCATTATGAGTACCTTAACATAGGCCACTGTTTGTCAGAAACCGGATAAGGAGAGCGCATCGCTACAGTGTGGAGTATAATCAGGGAAGACGGGCTGAGAGATATGGAAACAAAGATGAGGAGGTAGAAAAAGAAAAGACACAGCTAACGAACAACTGCTTGACAGTGTTTATCTTTTTAAATCGCTTAACGCATTTTTCAAGGAGAAAACCACATAACATAGCGCAGAAGGATTCTCGCAATCGATAGGCATCCAGCTGGTAATTGACCATTAAACCGAGGCAAACATGTAAAACCATTTGACATATTCACAAATCATAACTCGCCACATCTGCAATAAACAAAAGATGGATGGAAAGATTTTATGGATAAAATAGAGATTAAGTTATAAATTTTACGACGATTTTTGCAAGGAATTACTTTACTCCGAAGGGTTGGCCTTCTCCCAAAGAAGAAACAATTATTATGCCACCGTTTAGGATTTGCTGGAATTTTTGAATTAAAAATTAGATAAAAAAAATTTCTCAATAGCAGCAAACATTATCTACCTGAATACCAAAGCAAGGTTTTTGTTTTCTCATTTGCGCCGCTTGTCAATAAAGCAAATAAATTTTCCCAAATAATTGACTTTAGTTGTAGCGGTAATGATGAAAGTAGTCAAGCGTAGCTGTATTTAATTGCAGAGCACAAAGGCCCAGCCTAATCAATTTGGCGTTTCTTTCAGAGAGCTTACAGATAGAGCTCAAAGAAAACAAGATTATCGTCCAATATCAGTTTATATGTTATTCGGCTTCGAAACATAACCCTGAAGCATTTTCTAGATTAAGTTCAACAAGTCTTTCTTCCTCCGATATCTTCTACGCCATTGTGTTCAATCGGCAGCATTTTAATGAAGCTTTGTACACACATATATTTAAGTTCAAAAATGAAGGGTTTTAAAAACACATTGGGTACGAACTTTTTGCGAGATTTAATAAAAGTCTTTATATAAAAATGTGTCCACTTTTTAGTAGTTCTCTTGGCCTGTTATACTAAATGAAAGTAAAAATTTGAAAAATGGGTTCATTTCGTTCATATGATAGGGTCCAATAGGGTTTAACTTTTAGTATATCGCCTTCCTCTTCTTGTGTAAGTCAGCAAGCCAACAACAGATGATTCGCTGAGTTGAGGTGTTTTGTAGATTAAATTGATTCCAAATAGTGATATGACATATAAATCTACTACACTACAGATGTCTTTGATGATTTAACCTAGGTACACTACCTTGATGGATTAACCCCACGGTGACCGATGACACACGGCTTAATTTTGCGTACGCGGTGCCGTCCAGAGAGTTAGACAACCCCTTTAAGCTAGGGACCTAAACTACGCTCGAGAAACCAGATATGTTTATTGTGTATGGCTTAATAAATCCACTCTGAGGAGTGTTGAGGCCTATCATAACCTCCAATTATTCGCTTTAGGAATGACAGAAACCATAACCACCACGATACCCCCGAAGGTCCGTACCGAGCAGTCAGGACTCAAACATTGGTTAACTGCTGCGTTCAAACTGGGGACTGGACATACTAGCTTCCACCGCGGTTTTCACAAGTACACAAATGCGTAACCTTCCCTCCGAAGGATCTTGGTAAGCACGAATATGCAGTACATCAATGTTGTCACCTCTACTCGTAGGAACTCGTGACATAGTGAGTGATTTCCTGACCCCCGCGGAGCTTAAAGTTAGACTATAAAGCCTTTAGCCTTTCTTTACGCGACATAATCACTCTTGCCTTGGGATTAACCATACAAATCCCGTCTACCAAGCAGCCAACACCAGACTACCATTCTTCAAGATATATTAGCAGCGGGTGCTGTATACGACAAGGCGGGCGGTACCACGCCTATCGGCCACTATCAACGTACTTTACGTAGCCAGTTACCAGCTGGTTTGGGTAGTATTTCCTTCTTAGGTGCAATGCTAAGTTTGGCTAACATATATCTATCATGCGGAGTGTCTTCCCATGTGAAGGTTTTCATTAATGCTTCGCCAGTACATGATAGCCAGAAAACATGCAAACAATAATAAGTTTGTTGACCAAAAAATTAAATTTGCTTCTTACTGTTGTACCTTCACGACGACTTACACTTTAAACTTTCTCTGTCTCTCTCTCTCTCTCTCTCTCTCTCTCTCTGTCTCTCTCTATCTATCTATCTACCTATCTATCTATATATCTCTGTCCCTCTCTCTCTCTCTCTCTCTCTCTCTATCTCTCTATCTCTATCTCTATCTCACTCGTACACTCGCTCATTCACTCATTCACTCTCGCTCTCTCGCGTACAAAAACATTTAACCTTCGCATGGCAATCAGGCGTAACTTTGCTATCTTAAGACAATTACTAGGTAAACTTTTATGCGGTATATAATGATCGGTCTTGTTTGTTGTTCGCACCATCTTGTTTGAGAGGATGCTTTTGCCTTAACCCAAAACCAAAAAAGAACAAAAAAAGAGACAAACATTTCGCTTAAGATCAGCGAGGAAGAAACCGGTCGAACCGGTGGCATTCAAGTTAGAAAAGGATCTTATTTACGCCAGTGGGAAAAATTCGCAACAATTAGGGTTAGCTCGGCGTCACCCATTCTGTATTTTCAATTGACATTTAAAAATTTCTTACTTATGTTACATGTATTTTTATCCAAGTCCGATATGCAATTTTTGAAAAAGCCTTCAATGCGTTTAACAAATTGAAAAAAATTACAAAAAATAACTCAAAAGCAAACAATGTTTTCGTTAATAACTTAGAGGGAGGGTACAATAGTGAGTAGAATAATAAAAGCGGCAAGAAAGTATAAAAATTTTATGTTAAAATAGGACCATTTTTGACCTACTAACACGACCGCAATTAACTGAAAAATGCGATTCTCATTTATTTACTTTATGTGGTGGCTCTAAATACCACCCTAAGGCGTGGATAACTTTCTTACTTGCTTTTCATTTATTGTACATTTTTTTTTTTTTTTTTTTTTTTTATAAAAAAAGAATGCAGTAACTGGGTTATTAGTCTGTTAATGAATTTCCGTAAGCAAAGTTTGCGTTCGTTTTTTTTTTCTCTTTTTGTTTCTTTTTAGCACAAATCTCCATATACAATATAGTTTATTTATTGTTACAGTTAGACCAGAGAAAGTGTTAATGAGGTTTGTTAGTAATAATTTAAAAGCCAACTTTAACATTTTCAACATAAACATGAGTTTATTATTCGTGTAAAATCATTCAAAAGGAAAAGGTGCTTAAGTATTGTAAAACATAATGAAATGTTGCACTCCTTTTATTTTACAAAATTAATAAAAAGAAAAGGAAATCATATTCGCTTTAAAGCGAATTTCATATAACCACAACTTTAAGTAAAGCTATTGTAAAAAAAACCAGTAAGAATATTATAGTCAGGCAAGACCGACCGACCATTAAATACCTTATACTCCATTGTCTAACACAATTCTTATTTTTATTATAAAACTTAAGAACGAGGTCTTGTTTCTATATAACGGCATATTTTTCATGTGCCTATTTGTGGGGAAGACGGCCCCAAAACGCAGTCCCATGTAGCACAAGTTTAACCCTCACATAGGGTAGGATCCAAAAATAGGCGTAGGTGGTCCAAATTTTTTAGAGTTCAGTTTTTTATGAAATTACTGTTATGAGTCAATTTTCATCACCACATATTAAAATTTAGACTTTTCTGCTCCAAAAAGAATCAATTGTGGTAAAAATCCTTATTAGGGTAGGATCCAAAAAATAGGCCAAGATGGTCCAATTTTGGTGCAGTTAATTTTCTTGTGTTAACTTACAACTATGATACCTTTTTGTCGTATGAACTTTAGTTTCGCTATATGAGAGGGACTTCAAAAATTGCCACAACCGGTTCAAAGTTTTCATCCCGTTTTGGAATCCCGAAAATGCTATTACTTAGCGACTTTTGCCGAGAAATTCTGAAATTTGCAATTTTTTTCGATATAACGACTTTTCAGAATAAGGCTTTATATGGGAAGTGGTCGGAAAAGTGGACCGGTCCGAACCATTCGCAATAGCGTTCATCCAAAGCACGTCGTTGTACCAAATTTTATCAAAATATCTCAAAAATTGCGACCTGTAGCTTGGACACAAATTTCCATGGATAGACATCAGACGGAGAGAGGAACAGACAGGCTTAGATTATTTCAGATTATGATTCTGAATAGATCGGTATAATAAAAGAAGAAGAAGAAGAAGAAGAAAAAAAAAAACCCTTTTGCTTGTTACATACGCCCGCACTAACCACAAGTGGTGCAGGGTGTAATAAGCTAAACATGGATGTGTTCATCTTAGATACTCGAGCCGTTAACCAGAACATTACAATAATCACATCCACTTCTTTCATAGCATGCGTCTCAGTTAACTATTTGCTAAATTTTATTTCCATATAATGCTATCCAAGTTATTGATTAATAGGTTAACTTTAATACTAAGTCCTAATTATGGTTTGATACTCTCTGTTGTTTTTGTTAAATGTATTGTAGATAAGTTGCTGAGTTCAATTTCATCAATTTACCGAAATTAAATTAAATTAAATATTTCGATAAATTAAATATTATTGAATAATAGGCATTTTAGTTTTATCCTTTGTATGTGTATATAGCAGACAATTGTCTTTCATACAAATGTTGGCTCGCATTGATTGCATATGCAAGTGCTTTAAGTAACATACATTAATTATAATATAATGGTTAAGAATATTATTTGAAGAATTTCTTTGTTAAGCTGTTTAGTTTTGTCTCCATATTCTACATCACCTACAGGATACGAGGATGTATTAAGTTTGCTCGTATGTGCAGGACACCCAGAAGAACTTAGGAGCGACCTACCTGTTATTATAGCCATCGATTCAGAATCGCTTTCTAAAGCAATCTAAGTCTTGTCTGTCCGTCTTGTATACTTGTGGTCAATCTGCAGGTAACATTTTTTGACATATTTTGGTGAAACTACGTACACTGACGTGTTTTGGTCCAAGCATATACGCTGTCAGATTGGGTGCGGAAACGGACCACTTTTTCGACCACTTCCCATACAATGCTTTAGTTTGAAAAGTCCTTATAAAAACAACTATAGAGTGAGGTGGGGCCCATTATAATGTTTGTGTTTGTTCCAGCAATTAATACTGAGGATGGCTTCAGTCGTTTCGAGCATTTTCGTGATATCTGCTAAAATTCTACATTTCGTCGTATAGAGAATATCAAACAGAATCAACAAACTAACAAAACAATTTCAGAGAAATGACTTGGAAATCCACGGGCTTCAATTTGAGCCTATTTGTTAGTTTAAAATTTTTCACTATTCAACACTTATTTAAGTTAAAACCATATGTTCACAAATCGAAAGTAATTACTTAGTGTAATGTGAAAATTCATGAATAACTGTCTTTAAGCCAAGTGGTACAAGATATTTAAAGCTGGCTGCTATAACGTTTTCACGTGCCTTTAAATGCTACTAAAGACATGGAAATCAAGTATGAGTTCGAACTTCTGTGACAGTTAGAGTTCTATTAACACGACATGATTTAGTTCGCGAAAATTCACTTCGATGAAATATATGTCTATGTTATACCAATATATATACACATGTATATTATACCTAGGTTCATTATATATATATATATATATATATATCTAATAAATTGGGGGGGGGTTTATTATAACTATTATCCGGCAATATCAGGTTTGACGCAAAGTCACAAAAGCTATGACAAGCAAAGGCATTGTTTTCACTTCTCGCTTCCTCTTCTTCTTCCTCTTCTTCTCGCGGCCTTAAGCCGTTAAATAAATTCTCGGCCGCCATTTTCAAATGTTCGATGATGCGCATCTTTCCGTAAATCTCATGGAAACAGACCCAAGTAAATAAAAAACTCGAACTTGAAAAACCAATAAAAATTTTAAATTAACTAACAACACGACATTACATGTTTCGCCTAATCTCACCATCCATAATGAAAAATGTGATCAATAAGCAAAATTTGTAAAATATTAGGTTCCGGTCGGACTAGCTGGAAGTTCGACAACTCTAGCTCCTTCAGTATTCTCTTTACGTTCAAAGAAAATCAAATGCCACTTTTATGCAGAAAATTTCTATTCAATTTCACAACAGACACAGTAGAGTAGTGCAGTTTTTAAATATTGTTAAATAAACTAATTGATGTTCAATATATTCACTAACTTGTCCGTACGTCGCAATGGTAAGCTTTTCGTATCGTGAAAGCATCGATACTTTGAAAACGATCTTTGTTCTATTGCAGCATACATGCATGCTATTCAATATATAGTTGAATGATACTTAACTGATTGGATAAGAGGACGAAGAAGAAGAAGAAGAAGAAGAAGAAGAGAAGAAAAAACATCTTATAATAATATTTTATAAAAGTGGAAAACTTCTAAATTGATTATATTCAACTTCTTCGCCTTTTCATTGTAACACATTCGACGAAGCGATTTTGCACGTAAAACTAGTTCATCGACTGCGCAAGCAGAGCCATGCTTTCCTTTATATTTTAGTCGTTTTCATTTCGTAACAACTTCTATTGCTATCGAAGGCAAGCAAAGCGACATTTTGTATCGTTATATTTTCACTATAATCATATAATTCGATATTTCTTCGGCGAACCGATAAGAGTTAAATAACATTCAATAGCATCGTTGTGGTGGGAATTTGTTTGTGTAACATTTTTCACGAACATTTATTTTCGTCAGTAACTCGCTCTTTGGCAGAATCTTTAAGTACATGAAACCCTTTTTATTTATTATATTTTATGAATGGATTCATAATAAACGATCGATTATCGATTATGACTATTTTTTCATAAAAATTTATGCTTTATTGCACTTGAGAAAAAATTAATTCTTTTCTGTTAGTAAGTAACTTATTTTTAGCTTAAACGAATATCAAGGTCCTTGGCAAGTCCAAATCCCAGTTTACCTATTACCATAGTGAACTTCAATTTCGATGAAAAATCTTAGGAATGGAATTTTTTTTATCCATTTTTAAATAAAGCATTTTATTAAACGTGACGAGAATCGTGTCAGAAAAAAAAAAAAAAAAGAAAATCATTTTCATTTTCACAAATCTCTGCAAGTCTTAGCAAATTTTCCCTTTGCCGAAAGATGTCGAAAATATTCGTTTTTACTAAAATTGAGCCTAAATTGAAAGCTGCCAGTAAAATTACGCACAAATAGTTTCTAATCTAAACCGACCCGGATTCATGATAAATTTCAACAGGAAAAAATTATAGCACTCATCGAACACACCTTGTGTTCCTCCCAGTTTGGCCGAAAAGTAACAAGAATTTTTTGTGTATTAAGCTAATTCTTGTTGTGCGTGTGTCAGTTTGTGTGTTTGTGTGTTTGTGTGTTGACAGCACTGTCAGTAACATAGTGACAATTTGTAAGCAATTCCGGTGCCTGATATGAACAGGCAAGCAAGCGCATGCATGAGAAATTGTCATAGATTAATCAAAGAGATAGTTTGGAATTTCACGTCGAAGGCAGAATTAAGCGCACTGCAAACATTAAAAGAGGCTTTTGATGACTAAGTTGTTATAACAAACGCGAGTCAGTCGGCTTTAGGAAGATTAAAATTATATCGAACATTATGCGAATTTTAGATAGCCCTAGATCGTGGGTCACTTGAGACAAAATACGATGAGTTAATGCGGCTCTTATACTGAGAATAATTTCGGTAATTTCATTAAATAACTTCACTAAAAATCATTTACGTTTAGAATATGTTTTAAGGCATTAAGTCATTAATTTCGACTTATGAACGTATGGTTTTAACATAAACAAGCGATGAATAGTGAAAAGTTTTGAACAGACCAATAAACTCAAATTTATACCCATGGTTTAAGACCAGCGTCATTTCGCTGAAATTATTTTTGTTAGTTTATTGATTTTATTTGATCGTCTATACGACGTAATCTGGAATTTTACCACCGAAGCCATCCTTAGCCATACAATTGCTGGAACAAACACCCATCAGTAAGTATCACATGCCATTCTAAAGTTATTCATATAAAAAGACTTTTCATTATATGGGAAGCAGTCGAAAAATGGTCCCATATGAACCCTTCATGCGTTGGACCAAAACGCATCGATGCATCACATTTCACGAAAATATCTCCAAAATTCAGACCTGCAGGTTGAACACAACAATACAGGACAGAGGGACAGACAAGCCTAGATCAAGACCAAAAAAGTGTTTCCACATCAATCGGTATAATGAAAGGCGGGTCTATCTCTGCTGCATAGATCCATACAAACTTGACATGCCATTGCTTGTATCACAAGTGGTGGAGAGTATAAAAATAGAAATTTCATACGGGATAAACCAAGCGGTCTTCACTAATATCGCGTCACCGTTTAATTTTTCAACTTTAGGATAAAAGTGTGTTCACAGTTCAATGTGATTTTTAAAAATTTTTTGAAGAAGAGGAGGGAATAAACGTTGTTTGCTGAATGTAAATACTTTTCGAGAAAATTTAAAAAAATTCCAGTCAAACACACAACATTCCATTTCATCTATCCAAGCTTTATGTTCTGAGGGTCATAACCCCGATTACTATATTCTTCTCGTCGAGCAGAGTATACAATAAATGTCCCTTCTCATGGCTCATGGCATTGCACCCTTTTACAATACGCTCATAATATAATTGTTTTAATATAATTATTTAAATAAATTTTTGTTTCCGCACAAAGGTTCCATTACTTACTTGTGCGTACAAAAAACAAAAGATTGCCATATATTTAATGAAAAAGAAAAGCAGCGAAGAAAACAAATGAATCATGATAATTTGCCATGACAATTATGAATGCATGCATATACACACACATATGCATATATATGATATTTGTAAGTCTAATGACTGAAGTTTTTCAGCTTATGATTTGTGCGCATTTGGAAAACCAAGCGTAATGTATTTATGCATGAAAAAAGTTAAGACTTTTATCTTCGTATTAAAGTAATTATGCACATACACATACACACACACACACAAACATATATAAATGTAGGAACATATGTACGTGTATAATTGAATAGAAATCGGATTAAGTGGAATAAAGTTGAATGCCGCGGTAATAAATACTTAATGAATTAATCTTCAAACGGTATTATTTGTGCTTTAGTTTAAAAAAAAAAAATAAATAAATAAATAAATAAATGAGAAAAAACAAATAGTTATTATAAGGTCTTATTTCACTCATCTTCTTTGCCGTTTACCAAATACAGTTATCCTTAACGGTGGGATTACGGTGAGTACTCAAAGTTCGTTCCACGACGACTGCTATATTCGTTCGCTAGTTCGCTGTTTTAATTTTGATTAATGTTCTTAATTAATCTTAAATTTTTTTTTTTAGTTTTCGCACATCTGAGGTTAAGGCATACAATTTAATACCAACTAAACATTTATTTTATTTTGTCTTGTCAAGTTTACTCCCTTCCCATATTATGTTGCTTTCTTCTGTTGACCCATTTTCTTGACTACTGTTTTGCATATTTTTTGCACGAACTTCATACGAACTGCAACTGCCTTCCATCTATGTACCATTGCACACTGCATAAAGTATCGTTCTTCTTTTTCTTTGTTTTGCTCCTTTTTTTTTTTTTTTGTTTTGCATTTTGAATACGCATTCAAGTTAACTTGACATGTTTGTCTAGTAGTTGGTGTATTCCTGCGGGGAACTTTATAACTTTAAAGCACGTAAACGGTGTCTCAAAATGTCTTGACATTTTAATTTTATTTTAAAATACAATTTTTATTTTTTGTAGTCGATAAATGTGATTTAGTTCAAATGAAAACAGTTGGAATTGACATAAATGAGCCCGTTATATTTTTCTAGTGACATCATTTTTGTCCGAAAATATGAGTTACATTTAGGATATATTGAAGAAAAAATCCCAAGATTCAAAATCCCTGGAGAGTATCCCAAAAAAAAAAAAAAAAATGAATAATTCAATCAGAGGGCCTTGGCCCCAAGCATGATTTCGGTGATTTCAACTGAAATCAAGTCCAAAATTACGGAAAAATACATCAAGCAGAAGAATTTCAAATAATTTGCAAAAACAAGCGTCGGTGTGTATACGAAACTTTTTTGTTTATTTATTTAGGCTCAGATATATAATTTAAACTTAGATAATATAATTTAAATTTAAATATCATTTAAACCAAGACAATATTTATCGCGTTGTATCGCGAACAAGCCTTAGGATGTAAAATTTAATAATAGTTTAAATTCGATCTAAACACACCAGCAGCGTAAGAAAGCGAAAGTTAAATTAAGTACTTATAAATACTTGTATGAAATCCAACATTATGATAATTTAAAAAAATTAAAAATATATTTAAAAGATAATAATGACGAACAACATCATTTTTTATCAAAAATTACAGCTAATCAGTTTTGTTGTCTCAAAGTCGATTGAAATTCTTCTTATTAATTATAAAATTAAATATAAAATCAACACGTAAGAACATTATAGCTAGGCAAGGCCGACCGTTAAATACCCTATACCCCATTCTTCATTTAACATAATTCTTATTATACCCTACACCACTTATGGTAGAGTGTACATTAAGTTAGTGCGATCGTATGTAACATGCAGAAGGGCTGTAGATGAACCCACCTTTCATTATACCGATCGATTCAGAATCATAATCTCAATTGATCTAAACCTGTCNCAATGTAGGGGATCATTTAGGCCTTTTAAAAATGCTAAGCTTGTTATGATAATTGAAATGCTTTTCTTTTTCTTGTCGCATGAAAGATTGACTGAAATAATTCTCTATCGTAATATAAAACGCATTTTTTTACTCTTAAAGTCCTCGAAGAAGAAGAAGAAGAACTTTATTCGAGTGTGAATTGAATTGAATGAAAAAATAGAATAAATTTTATCTCGTAAAAGCAAAGCATTTGTCCGGAAAAATACTTACTTTTGTGAGAGCAGCTCAGCTGTTTTTGAAATGGGTTCGCATCGATGCATTTATTTATTTATTTATTTATTTTTTCAATGAATAATATTTAATTTTAATGGATTTGAAAAGATTTATTAGTTAAAGAGAAACACCAAACACGCTTTTAGTAAAATCAAGAAAATAATTAAAATTCTTTTAACGACTCCGCTTGCATTTCAAAATGCTATGCTACAAATTTTTCAATAACATTCACTTGCTTTTCGCCATCTTAACTGGCGCTTGTCTTCTTCGCTGACATGTACTTACATACCAATATATTTCATGTCGCTTTGTGCGTTTTCTTTATGCTATTGCTTTCGCTGAAGAATTTTAATAAATTTCGTCGCTGTCTATTTTATTTTAAAAGCAAACAACAACAACAACAAAAAATAACATTTAGATTCTTAAGGCATTTAAAAAGGAATCTTGCGTATCCCTCAATGTATATGCATGCATAAATATATATATATGTATATATGTATAGTAAAAATTCTTGTTAATTATGCTTTTATTAGCACTGCGCACAGTGGAAGAAATTTGTCATTGGCTTGTAACATTCAAACACATACTCGTAGTGAGATCTTAAGTTAATTTAACTAATTTAACTTTTCGTCCCTCCGTCCGTTGTTTCATTAAGCCGTCTAGCTTGACATGAAAAGTTAAAACTTGTCTTGTTTAAGTTCAAGAATTGATTTATATATATAATCTGAACATATTAAGCAGAAATTTCAATATGCAATCGTCCCTCGATGCAACGTGCGTTTGCTGGTTTCTTGCTCAACGAAGTGAAAAATGTAGTCGGCATCTCAATTAGTGAAGGAGAGAGAACCTGTCAGAAATTTTAATCAATTTTTTCTGAGCGCATTAAAAANTCGAAAAAGTGGACCGATCCAAACCATTTTCAAACATATTTGCAGCAAGGTTCACTCTTCGATATTCATCAAAATATCGTTAAAGGCTATAAGTTGAAGATGGGTTTTAATCGTTGCATAAAATGATTCCGAATCGATCGGTGTAATAAAAGTGGTGTTTATCTCGAACATATAACCACATAAACTTAATATATCCTTATCACAAGCCCAATAAGGAATAAAAATTGCAACGATGTCATGACTTTAGTGAAGTTAGTTCCCCTCGTTGCCCGTGAACTAGACCATTACATTTAGCATTCTTCTTCTTCTGCTAACGGTAGGAGGTATCACGTATTGCGCTAGCTTATTAATATCTTATATCCTTCGCACGCATTTAATTAACTCGAGCCCATTAAAAATCTGAAATAATTGCATTCCGAGACACCTTCTACTCATTCCTTGCTGTTAGATTTTTCTTGCTTAAAAACTATTTGTATTTAACATTTATTTAACTTTTAATTACATTTAACTCTTAATGAGAGAGATTGCGACATTTTCAGTTTTAGAGCGAAAAGTTGTCTGAAGCAAATTGTTTAGAAAAAATAATAAAATATTTACATTAAATTTTAGCTCTCCATAACAATTCAAATTTTAAATTCATTTGATGGCTGGTATATAGACTCTCTATAGCGGCTCCAACGCATACACTCTTGTCCGCCATAAAGCAATAACAAAATTGGTGCTTAGCTTTAATGGCTACATAAAAAAAAAAGACGTGAAATTATAAAACTATTAGTAATAAAGGACTAAATGCTCCATTATCCTTGTAAGCCAGATAAGTGAATAAATGTTTTTTTCTCTTAAATACATGTCAAGCTGAAATTCTCAAATTGTTATATATATCGTTCTAAATTTCAAAATTTCTCGCGCAATGAATAATTAAGTAAGCAAATGTGAAAAAGCGTGCGACCTTGATTTATATAAAAACAACAACAACAACAACAACAACAAAATATTTAATGCGCCTGAAGGCGAACGTTTCGATACTCATTTTATATGTGAAATAAATACTTTATAACAAATATATATATATATATATATAAATATATATATATAAGGCAGTCATAAACCGAATCTCGTACGCAGTCAGCATCAAAAAAAAAAATTTCTTTTTTTTTTAAATTGTACGCGTGACGAAGGGCCATATAATTAAAACCCAATGCAAATTTTGACCCTTAATTTAGCTCGACATCTGCTCAGGCGTATAGATCGGTGACAAAAATCTTTAAATCAATTTTAAAAAATGTTGAGCTTATATATGTATAATGACAATATAATATATAAAATTGAAGGCTCAATATTTTTTATATATATGAGTAAATAAAAGATGATCAGTTTCATATCAAATTAATAAAATTTCTTCTTGTTCAGAAATTGACTTTTATTTTTTAACCGTGGACCGCGCCCATTTTCCAAGTCCATTTTTTTTAATTTAAATTAAAAAGACACGAGGTTAGTATCGAGTTTTTACAATTGAAATGTCAGGTGTGTTGAGTTCTATCGCCAGGGCTTAACAGAGTGAACATCTGCGTATGAATATGCTTCGAAGGTCAACAACTGCCAAAAGGGACTAACAGCGAAGGCATGAGCATGACTAGGCGAGACCTACCTAATACGATAATTAAGTAAACATAGCTACCATGAAATTCCCCGAAAGCCCATTTTCAGCTATCACGGGAGAACCAAAATCACGGGGATCCTAATAGTCCTGATATCTTCCAGTTATCTTATAGGGCCGTAGGTAATATTTTAAATAGTATAAAAACTATTTTTGAACTTGAATTTTTCGTAGAACGCAATAGGAACGCATTCCATTCTTGTCCTGCGTAATAAACTCAAAATGTCACAAATATCGAGCTAATGCTGTTCGCATCGTTTCACTGGGTTACCCACCACTTGCGTTCCGTTACACTGACGGCAATGAACATGACTTTCATTCTAGTAGTAGCACTAACTATAGAGAAAAGATGCTCGAGTCGTTTGAAAAGTGAACGAATATACTTAACATGAAGTGAAACTGGTTCACCTTTCGACTAAGCTTGTGACAATAACCGAAGAACATCTAAGGCAAGCGTAGCAAGTGCAAATCAGTTCACAGACCGACTTGCTTAAGTCAGTTTTGAATGTCATTTTCATTAGGCATTTATCGTTTCTAATCTAATGTCCATTACCTAATGTTCCAAGGAGGAGAGGAGTTTAATATATCTTCCAATAGCAGATGTAAAGAAATCTTTCATATGCAATTCGAAGCTCTTGTGCGTTACTGGCAATATGAGCAATAATGTGAAATAAAAATAGGAAAAGTCAAAAAACCATTAAAAGAAAGAGAAGTGCAGAGAGAGAGAGAGTGATAGTGAGTCAAGGCTGTAAATATATATTCTGACCTACGCCAAAAAAAAAAAAAAAAGAACTTTTGTATTACAAAAGTATATATAAAATGCATACATATTTATAGCCCCATATGCGGTATGAGTGCAGCACAATAAAATTCGTGTACACATACATACATGCATACATACACACATTAGCATTTATGTTTAAATTTTTTAGAGCATAAAGTAATTTCAAAGAACTTGACCATACAATGTGGGTAAACCTATTGCTTTATATACGATATGCGACATGCATATGTATGAGTGTTGAGATTTTATTGCTTTCTATCAATATTTTTATGAGCGTGTATGCGTTTTTCCACAAATTTCCACAAATTATTATTTAAACAATTGAATTTATTGAAATGCAAACACAAAAATTCAAACAGAAATTGTAAACATAAAGAGAAAATTGTAAACAAAAACCGTTTTGTTTCGTTAAGGAATAACATAAATTTTCACTATTTCAACCCTCCGGTTATAATACCTCTGTAATTCTGTAAATATATAGAGATTTTTATTTATTTCGTTTTTCTTTTACTTGTTTTCCCATTTCATGGTTTTTGTTCAAACCTTGCATGGTTAGGTAAGTAACATGTCAGAGAATTTCTACTTTCCTTAGCGGTAACAATTTCTAAAGAGCAACAGCTTTATTTATTTGTGTTTAACAGGAAACGGAAATGCCACTAGAGTAGGTTACTAAAAATTTTACACTTTGTTTTATATTTCACTTGTTTATCGATAAGTTTTATAAACATTAGACAGAAAGAAGTCGCAGAGCGAATGCATTAACATTTACAAAATTTAAGATATTTTAGAATTTTAATTTTTTGTTTTTTTTTTTTTTTTTGCCTATAGCGGACGGATGCCTTGCCGTCCATTTTTAAACTTAGTATATACAGCGCCAGTTATAACTTTCGATTTCAGTTTTTGTAAACATGAGTACACTAACAACAAATCACATATATATGGAAAAAAGACAGACGGACACACACAGCTTAGAATCTTGTATTAATCGTTATATGTGGTATGGGAAGGGAGATGATTTCGGCCCTTTTGCGAGTTATGATCTCCGGAAGGTTTTATATAAATATTTTTTTTTTAGTTTATTTCTTGACGCCTCGAAGCCATTAAAGCCCATTATAATGGATTACATTGTCTGTCATAGGTGCAATAATACAATATATATATATATTTTTAAACAATCTAAAGAAAAAGAAAAAAAAATTGAAGATAAAGAGAAAAAAAAGAAATCTAGAAGCTAGTAGGAAAAGAAATAACATATCACACGCACACTTTTGCCCCAGCACCAAGTAACGAACTAATTGTAATAACGGCAAAGATTAAAATCCTACCTTTGTAAATTACATAAGAGATTTTTTAACTTTTCTAACACACGAAAGGTTTAAATGCTTAACATTTTGTTCATTTTCATTTCCTTGTCCTTGTAAACTCCTTATTGCTACTTATGAATCCTCAATGAATGAACGAGTTTATGAGACCACGCTTTGATTAAAGTATTAGCAAATAAAGAAGTTATGTTCGCCTCAAGGGTGTGAAGCAAAGACCCAAACCAACATTTTTTTACAGAGCTCTATTAAGCTCTTAACAGAATGCTATAAAACGAAGTCTCGGAAGAATTTAAGTCAAAATTCAGTTAAAATACAAAAAAAAAAAAAAAAATTTTTTAGAAAATATAATAAACAAAACATGTATTTATGTAAATTAATTAATATTTTTAATCGCAGTATTTTTACATCATGTCATAAATAAACTTGATTTAGCGAAAGTTTGCTTAGCTACTGTGGGCAAACCACGCACAGCATGAATCCTCTATTAATAGCCTTTCCAACGATGTGCAGGTTATATTAAGTTTTGCCCGGAGAATTTTTTTATGGGACTTTGAAAATTGCCATACTTAACGTAATACAGGCTAACATACAGGCTTGCATCGATATAAGTACTTGCACAGATATAAGTACTTGCATAGATATAAGTACTTTCAAACGAAAGGACATTCGTGGCAAGGCAGTGCTAGTTTCATTTTTTCACCGGACATGGTTTGCCCACAGTGACCTATCAAAATTTGCTTATATGTTAGCCTGTATTACGTTAAGTATGGCAATTTTCAAAGTCCAGTGCCAGTCTCATTTTTTCACAGAGCGTGGTTTGCCCACAGTAGCTAAGCAAACTTTCGCTAAATCAACTTTATTTATGACATGGTGTAAAAATACTGCGATTACAAATATTAATTAATTTACATAAATACATGTTTTGTTTATTATATTTTGCAAAAAAATTTTTGAAAAGTTGTATTTTAACTGAATTTTGACTTAAATTCCTCCGAGACTTCGTTTTATAGCATTCTGTTAACGGCTTAACGAGCTCTGTAAAAAAATTTTGGTTTGTGTCTTTGCTAGTTATATTTAAATGTAACTTCACACCCTTGTTCGCCTCAAGGTAAATTTCGGAAATCGCCAAAAGTCGCTTATCAATTGCCGAGTAGTTTAGTTTATATATCGAGAGAAGCTCTGCAGGGGTCGGTTAGATGGCTTTGCTAAATATCGTATCCATATCCACTAGAGAATGTAAGTCATTGAAAACAATGTTATGAGTTTACCTTTTTATATCCACCACCCATTTGGTATTTCCCCATAATGTATGTAAGACCGAGAAGGAAGGTTTACAGACCCTATAAAATATATATATTCTTGATCAGCGTGAACTTCTGAGTTTATTTAGCCTTGTCCGTCCATCTGTGTGGCGTGTGTTGTTGGCACTCTCCTAATCGCATAAATACAGATATCGACTTCAAACTTGATAGAAACACGCGAA
>KK502553.1:483752-499749 GCA_000688735.1 Glossina austeni
TTTGTGCTTGTTTTCTGCTATTGTTATTATTATTATTTTTATTTTATTTATTTTTAATTTTTTTTTTTTTTCGTTAATTTGCATTTGAAAGTATGCTAAATTTGTCCTTCTATGTGTAATACTCAGAAACACGCGTCACAAGATTTACATAGAGTAGATTGTATTCCAAGTTGATATGGCCATGTACTGCTACTGTACTGTACATCCATCTTTCCGGCATTACAACGCTCTTTTTATTCGCAATCGACCCAACGAAAACAATGAGTAAATATTATAATGTAAGTAAGTAGCAGTGACTAGTAAATATAGTAATTATTGTCCCCCAATGGGAGGAGTATAACAATGCATGTATGATGCTTAAATAAATAAACATGAACATGAAATAAACAAAATAGGAAAATTTACTGAATCAACTTAAGAACGACATAACGATTTAATATTTAAAACATAGAAGGAATAGTTTGTGTACATATGTTGGCGTACAAATCTGCTCATTTCATTGGATCCATCTAGCAGATATTTTCTGGATATTTTGGAGAAAAGTGCTTTGTTTGTAGCACATTTCAAGGCCATCACGGGTCGCTTCGTTGCAGGCACCCCAAGGCCTCTTAGAGTGATATTTTGTTTGTTTTGCCGGCTATTCCCCGCAAGGGTATGTCATAGTTTTAAAGATGCTCTTATAAAAAAAAAAATTATTCTTTAGATTAAGCTGCGATTTTGACCGAATTACTCAAATAGCATCATTCAGTTTCTAACATAAACGACTGGCAATTAGCTTTTATCTGTTTCCTCTACGGTAGTCTTTAATCAATTTATGAGCTGAGATATTATACAAGGCCATCGAAAAAGTGAGTGTAACCACCTCGAAAATTCGCATAAATATTCCCCCAGGCTTGTCAATATCAAAAATGCAAGTAAAACTTGCGCTTTTGTTGTTGTCATCGTATCAAATAAATTTCTTCTTCGTTTAGGTAAAACTAATTAAAAGTCAAAGTCGGCGTAAAGTTCGCTTAGATTTTGTGGCCTCAGTCTACTAAAGACCCTTTCGATGCCGAAGTTGCACACGATTAATGAAATATTTGCAGTGCACAGGCACTGAAATAGTCACGTTATCCATAATACCCATGATTAGTAATTCACAGTTTGTCTAAAAAGATGCAGATAAGTTGTGCAGACCGATTTAAATATCAGTCTAATCCAGGCACTCCTTTACCTTGAAGCTGTGCTTAGCGAAGCTTACATTTACTTTTCCACTAATACTCATTAGCATTCCCGGGAGAACACGAAAAGCCAGGCCAAATGGTTACCCACTAAGAACTGCTATTGTCGTATATTCATATAGAGCGTCTGCTAGCCCGTGTCTTTCTTGCTACGAATAAGACATGAGCGCAATGCTTGATTGCTTGCTGATAGCCATTCTGGTCTACCTTTTCTTGTTTTTGCGGAGATAAAGTTTATAACGAGAGAAAGAGAGGGCATGCAATGACAGAAGAAAATACGTCTGTCCAAAACCTCATTGGTAGATTGGAGAAAGAATACGCGATGGAAAGTAGGGATGAGCGGTAAGCGTAGATTGACAGAATTGACGAGAAACTTTTACTGAACGCACTGGTGGTAGAATGTGAGACGGACATAACCAAATGACGGGTAGATAATTGCACTAGCCACCGTATTTGTGTATTCGCCATGACTCGCCATGTGAAAAGTTTGTCATGAGCTAGTGGGAGCCAAGGTGGCGTTAATTGCCTGATATTTACGTGTATGTGAATCCATCATCAAAAATCGCTAAAGTTATTCTTCGCTTCGACAGAAGCTCATAGAGTGTATTGAAAGTTTAACCCAACAGCAATAACATTTTTGTTGTATGTTGTTCGTCAAAACGTTACTTTATCTACCAATGCTTCACATTTCTTTATAACCTACAGTCCGGCTTGCATTTCAATCTTCCCAAAGAGCTTGTACATCATGCTGTCCGATGTAAACTTGTTCGAAATTCGAGTAGTAAATAGACTTTTTAACTTAGATTGGATATATGGATTATCTGATAGGGAAGCTGGTTACAATCAATACCTATTGCAGCCATTTCATGCTTACTCTCACTGTTTAATGGTCACTTTCCAGACACAATGGCAATTTTCATGTCTCGTTAAGTTAATTTCAATCACAAGACGATGGACGATACAACATTTTTGCCGCTTTTACTAGGATCAAGTTATTCAAAGTAAGGTTTGTTGAAGGACAATTTAGGTAATGTTTTGACATTTTTTTATGATTTTTTTTTTTTTTTTTGAAAATATTGCGTTGTATTCTTATGTACATAAAAAGTAAAAATTAAAGAAAATATATATATACCTGTATATATATATATATAAATACAAATATACACAACCGTATGTTTGTATATATATTTATGTGTGCATGAATGTTTTTATTGTATGCATATATGCGTGTGCGCTGTATATGTATATGTATGTAGATGTTTACATTCTGTTTTAAAATATTTTGTAAACAAACAATACGCCATACAACACCGTGGTGTCAAGTGACGGCGATATGTTTGCAGTGGTAAACAGTTTTTAATTTCATTGTGTAAAGTGACATGTTAACGCTATCGTTTTTCTTTCGCTTACTCTCCATGAAAGACGGAGTTTATTTTTAATTATACAGATTTTTAATTTGTTCTTTCTCTCTAATTTCCTGCAATTAATATATTAAACATATTATTAAACATATGTAGGGAAAGATTTATCTAAGAAATCCGTAAAACTCTTTCAATAGCGAATTTGTTCTTCTTCTCATGACATCTCACGAGACGTAATACCTACTCTTTCAGCGATATTTATTTTCCTTTTTCTCAAACATATTCCAATATTAAATAATTTCTGTATCTAAATAATCGATTCTTAGTATAACGTCCCTATGTGACTGAAGTATTATGTGTTGTCTTCACTTTAAAGATGATCGATTACTACGCACAATCATACGGTCAAGGCTAGAATTTACTCTTAGACTAATGATAGATAATTTTTTTTTGGTTTTATAATATTTTGTAAAGTAGGATCTAACGCATTGGAAATCGATTTTGGGAACAATGACTTCAATGCCGCACTTTCCAACTTCTTAGCCGAGCGATACTTTATTACCAAAACTGAAATTAATTATTTATTTTTTTTTTTTTTTATAAACAAAATTTATTTCATATCACTAGAGTCCTACCATGCGGAAGGAAATTTGTGAACCAAAAACCGTCTGGTACTATGTACAATTTTCCTAAGAGTCATAGCCATGGAAATTTGCAGAAGCCTGGCAACTCTTGCTAAATTATAAATTTATAAAAGCATCGATGGGAAAAATTCGTTTCTCAAGTAGTGAAATTGTTTACCAACAACAAAAACAAGGTATACCGCGACGGTCGACTGAAGGTTACATTGCTATCCTTTACAACTATCTGTCGAAGGCATGTCGCCTCTTTTATTAGATGAACTTATGGTAGTTCATCCGATTTCAAAGACCGGACGGAATCTTGGTGAGTTAGTTAATTACAAATCCCTCATCCCTCTCAGATCGGTTCTAATGAAAATCAAAAATTCCATGCTTTTTCTCTATAGTCATAATCTCCTCCTACCCGATCGTGCTTTGGCTTATCAAAAATACAAGCGCACCTAGATGTGCATAAATGGTTTCATTTTCACAATTTCAAGGGAAAAAAAGATGAAAAAAGGATTTGATGCTCTCTCTCTCTTGATATCACGACTCTGTTGATCTGGGTAAATTAGGTAAAATTCTTAGAGAATTTGAAATATCACTTCATTGGAGATTCTGGAGTTCTCCAACGGTCTATGTTCACAGTTGATGTTAACTTTTTAACAAAAAAAAAGGTCATGCATTACGTCGAACATTAACTGGAAAGAAAGAGATGAAAGGAAATTTACGAAGATTCATAAGCGATCGTTCAAATCCATCGACTTTATGCAATAAAAGATCGAAGTGTTTGTGTGGATTTTTCTTTCAAATAATTTTTTTAAGTAATGTAAGCTGCAAATTGAACCCGTAGCCTTGATGCTATTATGTCTTTATGGCCAAAGGAATACAATTTTTTTTCTTAGGTAATCAAAGTCTTTACAGAGTTACGGTAACGTACGACAAGTCTTTCAACGAATTTCACATATTCAGTGTTCTCACGGATAGAATTTCTTACTGCTAACCTTTCACTTGATATCTAACGCCCCAGGTAGCACAAACACATACATGTTTCGATTTATCGTAAAATGCAAACAAACACTAATAAGGAACCCCTACGCAGAACACAAGCTGAGCATTTTTTCCCCTTTTGTTGCATTTCTTCATGCCGTACCGTTCACAAGTACTTTTACTATTTTATCAGGAATGCAAACAAACACTATTTGCAAAGAGAATCTGCTCCGGGGATTGTTGTTCCCTTAATTGTGGTAAAAAAAAAGTTCCAATTCTTTCATGTTGATGAGAACCTTCAATTTTTCAGAGGAATTAAATCAATTTAATATATCGGGAATATCCGAATATCCGTTGAAAATTTTGATTTCTTAAATTCAATTCAATTTTAAACAAATTTTCATCCTTTCCCTTTAGGAAAATTGACCGGCGGGTGGGTGTACTTTTCAATATATTGGAAATGATTCTTTTAAAGCTTAGCAAATACCTGAATAATGGCCAATTCCCCAATCCCCAGGTTTACTACGCTTAGGTATATTTTTGCCTTAATAGCCGTTTTGTGCACGGTTCGTACGGTCTTGCGACCGAGTATTTCCTACTAATTTTTAGAAAGCAATTGAGTGGAAGAACGGAGTTATTGCGGTGTGGACATAAATTATAGGGTAAGAATTTTCTAATCAACAAATCGATTGGTTTTTATTTACTATCAAATAATTGTTTATTGACAATATAGTTGTTCTCGGACATATTGTCCTGGAAGCAAGTGCCATAACCAAGGCTCCCAAGTTTGCGTGCAAAGCTTATGAAATACGATGTTTGTTTTATGTGTTTGCATATATATATGCAATTATTCTATGACTAGCAAAATCAACGATTCCAATCCACAAAAGTGTAAAAAGTAAAAAGTAAGGAAGAATAAGTTAAACCAGAATCGCTGCTGTTGAGCCTATCGAGAAACATCATATCTTGTTGAATGACACGAAAAAATGCAATCCGGGTCAGGAACCGAAATCATCTTTTATCGAAGACTACGGGCAATTGTGGCCCTTTCTAATTCAATTAAATCGGGCCAGATTGTCCGATCTACTCATATATATATTTCTCTTGGATTAGGGTTACTAGTAAAAGGCTGATCATATCCGAAGTAAATATTTTTTTTTTGACTTTTGTCATCGATCTCGGTCTTTTTTGCAAAAAAGTGGCCACTGGTTATGGAAATTGTGGCCAGCTTTTAGCTGAACACGGGAATGAACGGTGCTTTACAAAATTGTGTTCCCTTGTCGATCGATACAGTACGCAGACCACGACCCACTGGGCAAGCTTGTGCTTTGTGATCCTCGCATTACGCAAAAAGTAGTTTTTATTAGTTCTTAATAAGGATTCGCGTTGGATGCAGACTCATATGCACCTGCCATTGGATGCCATGCTAACGTTATTTGAATTGCATGAACATCTCCTGGCGCAACCATCAATAGTAATCTGCTTACAAATTGTGTACTTTTCGTAAGAAAACATTTTAGTTAAATTACTTTAGTACAGGAGTGGCTTGAAATCCTTCCGAATAGGCTTAAGTATATGCGTCGGCCTGTTCATCTCATGTTTGTCAACGTATATTATGTTCAATCTGTTACTCGCGATTTTCAAGATATTTTGATGAAATGTGCTACGAAGGCAGGTTTTTGTCCCAACAACGATTGTTACTGAGAATAGATTAAATCGCACTATTTTTATATCCATCATCGAAGGATGAGTGGTGTATTCATTTGGTTAAAACGTTTGCAACGCCTTGAAGGGAATTCGAGAGACGCCCCGAAGAATATATATTCTTGATCAGCATCAGATTGCAAATCTATATAGACGCATTTGTTTGACCGTCTGTCTGTCTGTCTGTCTGTGTAACATTGTCCTAACCCCAAAAATGAAGCTATCGACCCAAACTTTGACAAAAGGATTATTGGAAGAGCTTGCACGTAGGTTGGAAGGTTGATATGAAAAATATGATAAATCTATCGAAGGACGTGATCACAGTACTACGTAAAAACCTATGTTTTTTAAAAAGAATAAAACGTTTACTTTTTGATCATTACTCATAAACTACATCAAATAAATGCACAAAAATTTGAAGGCACGTTCTGCGGACGATGGTGTGTAGTAAAACTTTTTTTCCATGCCTTTATAATGGGCAGAAGCAAGCTTCAAAAACCCCATAAAGTATATGAATTTGTAACGAGTTTCAAATTCGGAATGCAACTAAGCATGTCCGACTGCCGAACTCTGTAGTATCTGCGTACACTTCCTCATGATTCTCATCATGACTTGAAGAGAACTCTTACACATTCGCAAAACAATACGGAAGTGGCAATTGTCACACGCCTAAGCGACAAAAACTTTTACTTTGTTAATAGAAAAAATCAGTCACGCCCACTCTCTATTATACAGAATGAAAAATGAGTTTTTTTCATTTTTTTTTTTTATCTCTTTTACGATATGTGTGATGGGTATAAAAAATTCTGTCACGATCAACCATATTTTTCTTACTTGTTGTTAGCTTTACTCTCTGTATATAGTCGTACTAAGAAGAAGAAAATCATTTTTCGAAAGAAAATCCCGTTATCAACACATATTGAAAAAAATGGGTGAATAATAGCGCTGGCCTACCAAATTAGTTGAACTTTCTTTCACTTGAAGGTTCTAGTAAATAAAAAATCTTTTTACTGAAACAACATTAAAATTTTCGTATTTTATAATGAAAATGAAGAAATATTAGGTCGAGTCATACTTATGGTAGCTTCCGATGCAGGTAGATGGAGGCTATTGTTCCAACGAGTTTTTGTTTTCACTATATAGACGAGGGTTCAGTTAGCCTTTTTTTTGTTTTTTTGTTTTATGTGGTGCATGTTACATTCAACTGTTTTCCTTAACCTCTGGAGTGGAGAGTCAAAAAGTGCATATTCGACACGCTGTGCTTTGGGAATTTAGACAAGGCGCATAGCGCTAAGGCGGCATCTGATAACTTATCGGGCAGGAATTTGTTTTTAAAATTCCGTTCAGGAGATATGACCTTAAGAGGCGAACCGAGGGTAGGACGTCCTTCCAACTTGGACGAACACCTTTTAAAGGCAATATTGGAGCGCAGTCGACGCCAATCAACCAGAGGTATAGCAAAAAGATTAAATACCTCGCAATTAAAAAAAAAAAATTAATATAATTTTGTTATTTAATGAAAATAAAATAATTGTCTGATAAAAAAAAAAAACGGAAGTTGCTTATGATTCGAACCGATATATTGCCAAAGGTATAACGTTTGATGTTCTGGGAGGAGAAAGGGTTAGACGATGTAACATAGAGTACTTAATAGGCGACCTTGTCCTGCCATAACGTTTGTCTCATTTACATCTTCGTGTATACTTAGTGTTCAAAGTCTATCATTTCTTTCAAAAGCTCAAAGTGAAAGGTTTTTTTGTTTGTACGTTGTGATCTCATTACCTATTCAGCGCATTCAGTACTTTGAAGCAGTAAATTTATTTTACTCTTTGATAATGCGTTCGCTTCCTTTTTAATTATTGAATGAAACATCAATACATCCGTCCGTCAATATGAGAAATTGTGTTAAGGATCTTTCTGGGCTTTTATGTCTTTGGCAGACGGTGCGCATGTTCTTAGGTATGTGTGCTTACATATAACATTAAATCATCCATTCAAAGCATCTTAGTCCGCGTAAGAGATCTAATCACAAAAACGGGGCAAGTTCCTGATTAGTCTATGCATAGTTAATATTAAAATGTTCGCTAGCGAAACGTTCGCTACTCTGCGCGAATGCTTTAACTTTCCTGTAGATGCGGCCAGTAGTAAATACCTGGGTATACGAGCCTGCTTGCATTCAGTTGTTTTTATATGAAAATGTCCTCTCCGTTTAACATATCTAATCCAAATTAAATTTGTTATCAAAGAAAGTTTTGAAAAACATTTTTAGATTTAATTATTTGAATACTAAAGAGTTTGCAAAAGTTTTTCAATGAAAATTCTCATATTATGATAAATATTAAATATTTTTTTTTTCTTCGTTTTGTTTTTATTTTAAAATCCCGGCAGAGCATTTTTGCATTTACATTAAAATTATATCTTCATAAGCATTGAAATAGAAAACGATAGTGAGTTCACTAGAGCATTAAATGCATCCATAACTGCTCACCTTTTTTGTAACGTTTTTTTTTTTTCTTCTTTGCATAGACTTTTGGTTCTATTGTCTCTTTATGAATTACTTTCACCGATTTAATGTTTGAAATAATAATTTGCACTGAAATGGAAAGAGACAAAGGGAAGAAGAGTATTAAGAAAATTTATGCATTTTTAAATGTGTCCCGGGAAACGTAAAGCACTTTGTGGAAATTTGAAACTAAAAATTTACATTAAATTGAAAAGTCACGTTTGTTTTTAAATATTTCCCTATTTTAGCAACTATTCGATTGCATTGGAAAAACCAATCGCATAAAGAGAAACAAAAGGGAAAGGTCGTTTCAAGTTTCTCTGATGATCTGAAGTAATCGCCATCTATCTAAGTGCATATATACGGTTATTGAGAAAGTGAAAAAAAAAAAAAAGAAAAAGTTTTTGATGTGACCCAACAAAGTATGAAAAAAAACTATTGCTACTGTGTCACAAGTTGGTAATTGAACTAGATTTAGTAAAGTTTATAAGCTACTTTTCCTGTCGCATATTATTTTCAGCATCCGACGATTAGGCAACCATTGTGCAAGACATGTTTTAACTGAACATCCTTCAACACTGCTATAGTTTATAAATAGAAAACTCTTATCATCTCTTATGTAACTGTCACTGTAAGCAAAATCCTCTAAGCAATATGTTGTCTTCACTCGATTGATCAACAGTTTGCAGAACAAAGCTGAGAAAATGAATAAATTCATCATAGATGGGAAAGCAATCAGAACCCCATGTACTCTCTAACTAGCAAGGCCGATGATCAAAACTGGGGCATCTGTTAGCGTTGATTAACAACGATGTGCAAGAGATTAGCAAATTACCCTCGAAGATGACCCTCGAACGATTTTCTTAATCGTTTCTCTTCGCTCAGTTTTAGCTAACATTGGAAAACATTGTGGGATCTTCACACTCTCTTTTTCGATGGCACTTTGAAATACATGTCTTCTACAATATCTTTTAGAAATTTTCAAATCGAATTTTCCTACGTTATGTTGCCAAACCGTAATACCGATGGTATTGGCAAACATTTATGCCCAGTTTTAAAACAAAGGGATCTCTGTCTGAGTATAAGTTGCATTTACTGAGAGCTCACTTGGATGTGAATCATGCCTATCTTTAAATCTGACCAGCACTCCTCGGATTGGGATATGTATGCTAAGCTGTATCTTGCTATGTAAATTTCCGTCAACATGAACGTTTGAACATTGGAGTTTTAGGCAGACAGGCACTTGAAGGGGTTAGACTGAATTGGCTCAAGCTTATAAGCTGGGGGACAGAGTTTCAAAGCCCAATGAGATTATCAAGGTATAGTCAATCCGTTTTCTCGGATCTCCGCTCCACATTGCCATGCTTTGCCACCATTTGACAAATCGGCCATAAATGAATGGCATAAACTTACCACCCAAGCCTAAAACACTGTTAAAGTGCTAACCTACCTAAGTTAACTGTTTGGTTTTGCACATGCTAACTAACTTTGCCTTTTATGCGTACTCATCATGAAACCTTTAATTGCTCGTATTAGGCGGATTGGTTTTTATTGCATTTTATGTTTCTTCGTTGCAACGCGCAATTACATGAAATAAGCATTAATTATAAGCTGAATAATAGTGTAAAGCACAATAATAATAGAGACTAAAGTGATTTAATAATATTTCAATTGTAATAACAACTTAGTGCATAAATGTTAAATGAAAATTACTACACGATAGAAGTGAAGTCGACTATTGATCATTTTTTTTTTTTTTTTTTAAATTCGCAAACTTCATGATCCCTTGTAAAAGTCTCAATATGTCAATAACTTGATAAGTTAAATATCAACACACATGCTTCAACACTGTCAGCAGTAATACGGCAATACATCAAAACTTAAACGCGTGCACATTTTTTAGTTAAAAGAAAAGAGAAATTTCGAATTCACAGCAGGAGCTTAAGCTTTTTTGTTTGTCACATTTATGAGAACAAATTTTGACAGCGCTTTGAAATGCGCTGACTTAAGCTTAAATCTTTTTCAAAGGGATTTATTTATAAGTTTAAATGTTAGACTTTATGCATGTTGTGATCAAAAATTGACCAGGAATTGCCGGTCAATTTAGCATCCATTGCAGAGAAGTATCCAAATGTTTGTCACGCATGGAAATGAAACGACAGGCAAAGTTAGTAAATCAAAATAGTTGTCGATCTCGATGGCCAACAAAGCATATGTTGTCCATTTGTTGAAGTGACGCCGTCTCAACTGCGCGTTCATCATACTTCCTAAAGTCAATTTAAAAAATGAATTCAATAATTTTCGCCTTTTCTTCACACTATAGAATGAAAAATTTTTGAAAAAATTAAATTTAACCCCTTTTTAAATGAAACGCCGGTTCCAAGTGCGAAATTCCAGATAAATAGGTCGCTTAAGTATTTTAAAAATCATTTTTATATCGGACTTTTTGTACGGACGTCAACCTCTAAATGGTGTTACATTAAATTGTCCCTCCGTGCATGTACCGCGAGAGCGAAGTATAGCTGTTCAGCATAAGATCTTGAGTGAAGTCAGCGCGGTTTTACCGAACAAATATTCCTCCGATGGTGCTTTCGAAACCCCGCCTTTGCAGAAATGTGGATAGAGAACTGAAACTTAACACATACAATCCACAGGTGTTAGGTACCTACAAACTCACTCACAATTAAACGGAAAGGATTTGCATACCAAATTCATGGTAAGGCAAATGTAGCTTTTCTTACATGTCCTGCTTGTGTATGTCTTGTGGAAGCTGCTGCCACATTGCATATGCATTGTAAGCTCCCTCACTTTGGGTGGAAAAATTGGGTGGAATTAGAAAATACCCCCACTTCAACTTATCTAACAATTATTGTTTGTGAATTTGTAGCCATATGTATGGTAAACATTGTCTCTCCGGCATATTATTTTCGAGAAAAATATTCTATAGTGCATCAGTCTCCGTACAATCACAGCGAGCAAAGTGCTTTGTTTATTATCAAAGTAATTAATGCCGTGTGCAGTAGTGAAAATTCTAGCAGCCTATGAATATTTGAACAAAACATTGACCTATATATGTATACTTCCCCGACTACGAATTATTTGAAAGCAGTTATACGGATCTAGTCAATAAAATTTTAAAAATACTATCCTAGCTCGCTGATAAGCATCAAATATTTGATGAAGACGTGATTAAGATTATTAGAAGTTTAGGTACCTCCATACATACACTTGGTTTCCCCGTTGATACTTCTTTATCGTGCATCTTAGATGAATTTGCTTAGGATCGTATTTACTTGAACGATATGCTTGCCGGTCATTATTTTTAATGGGCGTAAATTAATTTGTATCGTAATCGATATTTTAGATTAACCCAATAATTTTTTCAATGTAATATTAATGTGAAACTTCCTAACGAGATATTGACCCAATTGATTTTTAAAGGTTCCTTTTTAAGTCGACTTTACCCCACTAAGAGAATCCTTCAGATAGAGAAGCATGTTGTAAGCGAAAGAGACGAGGTTCGAGCTATACTGAGGATGTATCAGAACTTTTCAATTAAGCTGTCAAGCTTTCGAAC
Source organism: Glossina austeni (assembly GCA_000688735.1). Taxonomy (NCBI): domain Eukaryota; kingdom Metazoa; phylum Arthropoda; class Insecta; order Diptera; family Glossinidae; genus Glossina; species Glossina austeni. Next base: position 495,728 of record KK502553.1, read on the forward strand.
ACTTTACTGCAAAGGCGCGCTTTAAGTTAATGAATTGCGGGTAGTGGAGAATCATCGGGCTATGTGGACCACTTTATAATACACGATTCTTTTCGAATCACCCCAAATGTTAAACCTACTCTTGCGTGCCATCAATTCGGGCTTTGGACCCTTTGTGCAGCTTCATTCATCTTGGCCGTCAACCTTTCTCGCACATTATTATTGTACGTCACACACTTTCCATTGCCCGTTGGTCAACCCGTGATGTGACAGTCAAAAAACTTTTGTCTTTTTCTTCCAATCTAATGCAATTTCGTGAAAATTTTTATCAGCCGTATTACCATGTGGTCAACCACAACGCTATGTCTCTTTAATTTCGAAATTTCCAAAAGTGGAAACGGGTCCATTCACTGATTTTGATGAAGCTTTTGCACCGTGAACGCTACAAATTTCTTTTCAAGATTTGCGCTCGAAGCAACTATGTTAAATACATGGGTTCCTTCACTGATTTTGATGAACCTTTTGCACCGTGGACGCTACGAATTTCTTTTAAAGACTTGCGTTCGAAATAACTTGATAAAGTATAGAGGGACCCTTCACTGATTTTAATGAAGTTTTTGCTACAGATTTCTTTTGAAGGCTTGCATTCGAAGTAACTTTGTAAAATTTAAGGGTCCATTCACCGATTTTGATGACCCGTACACGCTACGGATTTCTTTTGAAGGTTTGCTTTCGAAGTTTACTTGTAAAATAGGGGAAATATTTTCAGAATTTTGTTTTCTTTTCAAAACTTTGGATTAAAGCAAATGTTAAAATGCTTCTTCTTTATTTTCTACATTGATTGTCATTCTTCACACGTGGTGTTGCATAATTTGATGGGGTTAGGAAAAACGCTACGAACTTTTTTCTTAATCATTTAATAGGCGTTGTGAAATAACGCCATCGAATATTTTCATGAAAGCCACTCATGCTGGCGCTGATTAGGGATGTGTTCACTTTAAGAGATCTTTAAAATTTGCGTGTTGTCCGCAACGTTAATGTATCCTCAAACTATGAGTACGAAAAAAAAAAAGAAAAAATGAAAAAAAGAAAGAAAAAAAAACAGCATCTAAACAACTTCATATAGACCTATGAACTTATGCTTTGTTATCGTGTTACTTGCATTGTTTTCTGCTCTCATTTATACTTGAATATCACTTGTCTACAGGCACGTCGTGTCTCGCTTGTTATGAGGCTAAATATTTTTATCCATACACGTTAACACATACAAACATATGTAGATTTGTATTGTGACATCCATCTTGTCACACATGTCTTCACTTGTTGAGTATTCACACAAAGTGCAATCATGCTATGCTATGCCATGCTATGCCATACTATACTACTACACTTTGCTATCCTATCCTATCTGTATGTCGTATATGTGCATCATTCTCCAATTAATTCAAGTATAGTTCAACATTTACATCAAGTAGTTTTATTTAGTTCTAAATTTATCTCCAGCTTGTATGCAAATAAAGAAATATTTAAATTAAATAAAACGTTGTTGGCAAGTAAAAAAAAAAATGAAAAAAGTAAATAAATAAAAAAAGGCCTGATAGCGGTTTTTAATGGAATTCAGGTCAACATTTATTTAGCCTTATTTAATAAATAGGATAATAATTTTTAATTAATTTCTCCGAAGGTTAGCGAAAAAATCTTCATATCTCAGTAGAGCTGAAATGTAATGAGATTTTCAAAAAATATAGAAAAACTCAAGCAATTAGATGGCAAATTATTTTTTCTTATTTCATTTTTTAATTTTTTTTTTTTTTCTATATTAAGATAAAAATTATTCGTTTCTCTCTAATTGGAAACATTTTCCTCAAGTTACTTAATACATTTTCAATTATTATTTAACCTAAATGTTATCATATAAAAGATTTCAAAATAATTCTTTAATACCCTGCACGTAATAGTACGTTGAGATCATCCGTATGTGTATGTTATGTTAGCCCGTCAACCATCTGCAATCATTTATTGGAATTTCTGACATCGTTCTCATCGCTTTCGTTCAATATGTGACTTATGAGATAATATTTTTATTCTTTTTAATTTTTTTTCTAATGAGAGAAAAAGATCAATTAGTTGAATAAGATGTCAGCTAAGCATGTTTTTTGTCTTTCTTCTTTTCGCCTTTTATAACGCACAATTTTATGCATATCGTTTTGATCTTCTAACCTATATATGCATAGACGATTATGCTTTCAAAAAAAAAAAAACAAAAAGATCTTTATAACCTCTTATTGTGTATACGCAATTAAAATGATGTGTTGTTGATTGATTCATAATGACTTCAATGCATAAGAACAATGGTGCAGAAAAAAAAAAAGAAAAATAAATAATTAAAAAAAAAAAAAATAAAAAACAAAATGTAAAAATGTAAAAATCGAAAACATATGGTTTTGATTTATTCCGACAAACAACAAATCGACATATGTATTATACACATACACATAAATATAAATGTCTGACCGTCAGTCACATATGTAAACGTGGAATTGTGTCAGTTTTTATAAAGGTACTGGTGCGCCCTTTTTAGCTTTTTTTCTTCCCTGCTCATAGTAGTTAAGTATAAAAACCATATTCACAAGTTAAGGCGAATCTTAGACACTCATCATCTCAAGCATCTTTATATTAAGTGATAATGACTAAATTTTCCATCAATTCATGTGCATATCTGCTTCGCGTTATAATTTATTAATCTTTAAATACTTTCAACTATCGGACATTTCTAAAGCTAGCTACAGAAATGCGCCCCTTTAAGCGTATCTGCTTTAGGGAGCTTTAAGTTTCCTGCTGCAATTCTTCAATCGAATGATTGGGGGAAGAAATATGCCTAAATCCATGTACTATCTCTTGCTAGTTTACAACATAGACTGTTGTACGGTGGCGCTTGGAACAAGAAATCTTCTCCGTATTCTTCGATACGGGATTGCCCTCGAAGACCAATAAGTTGATTAGGGCAACTTTAGCCCGAAAGTTTTCAATATTTTTAATAAATTGTCCCAGCAGACTTCATTTCAGTTCAACTTTGCTTCAGATGCACAATTACAAGTTGAACTCGAGTTAATTATTAACAACGACTATTGATGTAACTTGGATTAATTTCTCGTTCGTTTTCACAGTGCTTGAAGGTGATAGTTAAGGTTAACAAACAAAACTTTCAAGAAGCATACGATTTTAAAGGTTCTTGAGTAAATCAAACCTTCTGGTAGATGTGTTAACCCACCATAACGTTTTATGTTGGAATGAGTTCCAAAATTGTGTCTGTTTATGTGAAACTGCTAGCGAAAGAAACTCTTATATGAATGCAAAAGAAAGGAAGAGAAATTGTTTAAACAAATATCTCAAAGGTATAATTTTCCTATAACAACTGTTTTGCTTACTATATGGTAAGCTTGGGTGATTCTAGAGTTAAACCGTCCACTATGACTTAACACGTCGTTATGGACTCGTACAACTCATCATAAGAATTTTGAGTTATTTATAAATATTTTTCTCTCGCAAAAAAGAAGCGGAAAAATTCCGTTTAAGCTTTCATTTTGAAGCGAAGTATTCTTCAATTGCCAGAATAAACCCGACTTTCATAGTTATTTGCAAACATGTTTCGAAATCCCTTAATAGTTGTAGGAAATAATGGAACGAGGTCATAAGACATGTAAAGAGCAGTCTTGGTCTAACCAAAAGCGATGTGATTCAAACATTTTCTAGTTTGGCCGCACTAGAGTCTCAAATTTGGGTCTTCTCCCATGTGCATTTTACACTAACATACCAAATTTCAAGAAATCGTTAAAAATAGTTCCTTGTAGAAAAGTGTATTTTTTTTTTGTTTATTCGATAGGTGCTTTCGTATAGATTCGCGTGATATAGGTGAATATGGGTGACATTTTCTAGTTTGGCCGCACTACAGTCTCAAATTTAGGTGTTCTGCCCTATCCATATTATGTTACCATACAAATTTTAAAATCCAAGTGGATTTTAGTTGGAATTTTTGATTTTGG
>KK502553.1:504685-521391 GCA_000688735.1 Glossina austeni
AAACAAAAAAAAAAAAAAAAAAAAAAAAAGGAAAAAGAATTTTTGCATGCATTTCAAGCCTCATATAAAGGCGACACACTTCACAGACAAGTGAAACAAAACAATAAAAATCCTTTTCTCCTTTTTATTATTATTATTTTTTTTTTTTTTTATACATATTCAACAAATAAACACAAAAATTCTTTCTATAGTTTTTTCTGCAAGAATCGTCACTTTTCTAAACAACTGTATTTCTCTAAGAAAATGTACATAATTACAACGAATACATACACGTTTTGTGGCACTGCAAGAGTAGCATAAATTTCTCTGTTTTCATTTTCATTTCATTCATTTTATTGAATGCAGCATTTGATGCTTAGCAACGAATAGTTTCCCTTAGTACAATGTCATCTTACGATAGTAAGAGATACTAGATGTTATATAGTCAGGTTCGGAATCGATGTCATATCGCATTTGCTTAAGCCATTTAGGAATGTTCGATGTATCCATTGAATCACGTGATGCTGATTAGTTGCGACTTAATGACTTGCTTGGATGGCTTGTTGTCCGGACTTGATAAAATCCTTGCTTGCCGAAATCAGGTTCTTTTAGTTTAACGTTCTTGTCTTGTATTAACCATCAGGGAGTAAATTCTTCTAATTTGATTTCAAGTAAACGCTTGACTTCTCTGCTCGAAAAAACTTTGAAATTTTTTTTACTAACGAAGCCATTGAATTAAAACTGGAGCTGCCCAGTAAACAAGACGTTGCAATATAGATCAACTTCTTGCCCTCTCTTGATATAGATGTTACGCACTGAAAATAGAGGGGAAGCGGTGATCATTGCAAGCGAGACATTGGTCGATGTGCCATTAATTTCTTATGTGAAACGTTTACAAAGGCGTTTTCAGACACCGAAAACTCGTCAACACCGCCAGCTAACTCCGGGGATGTGAAATTGAGATTGAAAAAGAACACGTGGTCGACCATTTCATCCTATTGCAAAGGCTCATGTGTGCAGCCATATTATCCTTTTCATTGCTAGCTTAGTTTCTCAGTTGCCCAAGTCAAATGAAGGTCATTTGTTCATTGTCTGGCAAGGGGAAGATGAACTGAATGCTCTAAAGAGCCTGATCGCGCGGGTGTGTGTTTATGGGGAAAGATAGGCGCTCGATAATTTCGCCGCTTTTCTGTGTAAGCACAATTTTCGCTTCACTGCTAGGACAAAATTCACTTGTTCATCTTGGGGGAGGATGACGTTGAGGTGATACTAGCGCACATATAGTTCCCTAAAAAGGTAGTAATAAAAGAAGAAAAAAAAAAGTAGAAGAAATTTTACAACTTCATAACCTCAACAAGAATGCTTTCTGGCTACAAACAAGAGCAAATGCTAAGTATTTCTGATTTATTTTTTTTACAAAATGTTTATAAAAATTTTTCTCGTTGTTAGCGTAAGTTGATCCCCTTTTTCATATACAAAAAGCACTTTAAATAATAATCCTTCAGAATCTTTAAGTTTTCCTCATAGGATATCTACTGAAGGGTTTCAAAAAATCTTGAAGGAAGCTCGGCTGTTTCGCTTGCCTTCAAAATTGCCAACGAAAAAAGCGAAATTCACGAAAAGCGATTAAAGTAAGGGCAACCAAGTGCACCAACTAAACTAAAAGGAACAAATCGGTGGTTAAAAAATTCCCCGTATCACTGCCATCAAGAATTGTAAATAAGTCCTATATGCCGTTCGCTTCATCGATCTTTTATTACATCGGTTATATATATTTTGAATAATTTTCACAATAAATTAAACATGAGTTACATAAGTGTAGCCTGCTCCGAAACTGCTTTCAAGCCAATTATAATACATAAAGATTTCGCTTTTAATTTCTTTCGAACTTCATTTTTTTTTTTCACTTTTCGACATTCAATGATTACTTGACAAGAAGGTTTTTAAGCAGCTGCAACTTGAACACAAAAAAAGGGTCATCATCTTTAACCTAACAGTCAGCTCGATAAGTAAATAGAAATCAACGTTTGCAGTGGTAAAGAAAAAAAATTAAATAAACTTCTTACCGAAAGCCTGAAACACAAAAAGAGGAGAGCAAATCTTGAGCATGTGCCGATGATAAACAAAAAATCGGTAAAGAAAATGAAGAAACCAGAATGTTGCGATTTGATGAACTCATTGTGTTTAAGAGCTCTTGCCTGCTTCCACAACGCTATACGTCTTTTAAAGCACGAAGGTTTAAGAAAAAGTGAGACTGATATGAAAAGAATTTCAAAAGGGTGTTGTGTGTGTGTGCGTGTGCGTGTGTGTGTTTGAAAGAAGATGCACAGGAAGCAAGTAAATATTTAAAATTATATTTAAATTAATTCATTTTTTTTTCGCTTAATATACAAAATTTAGTTTTACTTGGTGTTGTTGTAATGGATGGATGATGCCGCTGTGCGAAAATAGTCTCTTAATGAGTTTTTCCTCATGCTCATGCATTATTCAAATTGAAGCCAACTTTTCACACTGAAACCCTACTCTCCGTGCGCTTGTATGTTGCTATACTTTGTCATTATTTATATAGACTTCCAGCGATCATTATTCACGTGCCGCTAGAAGCCAGTTTTTCTTTTGCTAAAGGGTATGCGTTGAAAGAACGCACAATGTTGGCCGAACACGGCAAGTGTTGCTTCAATTCCTACACAAATTCCTTGGGCGCTCCTCACCACCGCACTACTGTTTATAGTCTGTTCTGCTATTAAAGCCAATAACGTCGCTTTTCTCTTTAAGCCGTTGAAAATCGCTCATTGATCTCGTGGAAAATGCTTTTGGAAGAGCAAAAGCTACTACTTCGACTATAGCTTTTGCTGGCAAACTTGCAATTTTCTACTTTCGAATATTCTTCTTCGTCATTTTCATTGTAACGTTAAAAATTTTGTGATATGAGGGCTTAGCTTTTACAGCACAAGTAACCAAAAGAAGAAGCAATAAAGACCGCAAGGGACGATATAAGCGAGTACAGAATCCGGAAAGTATTATCTACCGGGATAACTGAAACCAAGGTTATCGTTATGCAACCCAGGCGAGATCACACAGGAAAATCAATGGGTGTGTGTTTTCTAAGAGGACTGCTCGTGCCTATAGTCCTTCTAGTATTACTATGGTCCTGGATTATGAGCATAGTAGTAACTAGACTTCTCCGTGGACACTGAAAATCTATGAGGTAAACAACGAGCTTTGGTCGACTTTGCGATGTGGGAAGGATCCCAAGATGAGCCCAGTCACATGCTGCCTAAAGTATTATCTACAACTTTACGAAAGAGAAATCAATGGTTGTATGCTTTTTAAGAAGACTTCCCGTGCACATAGTTCCACTATTGCTATTGTCTTGGATTATGAGTATTAAGTGGGTTGCGTCGACATTTCTCCGTGGACACTGAAAATGTACGAGGTAAATAAGGAGCTTTGGTCGTCTTTAGGAAGTATGAGGGATCCCAACGTGAGCGCAGTCATAGGCTGCCTCAAATATTATCTACAACTTTACGAAAGAGAAATCAACGGCTGTATGTTTTTTAAGAGGACTTCTCGTGCCTATAGCTCTTCTACTACTGCTACTACTGTACTGCTTTATGAGCATAGTTCGAACTGGATTGTGTCGACATTTCTCCGCGGACACTGAAAATCTATGAGGTACGCAGAAAACTTCGGTCGACTTTGGAATGTGTGAAGGAGTCCAAAATATGATCGCAGTCACATACTGCCTTAAGTATTATATAAAACTTTACGAGTTAATATCACGTAGCGCAAGCTCAGTTCCACTGGTTGTAATGGACTTTCTGAGAAACTTCTTTTGGTCTTCATTATCCCAGAATCGACGAAACATTAAATATTTTGTGTGGTTAGATAGACATTGCCTTTCCCAGCGATGCTCCTGTCCTGTTCCTTTACCAATGATGAAGACCCAAGATGTGCTACTCACATGCTATGCGACAACCCATGTGCCGTCAGGTAACGTGAAATTAAGCATATTTTCACGTTAAACTCTACAGCCAGTTATGACAATTTAAGTAGACGGAATTAATACTTAAATGGCTACGCCGGCTTTAATATCATAATTAACAGTGCCGTGAAAAAAATGTGAATAGGTAGCAGAACTCTCTTAGCATCGTACCCTGCTTCGTATCACGTTCCTCATAGATCAATCGTCTAACCTTTATACGAAGCGAATTGATAAGACGTACGGTTGAGTGCTTCTGCTTTAGGGAGTAAATATTTAGCTATTAATTTATTAATCTATAAAATGAATTTTATTAAAACAATTATACGTGACTGTAAATAGCGGGATTATTGGGTTTTTGTTAAGAGTAAAGAAAAATCAAAAACAAAAATAATAAATTATTTTCATTATGCGAACTGAAATTGTTATTAAATTAATTAAATGTACGTAATGCGCTTACACATATCGATTTACGTAAATGATAATAAATGTAGGAAAGTCGTCCGTCCCCCATTTCAATATGATAATAATAATAATAATAATAATGTAGCATAAAATGTATATAAATTCATTTTCAATTGAACCGAATACATTCACACACAAGTTTTGGTAACACAAAGGCGTACACAAAAAAAAAGAAAAAAAAAAGCTTCATTTCATATAAATTTCATATAAATTTCATATAAATTTCATAGTATTTAATAGTTATTTATTAAAAATTCTAAGAAATAATTTCTACAACTATGAATACAATATCACATATATATGTATATATATGTGTACGTAATAAATATATACAAATTTATTTTAAAGTTAAACGCCCACCTTTTAAACAGTTCACTACCAATTTCAACTCAATGACAAGCTGACAATGGTGTACGTGCATGTTCATCTATTATAAATGAATACAAAAAAAAAAAATAAGCAAAAGAAAAGTTAAACATGCACAGCAATAACCATAATAATAACAGTTATCAGCACCTTTTAAACGTTTACAAAATAACACAAAACCTTTACAATTCGATACCCATATTAAATAAGATTTCCCCTCAACCTCGAAAACCGAACTGTCATCTCAAACGAAAATGTGCTTCATTCTCCTGCTGTCCAATGTAAAGTTCTCCCTGAAGAATAGTTGAAAGCGTCATGTACGTATAGCAATTCGACATAAGATTTTCCCTGATATGATTCCGTTTTCTATTGTCACTGTCAGTGTGCTTTTCACTGCCTAATAATATATCTATATGGAGATCTTCTGCAGTCATTGTTAGCAATTAACAATTTGTTAAAGATATTGTTGAGTGAAGTTGAACTTCGTTCGATGTGCTTTATTGCATAATAAAGAGAGTAAGACACATACTAGTTTAAATCAAGATAAGTTAGTCTTGTTCTTCTTCGCTCATTGTCCCATCTACAGACTTTTACAGAATATCATTTTTGCTAACACATATATGTCCAACAACTTTTTTCTGCTATTATTATTTCTTCGTAATTGTTGTTGTTTTCCGTCCGTACAAAGTAAATTCACTAAGTGATTTCGTATTATTGGGTTGGTAAGAAAATAATCTCGAATTTAGGAATAAAAAGATAACAATAACTCATCAGGTAGGGATTTTCCCGCTTACTCTTGCAACATTGAAATTTTTTAGGTTACATAATATCTAAACTTCTTTGAAGGGTTTCATAAAAACAGAAGAAGAAAAACAAGTAAGAAAATTAAATTCGGTCGGGTCTGAACCCATCACAATTATTCTAAAAAAGACAAAAGAAGTAGAAGAACAAAATTTTCGTGCTCTCTAATATGGAGTGGGCACAGCTGGTCTCTTTTACTTTCAAAACAAAAGTTTTTGTCGTGTAGGCATGCAGGCGTCATAGGCGTGTCTTCTAAGAAGTTTAGGTCAATTCCAAATTCTTTTGCAAATTCGTAGGCGATATCTTCATTTTCGCTAATGAGGGAATGTTTAGCACAAATACTACAAAATTGCGCAAACAGACAGATGGACAGAGGAACAGGCGGACATGTCTAGATGCATTTTAAAGTTGAAGCTGGCCAAAAATGTGCGTACTATTGGGGGTTTTTTCAAGCTTGTTTCTACGCGTTACAAAGGTATTGAAAAAACCATTAAATTTTGATACGCTATAATATTGGGTAGGCGTGGTCAATTTTTTCCATTTTTGCGCACAAATGCTACAGCATCGGCCATAGAAGATACGATCAAATTTTTGTAGATTTATTTGCTGCAGGTTATGAGTAATGAACAAAAAACTAATTTTTCATTCCTTCTGAAAAACAGAGAAGTGCTTAGTTTACGTGGTGCCGTGGGCGTGTCCTTCAACCGAATTGGGCCATTTCCAATACCAAGCTGTGTGCAAGAACTTCCAATCTTTCTGCCAAATTTAAAGTTTATTTTTGCGGCCAAGAAAATGTTAACAACAGACATTACAGAAATGGTCGGACAGATAGACGAACATTCTTAAATCAATTCAGAATTTCATGCTGATCAAGAATATGAACAATTTGCGAAGTCTCTGAAGCTTGCTTCTGGGCCTTGCAAATGTTTCAATAAAATGATCTTTCCTCGTCCCTCGGTATGGGGTATAAAAACAGTATCTCACTGATCTTTTCTCTTAATGTGCTTACTTGCACATTCTTAATAAACTACACAAAGTAAGTTGAGCAATAATCAAAGTTATCCCAATTCATTCTGTAATTTATTGAAACTAGTTTTTGGAGCGGGATATTCGCTACTTCGTTACTTCTGTCCGATTCTGCTCATAGAAACTGGGCTTGGGTGACCAGAAAATCATTATCGTGCCCTCTCTTTGTTGCTGTATACGCTAATATATTCTGAGCATATATAACATCAAGCGACCTACTTTCTCAACATGTTACGAATCGTGTCCTGTACTCACGTCTAGCATCTATCTGAAAATAATGGAAAGTCTTGCTTTCGTATACTGTGTGTGTGACGCAGGACATGTAATTTATTTATTGACGACGTATTCGAAGAGAAAGCATTGCTTTTCAATTACGTGTCATTAGTATCATGACATCTTTTGTCGGATGACAACCAAAGAAATAGTTTCGTGAGTGCTCGAAGGAGATGGTCTCTCCTTGAATGTATGCAAGCAACAGGCATTTATCTTTCTTTTTTTGATTACCTTCATCCTACATCGGCCATCGTCAAACTGAATTCGGATTTCAAGTTGCTTTATCACAGAGTACATGGAACCTACAGTACCCTGGCGTTTGTTTAAACTCTCCCCATTTCCCAACGTGGCTGGTGGCAAAGGTCTAGACATTTAAACGGAATATTTCTCGATGCTGGATAGATGAAGAAGCCGTATTTGCTCTGCATCGCTAAGTATGTCTTCACACGTACCTCGTACGTTTCGTGCATAGGGATGGAAACAAAAAAATTGAGATCGGAAAACTTCTAAGCCCATAAAAATGGCCCGGCTCTTCGGCATTTTCTCTCAATCCTGACTCAGCATTTCGTACATCCACGTACATGCACGTGCAGCCACTTCTCTTATGGGTCGTCTTGCGCTTATTGCAACTCCAACCACATATGTTGTCTGATAGCTGTTTTTTTAACAGGACAATGTCCTTGTTACTCCCTCCGATCATACATTGTTTGGTAGCTGTTTTTTTAACAGGACAATGTCCTTGTTACTCCCTCCGATCATACATTGTTTGGTAGCTGTTTTTTTAACAGGACAATGCCCTTGTTACTCCCTCCGATCATTTGTTCCATTTGTCAGTGTGTTCTTGAAGTAATCAATTACTTGACATTGTATATGCTGTTCAGCTAAAGTTAAAATTATGCCTTAAGCTTAAATCAATCTTATAAGAGCCATATACCGGCTTGATTATCTTTTCCATACACACACCCGGTTACTTGCTAACCATGCTGTATATGCCCTGTTATGTCATTTTCGTGCTTATATGTAAATATTCCTAAGAAGTTAATTAAATTGGAAGTCAATAGATGTCAAGACCTTACGTCATCGATACATCAAAGATATGTCGTTTTTTTTTTCTCTTGTTATTTGTTAAATTTTTTTTTGAAAACAAAACATCTACAGGCTTGGCGAGTATGAAAAGATACCGCTCAAGGCAGTTGTAAGGCATGTTGTTTTGTGTCTTATTTTGCTTGTTGTTGTTTTTTTTTTTCTTATTTAAATTTTATTATTAAATTTAAAAAGCATAAAAATTTTATTGCTCGAATATTCTCCAGTAAATTAAATGAACGTATAGCTCCCCTGTTATGTTAATTGTGATGAATTACACAAATTATTTATGGTTATGGTTTCATAGAACATTACGAGTACTGTAAGTGAGGCTTTAGGCGATTTAAATGCGTAAGTTATGGTAAAATTAATAACTTTAATTTCTATCATAATTCTCAACAACAACAACAACAACAACAACAACAACAATAACAATCAAATCAAACCATCACGTCTCCTGTTAACTTTAAATATCCTAAAGAGAAGTAAAAAAAATTTAACTTCCATTCACGGCACCTATAGTCATAATAATTGTCATCAATTCGCCGTTAAAACTTAATAATAAAAATAAATATAAGTATGTAAGTAAGTATGCAGTTAGCCTCAATAATGAAAACGTATTTGCATTCATTGAAGAAATGTCGGGGTATTCCGCATATCTAATGAAATGCAAATACAAAATGAAAAGAAATGCAAATGCCTCTCTCCTTATCTATGAATATTGAATACCGTTTCATTTTTTTTATGCATTTTATGTGTAATGCAACATCTCATCTAGAACGAAGACTCGTTAATAGTGAAAAGAAAAACCATTGTTTTTAATTTAATGGAAATTTTCCCGCACAATTGAATAATTTGTAGTTTACGTTTAGTCAACGATAAGACCTCGAAAGGCATGCAATCCATTAAACCAGGAATTATTTTTAAAGACATGATGAAAAGATGATCCAGAAACACACAGCTTCCTACACATGTTTTACTTAAATGTGACATTCGTTTTCAAAGGATCGAAATCACCTCTGAATTAATCTAAAAATATACCTCTGTAAGCATACTATGAACTTACAGCTAGAAATTACATAATCAATTGCCCGTACAATCAATACAAATCTCTTATGCCCATCGCCTTTATCCCAAAAAGATAAAAATAGGAAAAAACTATATTTTCATGCTCCGTAATAGCCGACTTTTTCTATTTTGAAAATAAAAGTTTTTGTCGCATAGACGTGTGCGCATTGTGGGCGTGTCATGTGGAAAGTTTAGGTCGTTGCCAAATTCTTTTACGAATTTGTAGGCGATATATTGGTGTTTACCACCAATACTACACATTTGCGCAGACAGGCACACGGACGGACGGACATCTTTAGATGCATTCCAAATTTGAAACTGGCCAAGAATTTATATACTTTATGGGATTTTGGTAGCTTGTTTCTGCCCCTTTTAAATGTATTGGAAAAAAAATTAAATTTCCACATGCACCCAATATTGGGTGCGTCAATTATTTCCATTTTTGTAAAGTGCTACAGCCTCGCCCATAGAATGTGCGTTCACGTTTTTGTAGATTTACGAGTAATGAGCAAAAAACCAATTTTTTATTTCTTTCAAAATAGACAGATGTTCTCAGTTCGCGTGATAATATAGGCGCGTTCTTCAACCGAATTAGTCCAATTTCAATACCAACCTGCGTGCAAGAATTTCCAATGTTCCTGCCAAATTTGAAGTCGATAGCTTCATTTTTGCGGCCTGGAGAATGTTTACAACAAACGGACAGACAGACAGAGGGACATGCTTAAATCGGTTTAAGATTTGGTGATGGGTATAAAAAGAGTTTAAAATAAATTGTTGTATACCCGTCACTTACGGGGTATCGTATTGAGTACATTTTAACATTTGTTTATAATATCCAGGCGAACATGACCGACATAACATGAAATACATAGGCTGTACATTCATATCTCCCGTGCGTTCTTTTCAACCCGTGTTCAAGACTTAGTGTTAGAACGTATCTCCACCTCCCCTTTGGGGTCGTTTGCCTATTGTCTTAACTCGGATCACATATGGTCTATGAAGCTGTAGTTACCTGGTGGATATCTTTCTTATTCTTTCCAATTTTTGAAATACCTGCCAGTACATCTCTAGCTATTGAATAACAAATGCGGGGAGTGGCCACGGTGGAAATATAATTAAACCAAACAAGGGAATCCTTTAAGAACTTTTATGTCAACAGAAGTTTTAATAGTTAAAAATATTAGCGGTATCACGTATTGACGGCTGACTGAGGGGGAAAAAAGAAAGAAAGCTCCATCACTTATGCATGAGATGAATAACTGAATAATCTGGCTTCGAACAACTATTGAAGAAACTTCAAGAAGGGCACAGCGAACGCACGTATTACTTAACCCGTATACATGTTTAATCCACGGACCATTTTAATTCGATTCGAAGCGTCTCGAATGTCAATCTGTCCGCCTAACCTTTCCTTTGTTATTCGAGATACCCATTGATGAAAGGCCGCAAAAGGCCAAAAATTTTCACTTACATTCTCTAAGAGATATTTAATCGAAACTTTGTAGAAATATTTCCTAGGGCCATCTAAATGATACGCTAGGCAAAAAATTAAGAAATATATCACAATATTTATGCATTATTTTCAAGATGGCGGATATCAAAGCTTATATGATTTTCCTACTTTTATACACCGCGCTCTTACCCTGATATGTTACGAAAGTGCGACGATCCTAGTTTGCGGTGGAGACATAGGAAAGCAGCTGTGCTTCAGTTCCAAATACAGCGTAAAACACTCAAAGCTTCAAACACACACACACACACACACACAAACACAGTGCGGAACACCCTAGACGAATATATTTGAATGCCTTTAAAAAGTGACACAATTAGCATAAAATACAATAGAAGTGTACTCCAAATCACAGCACAACAACGATGTATGTGTATGGGTGTGATATAATATCGAATATTAGATATAATATAAATCAAAACAATGTGTACCGTGCTATAACGAAAGCAAGTAAACTTTTTAGTTCGCCGAAACTTTGTTCCAAATAATCATATAAATGAAAAAGTGAGTTAACTTTAAGCTTTTATGGCAAAAAAAACAACTAACAAAGTCGACCACTAGATACCCTACATCATTTCACCTAATACTATTATTCAATCGTTTTGGTAAGAATACGCCAAATGTTACATATAACTTTGACGTAAATGCATACTTTTCATGAATGCCTACATATTGAGAAATCCCCGGACGCAATCCCAATTACGTCAGGTGATTAATTTAGTTAATTTATTTCCCAAAATTTTATTACATTTCAGTTTCCGCCTTAAAAAATTAGAAATTAGACTTTCTCTCCATTTACGAGCTTGCTTTTCATGATAACCTTTAGATATATTAGAGTTTGAAGTATAGACCTATCTAAACGAAGTTCCTTACCGCTAATATTTTTGCTAAATCGCGACTATGGACCAATTTTCATCATAGAATATGAAATATTAAACCTTTTCCTGAAGGGCTTACTATTCATGAAAAATCTTCTTAGGAGTGGGATCCAAGAAATGGATCCATGTGGTTCAAATTTGGTCTTCTTAATTTCTATGCCAAATTACTTCCACGAAAAAATCTTCTTAGCGTATTAGAACTTACATTTCTTGAGAATCCTTATATGGGAAGGGATATCCAAAAAATAGACCTGCATGGTCCAAATTCGGTAAGAATGATTTGCTTGTCAATTTACTCTTGCGAAACGATTTTCCCATAAAGTATTGAAAATGTAAACATTCAGTTTTTGTTGGAACGTGTATAAGAGGGGTTCAAAAAATTGCCCCGGGGGAACTCAATTTTTCGTATCATTTGGGGAGTGGTCGAAATACTGTTACACAGCGGGTTTCGTTGAAACATTTTGGCAACGATTTTCCAAAATAAGGTGATATATGGGGAAAGGTCAAAAAGGCGGACCGATCGGAACCTTTTCAATAGTGTTCGCTCTTGGACACGTCAGTCTATTAAATTCTATCAAAATGCCTTGAAAATACGACAAGGGGACTGAACATCAAATTATGTGGACAGACATCAGAAGGACAGGCGGATAGTCAAGCTTAGGTCGATTCACAAAATGATTCCAAATCATTTTGTATAATGAAAGATAGGTCTACCTTAAAGTCTTCCGAGTGTTACGTACGCCTTCACAAACTTAATATGCTGCATACTGCTGTACATAATTCAACTTATTAGCTATTATATTTTTTTTTCTCAAAGTTGATTGAACGGTAAAATGAAAATAAAAGCAAAAAGTAATTGGAAAGCGCGGCCTGCCATTAAATACCCTACACCACTTAATATAGTCGCACGTATAACAACTTTTTAGAAAAGGTTGTTTTATTTGGTTCTATGCATTGGATGCGGTGGAGAAAGTTGGTCCGGTCCGAGTCATTTTCATTAGCGTTTGTTCTTCGGCAAAAACGTACCGGTACCAAATATGATCGAAATATCTCAGAAGTTGCGACCTGTAGGTTGTTACGTATAACTGCTGCTACGAAAATTGAATCTTTATATAGGAGGAACGTGTAATTGTCAATATTTCGTGGTGATAGTAAATTGACATAGAAATCAATTTTACCGAATTTAGACTACTGAGGTCTATTTTTTGAATACCACCGCATATAAGTGTTCACAGGAATCTTTCTCAGGAATCTTGGCATGCCAAAGAGACCCAAATTATTAACGTTTTATGATCACAATTTGTCCATGATAGTAGTTTGATAATGGACAAAATTGAGTGGACCAAATTTGAAACACATGGACCTACACTCCACAGAAAGTTTCTCATGAAAGCCCTTCAGGAAAAGGTTTAACTCTTCATATTTTATAATGAAAACTGGACACTAGCAGCAATTTAACGAAAAAGGTAACGGTAGGGAATTTGAACCACTTACGTCTATTTTTCAGGCCCCAACAAATACAGCGGTCATCATGAAAAACAAGCCCTTACATGGGAAGAAACTCTTTTCTGCCGTTTTTATAACGGAAACTGAAAAATAGTAAAATTTTTTTAGGAAGGAAATTAAGTTCACCGAATTTGGATCACATCATGCGATGCTTTGGGCATCGTTCACTACGAGGGCTTTCATGAAGAGTATATCTTTGCATGAAAATAATGTATAATTTTTTCCACACAAGTGAGTGTACTAGGCGTAGTGAGGTAGGATAACTAACGGTCAGCCTTGCCCAACTTTAATGTTCTCATTTCTTTCAAATCGTGTTCTATCAAAATCGTTTTCTCGTATTCGCAAAATTTTCTACGATGTTGTGTCGAAGCCGTGTTTGACAAGTGTTGTGTTATATGAGGATTGCCTGCACCAGTAAGTAGTACTTTACGCTATAAGCACGACGAATACTTCCTGTGATGGATATAAAAATGAAACTTTTCTTATGATTGATTGCATGGTTCTGATTACTTATTTGTCTTATTAAAAAAAGAAGAGAAATGTGATGAAAAGTCAACCAAGCACGTGCTTAACAACCGACAAACAGCAGCAAAAAAAAAAATAAGTAGTATTTCTGAGAAAAAATAAATACTTTTTTAATTAAAATCAATAGCTTCACTTAAATTCTATGTTCATGTATGTGTGTTATGTATCAACAAACAAATCATATGGAATGTAATGAAACCAACTGCTACTGGGCAGCTATCGTTTTTAATGATGTATTGATACCATACATATACACTTGCCAGATTGTATATACATATATATAAAGACTTTTCTCTATCACTCTCACTCTCATTCTCTCTTTCTCTTGTTTTGGTTGCTTTTATTTTTTGTTTTTCTTTTGTACAGTAGTCAAGCTGTTGCATGCGAAAGTATGCTGTCGGTCACGTACGAAACAACCAATAATTTTAAAAAAATTGTACAATATTTTTAACTTTTGTTGTTATTACACTCCAGTGTACTACGCTACAATATTGTTTTATTGTCAATCTTTTCACACATCAATTGTTTCATTTTATTTCTCTTCGAAAGAAATCTGGGCAAAATTTCTTCCCTTCTTATAATGTTTCTTCTTTGCCGGTATAGTATAGTATGACGAGGAGGAAAGTATATCAACTTTAGGGCGAAGAGAAAAACTCTCTCTCTCTCTCTCTCGCTCTGTTCGTGCAAAAAGCATTTTTATGCATATCATAGAAACGTTTTTCTTACAAATCTAACTTTAAATACATTCATCTTTTGAATAAATTTAAATATAATTTTAAGGCGAACTTTCTCATAATTCTCATGTTTTGTGTTCTCTTTTATCATTTAAGGTCCTTTGTCTGAAGTTCAAACTGCCGTTGGCTTAGAGGTCGCTTTACCATGCGATCTTATGCCCAATAATATGATGACAGATAAAGTGCAACTAGTAATCTGGTATCGTGAAGGAACGGATAAACCCATTTATACGTAAGTAATAATAATAAGAGTGCGTAAGCAAATTGTTTTACCTTTGGATTCCAAAAAGAAGACAATTGTAAAACCGTATTACAGGGCTTGGCAGGCACTAAAAACAATTCTTGATAAAAACAATTTTGAACATAATCTAGCCATGCAAGATATATGTGGTAGTAGTAGTAAGACAAAAATTTTTTAAAAATTTAAAGGCTTTTATTTCGAAGCCACATCTCTCGAATTTGCTGTTTGCCGGCCAGTGTGAATGTTAGTTGCAAAATACGATTTTTTAATGACCAAAGGTTTTACGGTTGATTTTCAAGTAAATTCTTTCAAAAATATATCAAAAGCGAACCGGTTTGATCCCTGCATTCACCAGAGTTTGAGTCATATATGTACACATGACTCTATTATCAAGACTGACCTTTAACTTTATTACGGTTCAGAGAAAAAACTTCGTGCTATCACTGAAGTGCTTTCCAAAGCACTGCGAATCGTTTTGCCCGTTGTTGATTTGCTGAAGACAAGCTTGTGGAGGTCCGAGTAGCTGGAGAAGAAGAAAAACACCATTATTTTTTTAATCTATGAAAACTCTGTACTTCAGGACTGGTGCTCTTATGCGCAATAATCCCTGTATTGATAAAGCTTTTGCACTTTCTTTTCTTTATATAAGTTTAGAAGAATAAGTATATTCTTAGCACACACACAAGATGATATTATGCCTTAAGCGGACACCGTAAATCATGAATTTCTTACTTCTTTCAAATGCCATCAATAGGCAGAGAGATGAATAAGTGTTCGTCTATTTAGTTCATGGCAGAATATATTTTATAGACATTCTGATGAAAATGTCCGGATATGATGAATAAATTGATAAAAGTAATTTATCGCGTATCCTTGACTTGATTTGCTTGCATAATTTAAACTGCCGCATAACCGAGTGAGTAAGAATCGCAACTGCCAACTTGGCGTTTGCAAACTCTGATCCGGATTTACCATGCTTGGGTTGTGTAGCTATAGTGAGCAGTCACTCGAGAAGCGCATAACACTTACCGACTGCGCACGTACCTATTAGGCTGCGACAACTCTTCATTCCTTTCTTTTTCCACACTTTCTTTCTGATCATTCCTGAGCTTTTACACGTACAGAGGACATTCCCCGAGTGGTCAATCATGTTTAAACATTAGCGGTAACTAGCTGCCTACCAGCGAGAAGAACCAAATTCTCTGCAACAATGTTTCGCGCATCAGTTCCAATGCACATCCTCACTGTCCCGGCCCGCATAGAAAATGTTTTTCCTTTTGGAAAATAACGAAATAAACGAAATGGTCTTTTATTTTCCTTCAGGCTTAAAAATGCAAAAAAAAAATATAACTGGAAATGAAAAAAAGAGTATTCTTCGTCTTGCTAATAAATATTAATATTAATTAATTTTAAAAAATTTTATAGATTATTAAAATACTTTTTCTATTGCACTTCGGACATATAAGACACAAATTTATTGGCTTAGTCCAACTTTACTCAAAAACCCAAAAAAAATACTTTTTCGAAAAGTCAAGAAGTAAAAGAGTTTCATATTAAAACGATTGTTTTGCTATGACTGATTCTGATTGATCTCTAAGAAAATGATAAAATATTCTGTTAGACTAGTGCGTGTTAGTACGCCGATCAAGATCATAGTGATATATAATAGTAAGCCACTTAGGCTTATTAACGTTGTAAATGTGAATGTACACAAGACCATGAATGACTTAAGACAGACTAATGAAATGCCTGAAAACTGGTGAGACTTCTTGGGGGGGTGTGACTGAGGGGTGAGGCAGAATAGGCAGAATGGATAGGGCACAATTATAAATTTTTTTTTATTTCCTCCGTAAAATATTTCAAATTCAAGCATGTAAGCATGTGAGTATAAATTAATGAGTCATTTGTAACGAAAAAAAACAATATATTTTTCTCACCCATCCCATCCGACGAGCCCGGCCGGTAACATGCGATAGATTCTTGATAGATTAATGTAATAACAATTTTACTCCCGTGAAGAGTAAATTTACCAAATACGTTACACTAAACTTTTCTAATACCGATCAAAGTATAACTATTTTTTAATCTTATCTGGAGATGTT
Organism: Glossina austeni; assembly: GCA_000688735.1. NCBI lineage: Eukaryota > Metazoa > Arthropoda > Insecta > Diptera > Glossinidae > Glossina > Glossina austeni. Next base: position 521,225 of record KK502553.1, read on the forward strand.
CTTATGAGTTTTACTTCACTGACATGCTATGGCCCAAGTAAGATATTTTAAATTTTTAATATACACATTTTAGTGTTATCCATACATATATATTAGGTTGGGGAAAAAGAAATCCATTATTTCTTCTTCTTCTTCTTTTGCTTCTTGTTGAATCCAGCTTTGCGTAA
>KK502553.1:535905-550817 GCA_000688735.1 Glossina austeni
CGAAGTCTATTCAGAATGGTTTGGATCGGACTATTTCTACGTCCATTCCCCCCCATACAATGAATGATCTAATTAGAGAGAATTGTTTAATGAAAAAATTTTCAATTTTGTATTTTTCAAAGTAAAAATTGTAAAAAATATTACTTCGATGTATTTCATGATTTTGGAAAATTGAAAAAAGGTGGAATCGTTTTTTAAAAACCGGTGTGAAGATAAATTCAAATTTAACCAGCAAAAGCGTATACCAACTCCCTTAATGAAGCTCTGCAAAGTACCTACCAGACCTCTCTTAAATAGTTAGGATCAAGTTGCGGTTGGATTTGGAAGTCGAAATTAGGACAAGTCATGAATCTGTATAAAAATACCTTTCGAGTGAACTACAAGAACTCAAATTTGTCTTTTCAAAAACTATTTTTAACAATTTTTTAAAATTTGCTATGTTGGCAAAGTAGTCGGGCTTGAGACTCTAGTAACTAGCAAATGTGATCCATATTCGTCCATGGTACATGAATCTGTATGACAAACCCTTTTGCTCGAAGGGTGGAGTAGGCTTACAAATCCAAACATATCCTGATCTTAATTGCTTCACAAAACTTTGTTATGGGAGTTGTTAGATATCCTTGATTGTTAAATTCGAATTTATATTCAAATCCTTGTTGAAACCATCCCTTTGATTTAAGTCAGGTTTTACTGGGTAACAATGCTTAACTTTGGCAATTTATGGCGAAACCAAGTGAGGTATAATGATAACACTTTTCCAAAGACAAATTAAGTGCGCCCAAGCTCAACCAAGTCCGTTTGCGATTCGAAATCACATCTTTCCCATACTGTACAAAGGTAGCAAATTCCCAGTTTTTATGGAATACCTAATCTTAGTCGTGGCAGCCAAAGTAGTGTAAAGTATTTAAGGTTCGACCTTGCCTGACTGCGACGTTTTGTTAAAAATGTTATTTCAGGAAATTTAGGAAAGGAATCAGGTGAACATAGCATTCATGATAGCGTGTAACTTAATTCAGGTGGCACAGTACAAAAGCAGCTAACTTTTAGTGGGAAAGAGATGAAATTGATTTTTTTAAGGTTTTGAGGAAAAAATTCATCATATAAGTGTTGGGTAATGGAGTTTAGCTTTTGATCCAGGTTACAGGAGATATTTCGATGGAATTTGGTGAATGGGCTTGTATTGGCCCGAGCAACCATGTGTACTGGAAACGGCTCAAATCGGAACACATTTTCGATCACTTCTCATATAACGCATTATTTTGAAATAAAAACAAATAATTGCATTAAGTGGAGCGGTGTAGGGTACTTTCATTACTTACCCTCGTCTTACTCGTCTATTTTCGTTGAAATCTGTTTAAAATCACAAATTCATTTTTATGTATTAAAACCCTGCATTCCCCCTGCATATGTCCGTCCGTCACTCCGTCAGATATATTTCTCAAAGTAATGTTGTTGGTTTTTTATTTGTAATGCAAGTCGGTGGTACTAAACTAGTAATAATTACTCGAAACCCAATGATGTCATTCGGTCTTAGAAGGTTTATGACATGAACGTGCGTCTTTTCGAAATCTATTACGTGACATGTCAAAGAATCACTTACAAGTTCTTTTTATTTTTTGTCGTACATATATTTTATATGTCGTTGACATTTTAATGTGGTACACAAAACTACTTATGAAGAGGTCCTAGGCAGATCGACCCCGCTAGGAAAAAAAAACGCTTCTTTTAAAATACTCAAGACCTTAAGTTCAAGAATTTGCTTTTGCTTACTTTTGCTCAAATTGATATATAAATAATGACTATCTCTTGCCCAGAGATCAGATTTGAAGAACGCCAAGGAATTATTTTAAACAATAAAAGGATGATATACATATATACATATGTGTATACATATAGAGTGCAATTGTTTCAATATTTTGCAACAGTTGATTTGTTTAATGTTGCTGTTATGCTTAAATATTCGCCACACACGGTTGACTTGATAGACATTACTTATGACTGATTAAGCAGAAATGTTCTCCGAAAACCGCTAGTAAAACCGACCATCCATCACCACCTTTTGGGTGAATTTGGGAAAGGTGCGTTAAATGAACACATTTGAGAATTGCATTAAATACAAACTTTTTTCTTTTCGCATACACAATAATGTTATAAATTATACGCACAGAGTTAGTGAGAGTCAAACGGAATTGCCCCTTAAATCCAAAATAAACTAAATTTAGTCGCAATGTTATTCCAGTAAAATATATGTAAATAGTGTTATCTTCATCGAGTTACTGCGCAACCTGTAGATAATTATCAGTAAAATTGTAAGTTTACTAAAGAAAACATAAACCAAACACCTGCAAACATAACATTATGTTAAAACATTATAGTCAGGCAAAGCAGATCGTTGAACATCTTACATTATTTCGTTAATGCGATTCTTTACTTATTTTCATCATACAATAACAAAAATTCTTTTCACGGAAAAGTATATTTATATGTTATAGAGTCTAATAAATGCACCTACGTGGCCCATACTTAATGCAGTCAACTGTTATGTCAAATTGCTAAAAAAATAATCCTTAGATTGGTTATAAGCAATCTTCGCCGTAAGGTAAAAATAACATCTTTTTGTCAAGCAAAGGCTTGCTTCCTCATGTCAGTGCCAGAAAATATATTTATATAGTCCACATTTGGTACAATCAGTTTCCATATCAAATATTGAGCCACTTTGCCATACAAAGTGAAAGAATCGCTTTTCCTGGTTGAGTAACCCGCGTATGCGAGGGAGTTAAAAAAAGTCTTCCTTATATCAATTTGCGGAGACCCTTTGAAATTTCAAATTTTTTCATATGACGAATTTTTCCAATGAACGTGTTATACACGGAGTGGTCATTAACATGGTCTAATTTAATCCATTTTCGACAGGATCCGATCTCACGACAAACGACATCAGTATACCAAATATCGTTAAAATATTTCAAAATTTACGATAATTAGATCATGTGCAGGTAAACTTGAATTAATTTGGAAAAGTATTCGGAACCAATCGATGCAAAAAAAGATAGGTTTGTCTTCGATTTTTCTTGACATTATTTTATATCTGCACAAACTAATGGTATCCCGTGAATACATATACAATTAATGTAGGGTGTGAGAAAAGATTTATTATCTTTTTAAAGAATTTATACGAAGAAGAAAATTTTTATGAAAACTAAATATCCTGCTGCTTGATAATGAACGATGATTACATTCAAACATATGTTTTTTTTTTTTGTTTGTTTCCTTTTTATGCCGCAAAGCAATCTTTTACAAAATAAAGAATTTTGTACATTTTTTGCAGATTTATACGTGTCAGGCTAGCAATGGTCACGTGGTGGCTGCGTTAACTAAAAAAGTTATGCTGGACATGAACTGTAAGTAAATCTCATAATACTTAAAAATAAAAATTATTTTTAAAATTTTTTCAATAACTTGAACTCTCCTTCCAACGTCCCGCTTGTTTTACTTAAACGTTGTGTGCTAAAGAAGTTAAAACATAGTTCCATTTTTGAGGTTAACGAGTCCGTTAGTTGTATATGGAAAAATTACTATTAGGATACAATTTTGATAAGAAAATTATTTTATTTATTATATATGTCTATATATTTGATATTTGATATCAGATTCAGATGCTAATTAACTCAATCGTGTTTGAATGTCTGTTTGCTTGTTTGCTACAAGGTCGCCGAAATCGTAAAACTTAACGTAGATTCCTGTACGCATTCACACTCTACTACCTATAATTCAACCTGATGGTCAACATACGAGCGTCTGGTCAAATATATAGAAAGGAAAGATTCTTACCTTAGTTTCACCCATCAAGCCGCCCAAAATGGGTAAAAACACTACTTCACTAACAGAAAAAAGTTTTGTCATTGTCAAGAGGATTAGTGGAGAACGAGGTCTTTAGTGTCACATAGTGGAGAACGACGTTAAACTTTTTTTGGGTCACTTTTTGCATTAATGTTCATACAGAAACATTCTTTTAATTATCCTAGAAGTCTAAACTATACCCCTGGGCATCTTCCTATACATAGTATATTTGCTCAACATAGAAAAACAAAAAGATGAGGTATGGACGTCAACCCTCATTAGAGTATCAAAGCCATTATCGTTGGCTACGTTGGTAGTGTTATCCTAACTGAACAACCTGGGGAAAGCGTAGAAGTCCATAATTGTGCACCATTGTCTTGAATTTGTCTTCAACTCCCATAGCATTCCGGCATTCTATTAGACAGGCAGCGTTCTAACGTTTGTAAAATTTCCAAAAAAAAAAATCATCACATTAGACAAATGCACTTCGTGTCATTGACAAAATGGAACCATGGACCGGAACTACAAATACCAAAACTATGGAAATCTAAAGCAGAAGCAACCACCAACTGAAAATTTTACACCCACACAATATATATCTGTATACATATATACACATAAATATTATATACACAAGTATATATATAGCATATATAAAACTGCGTGAATTATATATACACACATACATATTAATTATAATAAAATATTTTCCTTCGATTGGAACATCGAAAGATTAACATCGTCGAACCTAGCTCTGCTAATGATTCATTTAAAGAAATAAAGAAATAATGAACGATCTTTGCAGATATATATAACATAGGTTGAAAGATTTACTGTTGCTTGGTGAACGCCTCAAAAGCATTCCAAACAACCTGCTTGTGTAGTTGTAGTTGTAGTATAGCCAAGAAACAACGTGCTACACCTTAGTTCCTTATACGAGAAGGTTTCTCAATATTTACCCTATGATCCAAAGACGTTGCTCAAGTAAGATGAAAGATGAAAGGATGAGAGAACAGAAGTATCATCAATCCATTTACAACAAACGAAAACTTACTGACTAAACTACACTTAATCTCTGTTTTCATCGCAGTTAGCCATGGTCAGCTTAGCCATATCTTTATATTTGGCTCTCGGACTCACCTGTCGTTAGAGAGCTCAAGGACATCAAAAATTGCTATTTAACACTAACATATCGCTAGACAAGATATGGACGTTAACTTGAGAAATTGAAAACGTTATCGAGACTTGTAAGTGCATCACGCAAAACAAGTCCCACTTGGACCATCTATTTGCTATTTGCAAAAAATTGAACCATATTTAAATATTTGGGTGTAGCGTAAAGTTTTTGCTAAGGTTAAGGTAGCGTAAAGTTTTGCTTCTTTTTGCCTTTGGCTTAATCATAAAATTACATTTATGCTAGCCTTTTATTATGGCATCCAAAAGTATGCAATGAAATATTATAAATTTACACAGAAATGCATGCAAATATAAAGCAAGTGAATATTTCGCGACAGTCACAGTTTCAAGCAGAAGTCTTTTTCTGCTTTCAATAAAATATTTATTTATATATATATATATATATGTATATTATAAAATATTTCAATTCATTTCTCAATTAGCAGTAAACGAAGCCAGAGTGTAATTACACCTCATCCATGGGGTACAAAGTTTGAAAGCAACCGTGCTTTCCTGTAATAACTTACAAACCTTTATTAAAACTTGAGAAGTTGTACTTAATGAAACAAATTGAACAAAGGCAAAAAAATCGAGGCAAACTTTGAATGCACGCTACCTGCGATCAAAGCAACCGGTGATTAAAAGTTTTGCATACAGTTTACATGATGCCCGCCGACATATAGTAATTGAAGCATTTGGCCGACCAATATGAAGATGATAATAACGACTTCATGTTTGTACCGCGCAGGGCTATTAACTTGAGTAGGCAGTGAAAACTAAGAGTTACTTCCCATTGTCAGTGAAATATTTCTTTGAATTCTCTATTTAAGATATTAGGTTGGACTAGCGCCAACTTCCTTAGAGTCCCTATGTAATAAACAGGGCAACTTAAAGCTTCAACGCCTGATACCGTATGATACAAAAAGAACGGGAAAATTATTGTTACCTTCCGATGTGATTATACAAATCGCATGAAGACGAAATTATTGCCAAGTAAAGCAGCACTTTGTTACGATTTAATGACTTTCTAGCTTGCTTACGAGACCGCCTCCCTGAAAAATGGAAAAAAATTAATAAAAACTCTTCAAAATATACGAGGTTCGCGTGCTATTAAAGTGTAAATCAAACAACGAATGTGAGTTTATATGAATCTTATAATAGTCAGCAATTAATAAATGGCTCTATAAACGTAAGAAAACCATAAAGAAAATAAAAAAAAAAAAAGAAAACAGAAAACTTTTTAAAATTTACAAAAAATAGTAAATTCGTTTAAATAAATTAAAAATTTTGAATTAATGCGTTGTTTAACGAAGTAAACTATGAAAGTTATGAACTTTCGAAATACGCTTTTGATTAATTGCTTAAGCAATTGTACTATTCAACGACGCAGTACACAGTCGAAATCATGTGCGGCTGTTAAAATTTTAATAAGACAGATGTGCAAGAGTTTCATAACACGAATTATTCCCTTTGAATATATTTGCAAATCTTACTATCGTCTTATCTAGCGTCATAGCAAATGTTTTGCCTGTTGACATGGGTTACGAAGAATGCGTGCAATGAATTTATTGTAACATAATTAACAACCGGTAGTTCATTTGCTTAATTATTTAATTACAGTAATGAGTTTTACGAGAATCATTATAATTCCTTCCTCTTTAAGCTCAACACAACAGCAACAACATTGCGTTTACTCATAATAATGCGATAAAATTCCAACAGATCTCTTGAATAATCGATGTTTCCTCTCGCTCGTGCCGAAGCATGTCAGGTGTTGTTCAATAAAATTCAAACAATAATTTTTGCCGAAAATTTTGGAAAAATGCTCCTCAAGTATATATAAAATTGAATTATAATTTCGACGTGGAAGGACAAGCTTAATATATTCGGCTCATTTGTTTCTTTCGTTTTCTGAAAAGCCTAAAAAGTTATCGGAAGTTTAGAAAATATATGCACAATTTGCGTGGGTATTATCGCCAGTGCAAATGTATGCGAGTAGTGTTTATATAATTTTATGGTAAAGATTTTGATCTCCTCAATGGTTTTGATTTATGTTGGCCAACCACAATTATTGTTCATGTGAAAGCTTTAATCACCTCATCAAATAAATCAATTAACAATTGCGTGAACTGCGTATTTGGTATTTAACATTTGCCTTCCTTTCGCTACATGCGTCCTTCGAATAATTATTTTATCATCTCCTAATTAAACGGCTCTGGGTTTTAAGTAACAAGCCGTCCTACGCTTTAACACAACTACTGCTTTATGATTTCTATAAAGTCCTCACGCACACATATATATATTGCCTTCGCCCTGGGTAGACAAACTGTATGCATTTATTCAATTTAACCCTTGGATGGGAACAAAAGCAGTGCGACATCGAATAAGTTGTCGCTGTTTTCTCAGAATCGCGGTAAATGGTGCTATAATGTGCCGCTTCCTCATCCGAACTTAGGGTTTTTAAGCTTCACACAGTAGCATAGTTCATCTCGGCCCAATGTTTAAGAGCTTTGAATATATTGAACTCGGCATCCCTTGTTCAACTGCATCCATCTTGGACCACAATTATTTTCTCTCTTTTTTTTCTCTCTCACTTTTAATGAGTCATTTTGAATTTCTTCAAAACTGGTTCGAGTTCAGTAACGATTCGCAGATTGAAATTCACTCGAGTACATTTCTCGCTTTTCCTGGTTCATGTGGTACATAAATATCGCGTTTCTTTTCATCCACTTTTATCCACAAGAATTTCATCAGCCTTAGCTGGAATTATGGGATGAAAGTGTGACGTATCTTTAATCTGAAAATTTTCAAGGCAGAGACAAGCAGTCTACATGTAAGCTGCTGGCTTTGAGCTGCTTGGTCATAAATATTATGAATATTTTCCCAAGCCTGCTATCGTCTAGATCGAAACGATCTTGTAAAACATAACGATTGTAGACTATGTCTCGTCTTTCAAAAGGATTGATTGCTTTAATAAACGTCACAATCACTTTTTTTTAATTACCTACGAACAGTTGCCTTTTACACCCGTCACTATTTGGCGCGATAGATTATGCGACTATAAAGCGATCTACATCGAAAAGTGCCGCAACCTTTTTCTTTAACCATCTACCATAAAAATAGAAACCAAAGGTATCGTCATTAACTCACATGCCTAGAAGTTTTCTTACGTTCTAAGAGACGTAAGAAGCTAACACAAAAATATGAAGCTTTACTATGAAGGGCCGTCTTCATCAAAGCCATTCTCACTTCATGTTAATGGTGCGGAATTGCAAGGTTTCCTCCCCAAAAGCATAATATTTGGTTAGTATTAAAAAGGTCGCTAGTATTTCTTACAGACCATTTTATCATATTTTGGTTGATATTCTCAGCACGATCTGCAGTACAGCGTAACTTGCACCAAAAAATTTATATTTATTGCAAATAAAGTTTCTTGAAAAATTTATGGTAGAAACGAGTTTCTAAGCGTCCACTAAACGTATTGTAATTGCAACCGGTGATAACACTTCATATAAGAATTAACTGAAAATCTTCAGCTTGCTGGTAACTCTGCGCGCGCGCTATGGTGGTTTTTTTTCTATTTTGTATGCAGAAACTTTGTAATTTCGCTTTTTATTTTAATTGTTTTAATTTAATGCTTTATCGCCTTATACGGTATTACAGCCTAATTAATTATTAATTATAAAAGTGTTCAAATTTATTGAACATATATATAATTTTCCTCAGCACTTGGTGCTCTCGTCAAAAAGTCTCTTTTTTTATTTTTTCTTTGTCGTTGCTTCTGCGTTGATTTGCGGCGTTTGCAGTTTTCTTCGTTCCCTATTGTCTTCTTGATTGTGTGAAATTTGCATTGAATTTAAGAGATAATTTTTGAATACGTGACCAACGTTTTTGTTTCTTCATAATCTTCATGTTGTCTGTTGCTTTCTGACATAGAGCGTTTGTTTACATCAAGTCGAACCAAAACCGGCCTTGATTCTGAGCGAATCATTACTTGTTGATTTTGCCAGCCTTCCTGTCATGCGAAGTGTGCAGACGCAGTCCTAGTTCCTTTGAAAGAGTTACGTTGGTCATGTCCTGGCTAGAGGAAGCGGGACATTGACTTTTACAAGTTTTTCATGCAGACAAAGAATTATTTTGCTGAATTAAGTAAAAATCTCGTGGCATTGTACGCAAAATTTGAAATAATTAAAAGAATGCTCGATGAGTGTCGCTATCTAAAGCGCTCATCTTCTTCCCCACGTTAATAAAGTCTGTTGGACTGTGCATAGGCATCAGGTTTATCAAGCTAGTTTTTTCAAGTGTTATTAGATTCTTGGCTCATGTATTTAATCGCATAATAAGAACTTGCGCATTTCCTGAAGGTTGGAAAATAGCGATGGCCACTCCCATTGGGAAAAAGGCATTCTCTATCCTTTCTGAAGACTTTCGCCCTCCTAGTATTCTCCCTTTTCCATTGAAAGTCTTTGAACGCCTGATAACTAATCAGTGTGACGTGTTAAATAGACATATGCATGAGTGAATTAGCGCTATAGCAGAAATACTCTATCCTTTCTGAAGACTTTCGCCCTCCTAGTATCCTCCCTTTTCCATCGAAAGTCTTTGAACGCCTGATAACTAATCAGATTGGATTGCATTTCAATACTAAGAATTTACTTAAGGCCAATCAATCGGGTTATAGGTGCAATATGGCGGTATTCAAAGTTTTAGAGGACATTCGTCCGAAGTACGATAAGTGGGATTTGACTTTTCCTGTTACAATTGATTTCTCTATCNAAAAAAAATAACGGTAAGGAAGGAATTTTGACTATTTAAGTCTATTTTGTTGATTCAAATAGACATAAGGGTTGCCATGAAAAGAAAGCCCCTATATGAAGAGATATTGTAATCTCTAGATTTCTACGGCAGAAATTGAAAAATAATAAAATTCTTAGCAAGTAAATTAAGTTTAGTAAACTTTGATCAGGTCATATATGCTCGAATAAACGGGTTTTCATGAAAATAATGTTTAATTTTTTGTGATTTATTACAGAAAGAAGCGATTAATTGAGCGAGCCCAAGTGGGTGGTATAAAGTATTTAATGGTCGGCCTGATCCGATTATAGTGTTCTTACTTGTTTTTAATCTGAAAAACAAAATTTCAAGTCTCTTAAGATTTGTACTTTCGGATATAAAAAGGCTCTTATGAATAAGTCATTACAACGGTTATGATACAGAGTATGTTCGGTTCATGCCGATATACTCACCTCCTATTATACTGATCGATTCAGAATTATTTTCTGAAATAATTCGCCGTCAATTTTTCAGACACTTTGATGACGTGTTTCAATCGAAAGACGGAACGTATCGAAATCGGTTAACTTTCATTATGACTTCCATATAATAAATGCTCTATTTTCAAAAAAATTACAATTTTCAAAGTTTCTCGAGAAAAAGTCATGGAGTATTAATGTTCCGGAATACTAGATTGATATGAAAATTTCTTAATCTGCTTCCATATTCTCCTCGTCATACGAAAAGTAAGCCTTTATATGCAATAAATTGATTGATTTCATAAGGAAAACCCTTTGACCCTATTGTCGGCTCCCTTCTGAGAGCTCTCAAGAAAAGTATAACGTTATGTGGATTAAGAGAATTAATGTGTCGGAGTAGGTGTTGAATAGTTGGTCTTGCTCTTCTGAAATGTTTTTTACATATAAATTTTAATGAATTAATATATTTTCGTTACATACAAAGTGATGTTACCCACTAAAACACCTCTATAGGAGATAGTAACTAGCAAACTAAATAGGAGAAAACNAAATCAAATGCAAATATCAGTAACACTGAAATGTTACAGTTATTCAAAATCGCATCATCGTATGCGACTAAATTGCAGAGCAATGAATATGAAACTGCTCTCCAAGTAAAATCAAGCACTTATCATGCACTTGATTGCAATGTACTGAAAAGTTTAAAAAATGTAAATATTTTTAAAGCCTTATAACTCGCGTTATGTAGCAATCCTTGCATAGCGCTACATGTTTAACTATTAAATGAGTGTCGTTCTCAATTGCATTTTATTTGTAATTTTTTTTTTTTACTTCAATTTTTTCATCAAATTAATTTTAAAATTAATTGAAATTGGAATGTAGACAATTGGCAACATTATGCATTTAAGAGTTGAATTTTAATTGTTTTTTTGCTTTTTACTATAAATGAATTCAACCGCGATGTCGACAACTAAGCTAAACAAAACAGCTGCTGTGTTCGTTGAAAGTATATATTTTTCTATTTTCCATTATATCTTTCGACCTCACTACTCATTCAGGCGCCTTCGGCATTCAAATAGATCACGTTGCGCACTTTTTCCCCGAATGATAAATTTTTAAAGTTTTTTTTGTAAAAACTTCTATTTAAAAATGCAAACATAGTTTTTGCGAGCAAAATCATAAAATACTTTTAACCAAACTAAAACCGTATGTTGTCGTACACAAATTCACAAATCTTGGTTATCTTTATCGTGCACTGTGAAAACGAAAGAGAAATTAGTTCATAGCTAAGTCATGATTGTTCGTAATAGTCAACTACAGTTTAACCTTCAATTGTACAGCTCACCACGAAAGTTGGCATACTCTTTAATTATTCCCAACCGAGGTGGGGCAGAGAGTGAGAGAGAGAGTGAATGAGAGACACTCATGAATAATAAGGAATTTTTCAGTTTCGACGGTAGAAAGATGTACAGTTTTTTTCACAGTTTTTTTTTCTTGCATACAAACGGAGGATTTCGAGGTTTTTCTTTAAAACTCAAACAATTTCAAATCCATTTCTCCTCAACTTTTAAACTGAAATAAATATTCGACGGAGAAGAAAACGCGAGTAGGTCTTAAATAAACTTTTTTTTTAATTGGAAAATAAATATAAACTGAGACAGACTCGTAAGAAGACTGATTAGCCTGAGAATGCTGTCATGATTAGTGGTCCGGCTGCTGAAATTTTAAGTAGTAAACATGGCAGAAGCACGAAACTGATCTTCAAAGACCTCATTCCGAAACGAGTCTTGTCTTTGTGGTGTCGTGTCAAATAGTTGATGCTTTGAGTGACAAATTTGGAAAATTAAAAGCACGTTTTTCCGCTGGATGTCTTGACGTTTGAATAGCCCATGAATTAAACGGAAACGGAAAAAATATAATGGATATGCGATTTATAGCGCAAACGAAACTTAATCGATCAATTTTTGACATTGTTGATAAGGGTACAAACTCACTGAACGATGGTGCGTTATGACTTAAGCTGCACGTTGTACATTGTTTTTTAGATATGTTGCACGTTTTTGTAATTAAAACAGCGCTACTAGTGTTCTTAGTAAATATTGTGAGTTATTGTTGTTATTGTTCTTGTTCTTGTTATTGTTTTTTTTGTTATTTCACTAAAACTTAATCACACGCCTTAACATCCTGCTTGTGTTCATTGTTACCATCATCTCGCATACACAAAGAAGTTGGTTTTCATTCAATTAATGTTTACTTAACCTCCCTTTGGCTGTGGCTGTGTCGACAAACACATGCCAGAATTTTTGTTTGTCATTTTTTTATTTTTTCCCATTTCTTTTTGTCTTCAATTCCTCTAAGGACGCTCACAAATTTGTGTTTTTTTTTTTTTTTGCCCGACACCAAAGCTATTAACTTCGAAAGTATGTTCACCAACATTAAAAAAATTCCATTCCGAATTGATTTAAACAACATAGGCGGCATGATTAGTCCCGTAGTTGCGTTCACAAAATTTATCTTATAAAACTTGGACTTGATGCTTTCGCTATCTATATAAACTTGGGCGTTATATTATAATATGAAAACAAGGCAACCATTAAATGCCCTAAACCGCTTAATATATAATTAATCATAGAACGACTTTTCAAGATGAGGTGTTATATGCAAAGTGACCGCAAAACTAATCTGATCCGTATGATTTTCAATAGAGTTTGCCCCAGGAGCAGAACATGCCAGTGTACCAAATTTCATCGAATTATCTCGCAAATTGCAGGAATATATAGACCGAAATCGCAAGGACGGACAGACAGACAGACAGACAGACAGACAAACTTAGGTCGGTTCAGAAAGTGACTGGTATAATCAGTGAATCTGTCTCAATTCTTTCTGGCCGCTATGTACATCCACACAAACACAATGCACCCTTGCATCACAAGTGGTATAGAGTGCAGTTATATAAACCATCGAGAAGGAGATTTTAAGAGCCATAAATTCATGATGTACGGTATTTTGTAGGGTATTCAATTTATTGTATTCACATTTTGTAATTCTCCCACTGGTTTCACTTGGTTATTATTGATTGCTTACGACATCTAGCACATATAAAATTCAAAACCAATCAACCCCAAAAATTGTTTGCATAATAAAAAGCCAAAGCTTATAATTAATACACGAAAAGGCGACAGCAGTGCAATGCATGTGGGATTTTATTTTGTGGTTGATTTGTTTATATTTACAAATTAGCAAAATATCATCATTAGAAGAAAGGTTATATACGGCTGAGAGCAGATCGCTATCTTCTTCATACACGCTCGGCAGTGCTCATGCGTTCAAATTTGTTCAAAGTTGAAAAAAGTTAAAATGTAACGCATTTTTCTCGAAACCATATTTTTCGCGATTGCCGTACTCCGTAGACATTCAATTTTCAATCCACTCCTGCAAACGAAACTTCAAGACAACGTACGCCAATAACATAGGAGTTCCTCGATAAATTAAAATTTTCATTTCTCTGATCGATTTTCAGATAAATGAAAAATTTCAAATCAATTTTGCGAAAATCTATCAAATTCTTCGCAAATTCTTTCGAGCCACTTCTTCTATTTGTGTTCTTGGGGAGGAAAAAATGGCCAACTCCAGTGGCACGGTAAGGCAGATTTTATCGAAAAAAAAAAAATGGCTTTGCGAAAGTTGCCACGCTTGCTTTTATTATACCCTACACCCCTTGTGGTACAGGGTATATCGGACGTATGCAAAACGCAGAAGGACTTAAGATAGACTCACCTTTTATTATGCCGACCAATTTCAAATCGTTTTCCGAAACGGTTTAAGCCTATCTGTCAATGTATACTTGGGATCGACCCACACGTCCCAATTTTAGAGATATTTCAATAAAATGTAGTACACTGACGTGCTTTGACCCAAGGACGAATGTTATTAAAAATGGATTGCATCGGTCCATTGTTTTGAACACTTGCAGTATAACGCCCTATTTTGAAAAAATTGCAATTTTCAAATTTTTCTCGACAAGAATGGCTAAGTAATAATATTTCAGACAGCGGTCTGAATTGGTGTGAAAACTTTGGACCAGTTAGGAAAAGTTTATAAACACACTCTCTTATTACCGTTTCTATGTAGATGGAATCTTTATATGGTTAAAAAATCTAATGCTCAACATTCCATGGTTCTGAGTAGTAAATTGACAAAGAAATCAACTTTACCGAATTTGGACCACGTAGATCTATTTTTTGGATACCATCCATACCATTAGGATTCTCAGGAAACGTAAATCTTTATGTGGCAAAAAGATTAACTGTTAATGTTTTATGATGAAAGTTTCACCAAATTTGAACCACAAGAGTCGATTTCTTGGACTCTACCGCTTGCTTATGAATAGCAAACCTATCCAGAAAAATGTACAATTTTTAATATTCTATGATGCAAATGGATCCATAGCAGCAAATTAACAAAAAAAATAACGGTAAGGAAGGAATTTTGACTATTTAAGTCTATTTTGTTGATTCAAATAGACATAAGGGTTGCCATGAAAAGAAAGCCCCTATATGAAGAGAAATTGTAATCTCTAGATTTCTACGGCAGAAATTGAAAAATAATAAAATTTTTAGCAAGTAAATTAAGTTTAGTAAACTT
>KK502553.1:554137-568224 GCA_000688735.1 Glossina austeni
TTTTTTTTTTTTTTTTCAAATTTTCCATTACTTTGCTTTACATAAGAGTGAATGAAAACAAATAAATGTCATAGATATTAATTAATTGTACCTTAGATGCTTCTCTCTTTATTGAAACAAATGATGTTAAGATAAATTTGAAAAGGCACAAGTAGGAAAATTTTATCCATTCTTAGGCGAGTTTTTACTATTCATCATCCAAAACTAGATGCCAAGCGCTCGATCAGAGCCAATTGAATGGCTTTGATAAATGACGGCACTAAAACTTAAACTGATATCTATTATAATGCCTAAGTATCAGCAATGAATTGAAATTGTTGTGTTTCCAGTTTCCTGGCAATTTTTTCCTTTCTAGCGAAATCAATCCAATATTAAAATTTAACCGATAAAAGTGGTTTGAAAATATGTGAACCTAACCTTGGTTTTTGCCGTATTGAATCTATCAAGAACAGATGGACGGATGGACGCACATTTAAAACTTTGCAATGATTTTGAATACAAATGACAATAACCGACCAATAATTTTTTGGATTTCCTTCTTGTTTTTTCAGTACCGCCATTAAGTTTGCTGTTACAAGGGCTCAATCATGCCGTGGTAGCGGGGACACGAACACACGTTACTTGTACAGCGATTGGAGCAAGACCACCTCCACACATCGTGTGGTCGAAAGGAGGTCAAATATTGAAAGGAGCAACGCAATCGGTTTGTTCTACTTTTACCTCTTCTTTAAAATAACAAAAAAAACACCTTTAGAATGATTTCATTTTGCCTTTTGTAGACATCTGACGATGGTAATACGACGGCATCAGAACTTTTACTTATACCAGTACCTGAAGATAATGAACGTCAAGTGGTCTGCTCAATTTCATTAAATCCGGCTATGACTTCTCAGCATTTACCCGAAGGTCATACAACGGTTACAACAGTCATGGGCAACGGCAACACTGGTCTCTACTTAAAAGACTCTAGAATGTTAAATGTGACACGTAAGTATTTACATATCTTTTTTTTTTTTTTTCTCTTGTTCTTCCTTTTAAACGGTAAGTAATCTAATTATCGTTTATCTTCTCTTTGTGCTATAGACGCGCCAATTGTGTCCTTAAGTTTAGGTGCTCCTTTAAATCCGAACAATTTATTAAAGGGATCTGATGTGTATTTAGAATGCGAAGTTAAAGCCAATCCTGGCATTACCAAAGTTGAATGGTATCATAATGTAAGTACTTGTTGTTCATATAAAAAGCATATTTTTCGGGCTTAAACTTTTGAAAATTTTTCTTTAACGTTCACTTTAACGTTCGTGTTTAGTCATAATATTTTATCATTAAAACATAAATGTAAAACAGCGTCTCTATGTATATACATATATTTGTGTATGTGTGCGCTATATGCACAAAAGATAAGAGCCAGTCTTTTGCTTTCACGTAATGCTTTTCAAAATTGTTATACCCACCACCAAAGGATGATTGTGTACTTATTTTTTTTCTTTTTGTTCACGACACGTATAAAAACATGCATCAGAGATTCTATAAATTAGATATAGTTTTGATTGATGTCAGTGTCTGAATTCTTCTAAACTTCTTCACTGCAAAGACCATCGCCTTAACTGAGATATGAATATGAAATGTGTGTATATATGTATATACGATATATATATGATATATATATATATGAGATATGAATATGAAATCTATTTATATATATATATATATATATGAGATATGAATATGAAATCTGTTTTATATATATATATATACATATCGATTAAATTTGATAATGATTTTTATTCATATTCATTAAATATAACAAAAGTATAAAACAATAGAATTTTTTTCGGTCTAATAATGCGATGTATTCGGTCTAGTAATGGCTGATGAGTGTCCAAGATTCGCCCTAAGGTGTAGATAGCTTTCCGATTTGTCCTTTTTTTTTGTTTTCTAAAGATTGTAAGCACTCGTTATTTTTTCTCCTTTTCGTTTTTAAGGATCACTTGAGACGCTATTAAAAACATAAAAAAGTAAACAAATAAACAAAGTACAAAAGCAAAAACAAAAAAACAAAAAAAACGAAAAAAGAAAAAAGAAAAAAAGAAAAAAGAAAAGAGAAAAGATGTCGGTTATATTTTCTGCACTCTTGATTTGTTTAATTTGTTCTTAACCGTTATAAAGTATTTGTATGTATACGCAAGAATTTTTAATGCATTAATTGTTAAACAACGGCGTACTTAAATTTAACATTGCCAGGAGACCCAACTCATGGCAGTAAACAGGGAAGTAACGTAAACATGAAAAAGAAGTAAAGCTTGTTTGCCTTGCGGCGACTTTTAAATACCTATCCTATACCTAATAGGTGGTAGTTGGGTAGATGCAATTAACATCATGCACACCCTACATAGAATATTTGTATGGTCAGGTAGCCATGTTCGTCCATGTTCCACCCAAAGAAATTGTGAAAGAAAGCTAAGATGCAAGACAATTGCTCTCAGTTAATAATGGTCGCAGTCCAAGGTTGATTAAGAAGTCATGCCAGGTATAATCAAGGCACGATTTCTTGTAAATTGTAAATGATTGCAAATGCATTCTTGTTTAGCGGCAAAAGTGTCCTGACCTAACACATCCACACTTAATTAAATATTTTGTATCTTCTATACATTAGTTTACACTGATTGCTGTCAAAGTTTTGTTCCAAGTCGAAAACAACTTTTCCGAGCCCCATATGCACTCCTTCGAAAGATCTAAATCCGGGTTCCCTTAACATAAATCTTATTTATGGCAGCAGACATTTTGCAAGATTAGAAATGCATGGATGGATGGTGGATGAATTACATCAAGTCGATGAAGCCGATCCAAACCAAACATTAGTTTTCTGTCTCAATTTTTAGTTCATTTATTTATATATTCGTTTAATTATCAGTCGATATTTAATCTCTTAGCAGCTAAGCAACATGTAAAGTAGTAAAGAAAGAATTAATAATTTAGAAGATAATAATGGAAGTAATGTAATAGACAACACTGTAGATAACGATGCATAGAGGAAACGAAGCAATCCTGCAAATCTGCAAATTATGTACTTCTTGCTAGCATTTCTATGGCTTATGGCTTATTATTATTCCGCCTTAATGCTTTAATTAGTACAAAACATATTAAAATTTTAATGACGAACAAAGTTAATTTTTATTTAATCTTTAATTTTTCAATTAATAAAACTGCTTAAGCATCTTCATCAAAAAAATTGTTTTCCATGAAAATCCTTACATCAGTGCAAGCCGAAAACCCGCACCGACATCATTCAAACTCAATAAAATTACAGTCTTTTCGCAAAGAATTCATTATTCTTTACCTATGTCCGTCACAAATTAAATGCCATTTTTCTATATAGAGACTCAGGAACGGGGTCCGAAAAATAAACTTATGGGGCTCAACTTTAATATTGATATGCTAAGAATGAAGCCTTTAAGCCAGAGGGCGATGTACTTCTTGTAAGAAAAGGGAAGCGTTTAAAAAATAGTTCCATACAATCCACATTTCCCACACACATCCAATATCTCAAGATACTGTTGTCCTCCAATATTCTACACATTGCCTTGAGCTAAAACTTATCAGCGCACCAGATTTCCCAGTAAAACCTTGAAAAATTACGAATAAAAAAGAAATGGACAAACGGACAGATATGCTTAAATATAATGACAATAAAATAATAATAATAATAATAATAAGTGATGAAGAAGAATGAAAAGGAAGATTGCAATCATCTGCAAAAACTTGACATTCCCGTAACACAAGTGGTGCAGGGTATAACAAAATGAAGCTGGTCTGCGAGACACCTTTTTTTTAAACGTTTCGTAAACAAGCCACTAAATGAAACTTCCTTTTTGTTCTTTAAATATATCAAAGATTTCTCATTTCCTTCTTTTCTTCCTAATCTTGGACAAATTTGCAAAAGCTTTAAGCGTACATAACTACTTTCCTTTGCTTTTCAAATTTATTTTCATCAAGAGACAATTTATAAAAAAATAAAACTTAAAAAATATTTTAAATCTTAAATTTTCTACATAAAGAAAGATAGTATTTTTTTATTTTTTTTTTTACCCCCCGTTTTATAAGAGCTTCGAATACTTTTCGTCCATTAACTCATGTGAGACCAGCCAAGCGACGCATCTCTTGCACAATTTAGTTTAATGTGCTTTCGCTGAAAGCTCGCCACCATCATATAAACAAATGATTGCCCACAATAGAGTTGCTTGCCTTATGACACGCAATTACCAACATAAAGGGAAAATTCTTTCATCGTTAAAATAATAGTAAGCCATACAAACTGTTCAAGAAAACTAGGATATCGCTTACACACTATGATGAAAGTCATGCTATTTCCAAGCAAAGCTAATCAGTGCTTTGTGATAACCTTAACTCAGAGTATTGTAAACGGGCAGAAGTGGATTAAGGTCGGTTCGATCCAGCCAGAGCTTAAACAACGAAAAGAAAAGGGGATAAAAACAGCAATCTAGGCATTTGACCACTTCAGCCTGTTCAGCTTTACTCAAGCGTCAGGCATATTAACACATATTTTCCATGCTTTTGTGTATGTGCGTGTATGTGTGTGTGTGTGCGTGTATGTGTGTATGAAATATACAATAAAAATTTAGTTTAACGATGTTTGACCACATAAAACGTTTACTTAATTGGCACGTGTACGTATTGCTACCTAGCAAAGCCGCAAATGAATAAAATCTTAGAGTTTCGTATACATACGTGAGGTCATAAGTGTTTAGGAAAATTTTTTTCCTATCAGAAATAAAATTCTTTTTCTCTGTTTATTTTAATTTGATTTGCCTTTAAATATTTTAAAAGCATTTTAGAATGTTAGAAGAATTCAATCTAAATAAGAAGCTATGTGCACCCTAGAGCTTAACTTGTTTTAATACCAATCAGCGACGGATGAAAGGTATATTCATTTTATCAAAACGTTTGCAATGCCCAGAAAGAAGCTTCAGAGACCCACAAGGTATATATATTCTTGACCAAATAAAATTCTAAGTCGAGTTAAGCATGTCCGTCTGTCCGTCTATGGAGTATTTGTTGTAAATATTCCCCGAGCCGCAAAAAGGAAGCTATCGACATCATGGAAACAGAAACATTGGAACTTCTTGCACGCAGGTTGGTATTGAAAATCGACCAAATCGTTCGAAGGATACCCCTAAAGTGCCACGTAAACTGAGAACACCTCCGTTTTTCGAAAAGAATAACAAAAGTGGTTTTTTATTTAAATCTACATAAGCTTGAACGAGTGTTCTGTAGGCGATGTTGCTGTACCTTTATGAAAATTGAAAAAATTGACTACGACTACCCAGTATTATAGTGCATCGAAATTTAATTTTCTACTACTACTACTACTACTACTACGACTACTTTCAAACTCGAAATGCACTTAAACATGTCCATCTGTCCTGCACCTGGCCAACTGTGTAGCATGCGTGGTAAACATTGTTTCATTCGCAAAAACGAAGTTATCGCATATAAATTTGCAAAAGATTTTGGAAGTGCCCTAAGCTTTGCAAAGGACACGCGTACAACGCCCACGCATCTATATGACAAAAAGTTTTTCTTTTGAATATAAAAAATATCAGCTTCACTCTTTCCATATTATAGAGCATGAAAACTTAGTTGTTTTACTTTTTTGTCTTTTTAAGATAACGGTGATGGGTACAAAAGGAGATGGGGGGAAAGAAGAGAAAGAAGAGAAAACTTGAGATTAGTCAGTCAGTTAGTTGAGGTACCAAGAAACACATTAAATTAAAATGTTTTAAAACCATTTGTCGAAGAAAAGGTAATCAGTAAAAAAAATTTCTTAGTTACGTCAGCCGATGTACAAAAATTAAAAAAAAAATTTATTTCATATGCTTAACAATTTCGTGCTCACAAGGTAGCATTTTGTACCTTTAAAGAAACTTATGTTAGCATACAAACACACATCTTAATTATCTTCATTAACACATTGAAAAAGTCAGGCACACAATCTACTCGAAAAGACGATATAGTAACCATATGAAGTATTCATTACGCAATGCTTCTCCAAGTGAACAGGTAATAGTAATATGATGATAGGATCAATAGGCAAACTCTACTATCATCATTAAAGTAAATTTCTAATGTCCTCATCATTGCTAAGGATCCTAAGCGAAGCTAAAAATCGTATTAATTCATTGCTCGAAGACAATGGTAAATAAGAATTTATAACTAACTTAAACGAATTCTCCCACTCCTGCTCATATACATATATGTATACGCTTTATGGGAGTTACGAGTAATATCTCTGTTGGTTATAAACCATTTGACAAATCCAACATATTCTTATTGGCAAGAATATTGTAGCAATTTTTGAGCATATATATGTATATGTAATGAAACTTTTACTCTTATTTTATACTTGTTTAATTTATTAACCCCAAAAAGTATGCTTTTAACTAGCAATTTATATTTCATACACGATATGAGTTGTATGCAATTTTTCATAATCGAATATATTTTCTTGTGCATTTAACCAAACGAAACATAAAAACTGCGTGTAGCGTTGGTCGCCACCAAAATTAAACTAAATATTAAAATCGCTTATTCGCGCGTTTGTTAGGTTCACTGAATTTCTCGTTCTCTCTTTCTCTCTCTTTGTCTTGCTCTTTCTCCGTATATCTCCCCTTGCTAATGGGATGTGGTTCGAATAGTTTTAATATTAAAGTTTTATATAGCTTTTGAATAAATATAGTTTACGACATTAAATCAATACTTTTGCACTTATTGCAGACATAGGAAAACATTTTCTTATTTCATTTTTGCACCGCATTTATTTTCTTTATGCACTTAGTTAATTTTCACTATAACGAAACATGATTGATGATGTAAACGCATTACATGGAGCGACCGAAACGATTGTGTATAAATACATAAAAAATATAGAAAATCAAGGCTTTTTCAGTAAACACGTTAAAACATTATGTTCGAATGGGACCGATCATTAAGTATCAGGACAGTTCTTCAACTAATTTCATCATAAACTATTAAATTTTGTATACTTTTTCCTTTAAAAAAGTTTATTTTTTCTTAAGACCACTTACATGGAAGGACTCCAGTCTAATAAAATTCATTTCTTATCAAAGAATATGTTATCCTTCACACGTCTTTGTCATGGAATACCAAAAATTAAAACTTATGCACTTATTTTCAAAGAGAACCCTTATATTGGAAAAGCACAAAAAAATACGGCTGCCCGGATCCAAATGTGTCGCAGCAATTTCAAATACTATTACTAACAAATAAAAAAATTATATTTGCTCGTAATCGAATCTTTTATACCTATCACTGTTATATTAAAAGGAGCTAAGAAAAAGTAAATAAATAAATAAATGGGCGCGGCTATTTTCAGAATAAAGTGGAAATTGATATGATGTATGTGTTGTGCTTTATGAAGACAGCCAAAAAGCGTAGCAAGCAAAGGTATTCAAGAGCTTTGTTTCGTAGACAAGTGGACGTTGAAGGTGCTTCCTTTGACCGGTTTGGGTCATTTTCAAATCCTTTCGCAATTTTTTAGACGATATCCTCACTTTTGCAAACGGAAGAATATTTACGACATATACTATATACAGTTCGGCAGATGAACAAATTGACAGACGAAGAGACGGACATGCTTAGGTGCATTCTGAATTCGAAACTGGGCAAGAATTTATGTACTTTATGGGATTTTTGAAGCATACTTATGCGCGTTATAAAAGGTATTGGACAAATAAATACAAAATTAAGTAGGCGCGGCCGACTTTTTTATTTCTGCATAGGTCCTACAACGTCGTTCGAGGAATACGCTTTCAAATTTTTGTGCATTTGTATGCTGTGGCTTATGAGTAATGAACAATAAACCAAATTTGTATTCCTTTTGAAAAACGCTTTACGTGGCACTGTAAGCATGTCCTTCGACCAATTGGGCCCATTTTCAATACCGCGTGCTTCCAATTCTTCCAATTCTTCTTCTACTTCCAATGTTTCCGGCAAATTTGAAGTCGATAGCTTTATTTTTGCATCCAAGAGAATGTTTACAACAGACATTATGCAGATGGACAGACAGACGTACTTTAACGGTCACGACTAAGTATAAATTTCTTACTTGTTCTCCAAATGGTGTACTTCAAAAAACTGTTCTCGCTTGTGGCAGAACACGTAGTGTATCACAATTCATTAAAATATCTCAAACACTGCCACCTGTGGGTTGCATACAAGAATACGTTAAAGGGCGTTAAAGGGACAAACGGACAAACCTGCTTGAATTGGTTCAGAAAAGAATTGTGAATTGATTCACGTACTAAGAGGTGCATCTATATGAAGTCATTCGCTTGCTGCGCACACTCGCACAAACTCAATACATTTTTATTGCAAGTTGTATGGAGTGTAATAAGATAACAGGTGCATGGCAAGGCCTAGTATTGCAAAGTTCTGTTAATGGTAAGAAGTCAGCTGCTAAAGAGGCCTGCGAACGTCGTCGGTCATAAATTTGTAAACGGAACTTAGAAAAGTGCTTCAAAAGCAAAAGTTTAGAGAGTTTTAGCAGAAACCACACAACAAAAGATTACCAAAGAAAACATTGCAGAGAGTCTTTGCTAGTCTTTGGTATTTTTTCAACTAACGAAAAATGTTTTCTTAATGTCTCTCGCTACGAGCTCACTTCGCTTATATGCTAAACAAGTGCTTATTTAAACATTACCTACCGCTCGTTATCTGTGTATTTATGAGGCTCTTTATCCCCTTACTTAAGCATATGCAAGGGTAGACGTGCATCTTTATTTGGTTAAATCATCGATTCAGAATAACGAACTGAAAGATCTCGACTTAACAAACACATTGACACAATTAGTGATTAATAATTACTATCCAGCCGTTGTGGGAATAATGAATGAACGTGAATGTATCCAAAACATGTTTACTTAGTTTTATTCTCCAAATCGTATACATATTTACATTTAATTTCATTTATACGTAACAAACAAACATGCATGCATTTCCATATCATCATGTGAGCTTTAAATACATAAAATGACTGGCAAAGTTTCATTTCATTTCATTTCAGTCTACTAGTACGTATAAACATATATATATATATATATATATAGATATGCTGTGTGTGATAAGTTAGCTTATTAAAAATTCCATTTTCAGCTTTAGACATACATACATAGGTTCATAGTATAAGCTATTTCAGCTTAGATTAATGTAGAAATTTTTATGAGCTTTTCACAAAAAAAAAAACAGAAAAGAAAAGAAAAAAAGAAAAAAAATAGAAAAATGAAAGGGAGAAACACACAGTCACATTAATCTATATTTATGCCATATATGTGTATAAATACCTTTTATATGTGTATGTAACATTTCCTAGACTTATGTTTTCTGCCTCATTTTTTTTTCATTTTCTTTTCATTCTCATACTTTTAGGATAAACAACTGCATTCATCGCGTGGCATAATTATTTCAAATCAAACTTTAGTCTTGCAAGGCATTTCGAAAGGGTCGCATGGCCAATACTTTTGCCGTGCCACCAATATACAGGGTAGTGTCTCCAGTAATGAAGTCTATCTGGATGTGAAATGTAAGTAAAATAAAAAATTTAATTTTCACAGGAATCTTTAAATGCAAGAATTGCGAACCACTACGATGGAAACGATGGAAAAGAGCAAACATATCTAAATTATTATCAACCCATCTTTCTTAACAAGCAATTGGCAT
This sequence comes from Glossina austeni, assembly GCA_000688735.1. Classification (NCBI taxonomy): domain Eukaryota; kingdom Metazoa; phylum Arthropoda; class Insecta; order Diptera; family Glossinidae; genus Glossina; species Glossina austeni. The sequence goes on from KK502553.1 coordinate 563,891, forward strand.
AATTTTGATCATAAAATTCCGGAACCGATTATTTGCTAAGAGCTTCCTTCGAGGTTTTCTCATAACATTCTGCCAATTGTCGACCTTTTTTTTTATATGCCCCCTCCTTAACATTAGCCTTCAAGGTCATTTGAGAATTGCTGAACAATAACACTGTTCAACAACGTTTCCGTAAAATCCCAATAAGCGAACAAATAATTATTTTTTATGCCAAAATTCATTTCAGTGCCAACTCACCCTCTCAATGGCGAGGTTTGAAGAGATTATTGCGAATATGTACTGCTGTGCAGTGATGGTTATCCTCTTTAGAAAATGTACAATCACTACTTGGTCTTCTATTTGGGGGTCGAACGTCCAGCAGACGCGGCAAATAGCCCTAAGTCGCATCAAGAAATGCCGCGATTTTCATCAAAAATATATTATTCGGTTAAATGCTTCGCTAGGACGCGAGTAAGATTGATTTCCTTTTTTCTTTTTTTTTTTTAACAGGCAAGTTCACCTTAAAGCCTTCGATCGAGGGCGATTCCTTTCCAGCTGTAACAGCAGAATTGCTTGTTCCAAGACACTTGCATTAAGTAAAAAAGAAACGCAACATACTGGTGGGTGACTGAAAACCAAATCCGTTGCATGAGCAACAACGTAGGAAAACTCAACACAATTCTTACCAATAACAAATAATTGTTTTTTTATTACCCTGTGCAAGGCTTCATTGTATGTTGTGTGCAACGTTTCTCTTATCCTTGAAGAAGAAAGTTTGTCATTGCCTGGACCCTGTACGGATGGTGAGCACTTCGTGCTTATTAGACTTAGGCAATGGCTTATTTTCATTGAGGAGCTTTTCTATGCTAAGTACACAAAAGCACCCTATACTTTATGTACTTTCAATCTTACTATATATGTGTGTTTGCAAATACTTGATGTTAGAATAACAAAAAAAAGCAACAACAATAAGGAAAAGTAAAAAGTTAAACAAGAAAAACAAAAAAAAAAGAAGAGTTTTATGGATTTATATCATCTCTCGAGCACTCCTTAACGCAGTATCAATATGCGTGATTAAACTTTAAGCATCCGTCCCGCAAACAGTTAGGTTTGCCATTTGATTTTTATCAACATTTTGTTTTTTTTTTTTCTTTTTTGTTCAATCAATTACTTATTAAAACAATGCATTATTGTTTTTCATTTTAATGCTAGCAGACAGAAATTGTTGTAAGAACTTGAGTTTAAAAGGTTCTCGCATTGTTTTACAAAAAAAAAAAAAAAAATATTATTTCGGTCTTAAGCTAATGGATCTGCTACTGCTATTTAATTCCCTTTTTAACTTTTCTCCGTCATTCCACAGACCCACCGGTGTGCAAGTCCGACTCAACCATTATAAGGGCAGCCGTAAAACAAACCATTAACATTACCTGTCAAGTGGATTCAAATCCACTTGATTATCTAAATTACAAATGGCATTTTAACAATTCACTTGAGAATCTAATCGAATTACCCTACAATGGTGGGAGCAGTAGTGCATCTAACCCGCAAGAACAACATCAACAAATGCTATTGCAGCATACAGACGCAAATCATGCTTCCGCCGGATATTATCAACGTAACAAACGGAAACATAGTCACGCTCAACAACAGCAATTGCCGAAGTTAGTGCATGCACATCATACACGTCATGGTCGCATTGCATTCAGAAATGCTAAACATATAATTGAGGGCAACAGCAGAGGTATATGGTCCAATCTAAAGTTCGATGATGAACAAGTCAATGTCGATGACCAGCATCACTTGTACGAATATGATGATGGGAACGATGATGAAACGAATGATAGCAACAATACGGACGCTGGTAATGACGCTAACCATGATGACGATAATAATGATAATGATAATGATAATGATGATGATGATGATGATGATGATGATGCTGATAATGATGATAATGACAATGATAATGATAATGATAATGATGATGTGATTGATAATGAAGAAAACTTAAATCGCATTTATGATGGTACGGTTGTGCCTTACACTCAAATGGTTTACTCGAATGCGGTTTATAAAAACCATTTGGAGAGCAAACAGCGCGTGCAGCAACGTCCCATGCATACCGAACCAATACATGATAGCTTGCATGCCAGCAATCAATACCAATTGTCAGAGCGTAAACGTTTTACGACATTGCACAAACAACAGTTGCAACAGCAGCAACAGCAACAGCAGCAGCAGCAGCAGCAGCACCACCACCAACAGCAACAGCATCACCGGCTGACAGTGACGACAACGACCGCTGTACCATTAAATAACGTTTATAGCTATCGTTTGGAAACATATGAAAGTTTTGGTGCCATCTCTTGCGTAGCCAGCAGCCCGATGGGTCACAGTCAACCCTGTTGGTATCACATACAACCGGCAGGTATGCATTCACTCTCTCTAACTATTTTTTATATATAAAATTTCAAGTGCTTACTTAACTTAAGTTCAATAAGCATCTCGTCTATCGCACGCACAATTTACATTCATTCACTGCAAGCTCAATATAAATAAATTATCATCAACTTTTATATACAGATTTTGTTTACCCTCGACGTGTGGTATATTAACTTTGTTAAGTGTTTGCAACACTTAAGAGCTCACATATTCTTGTTCAGCATGAACAATCTCGCTGTTACCATCTGCATCTGTACGTCTGTCTATTCGTTGTAAATACGACTATGACTTTAAAATTTTATCGAAAATCTTGGCTTTTGCGCTCAGCTTTTCTTCTTCAGGTATGCTTTGGGTATTTTGAAAAACAGTAGTTTCTTTAATCGGAGTAACCAAGAAGGAATTAATAAGAAATAGAAATATTCCTCTTACATATTATCTCACCTACGAATGGCCATATCAGGCGAGAATGAAAAGCTTCAGAAGTCTCGGAGCACTTATCTGCTTCCCCTCAAAATGAATCCTATTTAAAGACAAAATTAATTAATTTGATGATCTCCTCTTAAGGTGACTTCATTTGCTCGTTACTCTATGCCTTTTTTTTCCTCGAAATGAAAAACATTCCAAAAGTGTTGTATTAATAGAGTTCGCTTCCATTCTTATGAGAACACATTGAGGTAAAGGATAGTAAAATTCCCACTATTTTCAATTTGAAGTTTCTTTTCTGCTCCTTATAACCTCACTAAGGTTTTTAGATTGCATTCCTTCTTTATTAACCTTAGCTTCAGCCTGCAGCATTAAGGCTTTCCTCATAAGTTTTTTCCGCGCTTCTTTTAATGAAATCGAACTCGTTAGCACTTACACGATCCGGATAATGGGATGCAGGACTTACTCTAGCAAAGAAAATGTCAAACCTCTCCTGGAAAGAGCTTGTGCGGAGATCCTCTTAGAGTCAAGGAAGGAAGACGAATTGAAGCATTATTTTCGTCCACGATATAACCCCTGCTAATGCATACTAGCAGCCCGAACAGTAACCAATTATTATTTGCAAGCGAGACGCTACTTATGCTGCCCTTAAAACCCTGGCCAATATCGCCTATAAGCAGCATTCAGGCGCACCCTGCATGTCTGTTACTATTTTAGTTTTTTTTTTTTAAGGAAGATACTGCTTACGCTGCTTGTGCTAGTACTCTCTTGACACTTACTTGTGATAAGCGGCATTCTGCAGCAGTTGCCCTTGCAATCAATCCTTTGATTGTAAGCAAAAGCACTGCTGTTACTAATAGTAGCTCGCTCTCCTGACACTTATTAGTTGCAAGCAGCATCCGGCAGTGAAGCTTTTGATTTCTTCCTTAAAATTTGTTAATTTTAAAAAATAATTGAAAACTCTTTTTGTAATGAAAATATTTACCATAGTTTCGGAAAAACAGTGAATAATAATAAGCCGATGGTGGAGGATATGAAAAGATTTGGCTTAAATCGAATATAATCTGTTTCTTGTTTATCTTAAAAAATTTGTTCGCTTGTTTTGTTTATTACATAAGTACTAACGGATATGCATCCTGGTTTCCTACTGATACGTATTATCTGTCATTTGTTTTTATACTTTATACTCTACTTTTATGCACTTACTTAAGCCCGATAATATTCATTTCAGTTTTTTTTTGCACACAATTTTTTGTTTACTATAATGGAGGCTTTAAGGCGGACATGTGCACAGATATAAATTTCAATTGAATCGTTGTTAACCTTTTCAAATAATCCGGCGAGTGTAACAAACAAACAAAACGCAAAATTAATGCCAACGGGTCACTGAGTAAATGTTTGTTAGTCATATAAGCCTTTTTTACCGTTTACTGTTGTTTTTTTTTTTTTGTTTTTATTCATTTATTAAATATTTTTTCTTTTTTTTTTGC
>KK502553.1:569309-586544 GCA_000688735.1 Glossina austeni
TATTGTCGAGATACTAAAACAAAGCTTGAGGCAAAAGAAATAAAATAGAATCAACACGTGAGAAAGTTATATTGGGCTGGAGCCGAATGTCCCTTTTACTTCACTAAAAGGTATTATTAAGAAACTTTAGCCCACTACGGTGTGGTATCGAGCATATATAACTTACCATTAACACACTTAGCTTTTCGCATTCTCCTCTCCAAGCCCTTTTATTTGACACCCATATGGAAGGTATTTCTAAGAAATAATTTATCCATCATGTCGTCACGCTCACCACAATTAGTTTAGAATTAAGTCGCATAGTTTTTGGTGTTCTACTCTCCAAGCCCTTTTCATTGATGCCCATATCGCTGGTGTTATTAAGAGAATATTAATCCACCAGGTCGTAGGGTCCATCATATCTATTTTAAAATTAACCCATTTTTTGGCAGATAATACATCTTCATTTGAGGAATGTAAAAAGTAGTTTTGAAAATTCTGTCGTGTTTGCCTCAAAAAAAAAAATGAAATAAAAAAATTTAATCACTTGTAACTTTGTGTGGGCGTGACCGATTTTTATCTATTTTTGCATAAAAATAATAAAGTTTTTCATAAAGTGTATGCAGAAAATTTCTCCGTTGTGAGTAATGAGCGAACAACCATAAATTTTTGGTTAGAAAAACGGAGTTGCGTTCACTTTACGCTTCCCTGCGGGCTTGCGCTCTGACCAATTCGACCCATTTTCAGTACCAAACTGTGTGCAAAAGCCTCCAATGTTTCTGCCAAATTTGATGACGATATCTTCATTTTTGCGCCTACAAGAGTGTCAACAACACATACTACACAGACGGACAGACATAGCATAATCAATTCAGAATTTCATACTAATTAAGAACACATATATTTTATAGGGTCTCTGAGGCTAACTTTTTGGATGTTGCAAACATTACGACAAAATGAGTATATCCAGCTATACAGTTTAGGTGCAGCCACTATTCTAGTATATAAATTTGTTTGCAAAATGGGAATATTTGAATAATGGACAAAACATACATAGAGATCCAGGGCAGGCAATGTCAAAAAATGTATTATTTATGATGAAAGAAATTAGTAATCCCTAGTGTACTCTATGGCCGTTTTACTGGTTGACGTAATAATTACATTTTTTTAGCATAGAATCAGCCGACCTCAACTTTAAAAAAATTCTTATGAAATAACTATTGGGTAAGAAAACTTGCAGGTCCACATTATGTGCACCTTGTATGCTATACAGTGAAAGTAGGGTCGGACGGAAGTCATAGGTAGGGTAGGGCCTCGAACAAAACATCTCGCACACCTGGTAAGCTTTTCTTGTCCGTTTTTCTTTGATTAGAATATTAAGGACTTCATTAAGCAATTCTTTTGGTCACTGTCTGTGGTCCGTGGTTCGATGACCAAAAAACATATCGAGAGTCTTAATGATGCGCCTTCAAGTTGAATCAAAATTAAACATCAATTTGACGAAATAATCTCGACAAATTTTTTATATTCCTTATGGTCCAGGGGAGTAAGATGGGTTGTAGTAAAACAGATCACCCAAGCTCAAGAATTTTTTTCTAACTCATTCTTGCTATATGTGCGCAAATTTTTACTCGAATATTGCCTTTAAAAGGTTGTCGTCAAAGTCGCTTCGTCTTTTAAGATCGTATCTCCAGAATGGAATTTTACAAAGCAATTTCTAACTTCAGTTCTTCGCCGTATACAAGGCACATTTTTTCAGCTGCCCCCTTAGCGATATTGTCTTGTTTAAATTCCCCAAGCATTACGTGTCGAAAATGCACTCTTGCCTCTCCATTTCAGAGGTTAAGAAAAACAGTTGAATGCATGTAACACGCATCACATCAAACTGTTGACAGCAGACTAACTGAATCCTCATCTGTGTAATGAAAACAAAAACTCATTTGTTTCGGTGACTGGATAGTGGGTAAATACGAACAATAGATTCTACCTACCTGCACCTATCTGCTGGAAGTCATTTATGATTCGATCTAATAATAATAAGCTCGCTGGCGAATTACGTCGACCGGATTTTCTCATTCATGTTAGTATTGAAAAACTTTTCTATATATTTGTTTTTAAAGATCTGCCCGATCCTGTTAAAAATTGCACAGCCTATAATGCGACCGCAAATTCTTTGCAAATTCAATGTGTGGCCGGGTTCGATGGTGGTATACCGCAACACTTTCATGTACAAATATACGATGAAACGAGTCGACAGATACTTTACAACATATCTTATCGTAATCCGGACTTTACAATCAAACGTTTGCCCAGCGATTCGATGTTCATTATACGCATTACGGCGGTTAACGGTCAGGGTCCGAGCAAACTAACCTATAAGTTACGTGCTCGTACGCTAATGGCGCCTCTACTGAGAACCGGTGAGTACAACTATTATATACTCGCTGGACAAGAAAATTAATTAATGTGTATGTGCACTGTAAAGAATGAATAATACCTTTGCAAGTGGCATGAAATAAAGGAAAAAAAGAAAACGAAAGTTGAAAAAGTAAAAGCATTCGAACATTCCTAGGGGTTTTTTATAAGCCTTCGTTTACATTTTAAAAGAATTCAATTAAAAAATTTTTTTCCTCTATCTTTAATTGAAAAGATTTTTTTTGTTTTTTTTTTTTTGTCGAGTTTATAAATTAAATAACAGCTTTTTATGGGACAATACACTAAAAATTTTAGCGAACACACAAAAGAAAATTTACTTTTTCAAGTTAATTAATTTTTACTTTTTTCTGCGTCTGAACGTGTTCTTCTTCTATTTTTTCTTTCTTGTTCGTTTTCTCTATTTATTTAACGTGTTCATTTGTTTCTTTCTCGGCTATCATTTCTTTTTTTCTTTTCTCTTTTTTTTTTTTTTTTTTTTATTTTTATTTTTTTCTTTTTTTAATTTTTTTTATTTGAATGTGGGAAAATGAACATATATGGAATGGAATGATAGCATCCTCAACGGCGGTTTTAGTTCAACTCACACCACTGTTAGGAGCATTGGTCGGCGTNTTTTTTTTTTTTTTTTTTTTGGCCTTCTTTTCATGTCTTATATTTCTATGTGGGAAAATGAACATATATGGAATGGAATGATAGCATCCTCAACGGCGGTTTTAGTTCAACTCACACCACTGTTAGGAGCATTGGTCGGCGTCATAGCCACACTGGTGCTGGTGGCTATTTGTATTGTGATTTTCATGAAATTTCGTACAAAAAATACACGTCGTGGTCAGAACGGTGATGCGACCACGACAGAGGCGGATAAAGGTAGTGCTGAACCACTCTCACGTAACATGGGCAGCCATTCGAGTTTAGAGGATAAAAATCCTGATGTCATACCGCAGGAAACGAACAGCGAGGATGAATTCCATTTAGAAGAGAAAGCATTCGATCGTCTAAATATGGAATCACAGCGCATTTTATACACGCCAACAAATAGACTTAACACTGCCTCACCTCCACCGCCATCCCTTTCGCCAACATTCAGCAAACAGGTATGTAAAATCGCTCACATTTTGTACGGTGCGGTCATCACCCCGTTACTCTGCTGTGGCTTTTTGTTATATCTGAATCCTCCCCATATGTGCAGTTTAGTTGTTGCAGGTGTTAAATTTCTATGATTTTTGTTTGCTGAAAAATGTTCAAGTATTCATGAATTTTTGTTGTTGCATTTTTATTTATACTCACTGCAAATTTTTTTTAGTGCTTAAAGCTGGATGGAACAAATGGCGAATTAATGTGACACAAGATTTTAATTAGTCCTTAGTTTTATTATTCAACTCATCATCGGATGGCGACAATGCAGAAAATTTGCCATACCATTGTATGAAATAATAATTTGTAGGGAGTACAACCCGGCAATCCTAAGGTGTTACGGCTGACTTAAAAAGCAAATATAATGTAGGAATTTTCACGATTTTTTTCTTGACAATGCCGCCATCGCAAATATGAAAAACGTGGCCTTCTTAATTACATTCAATAAGATTTGCAATTTCATCGTAAAAACATAGTATTCCTCAACAGGGCTCGGAACATATGCAAATTTCTGGTTATTCTAATACTACAGTCTTGTTGCACTTGATCGATAATTCATGATGATCATTTTCGTCTCAAGGTCTCATTAGACATGCAAAATTATTTTCGGTGTGACGCTAAAGTACAAGCTGCTCACAACGCACCTTTAAATTCCATAAGAGCGGTTTGCGTACTGGGATCATGATCTGTTCTTATGTCCATGTTAGCGACTTTCTATGGCCTGAACAGGAAGACGTTGACCTAAACAATCTCAATAAAACCCATTTAGGCTAAGAAACGGGTTTTAGCTTTCGTGACAACAACAAGTCCATTTGCGAGCAATCAATAGTTGGAAACGGAAAGCATAATTGATTTATATACGATCTTTCACTGAAAAAACTTTTCATAGTGACCGACGCCTTTTTTTTTATGTGCTGTAACATTGGAAGGATAATCACGTAACTGAAAATCAACTTACGCCATTGTTTTCAGCTTTTAAGCAAAATATGGTTACAACCCTGTTTTGACTTTCAGTTTTATAAGGGTGAGGGAAATGGAGAAGGAGAGGACCGTAGCATTAGACAGTTACATATGAAAAATTTAACTTTCGCTTTCGTATTCAGCTGTTTAGCAGAAATAGGTAAAAATGTTCTATAAAACTCAACTTTTAAATGATGCCAAGTTTTTTTTGTATGAATAGAAATAAACATGTCATCCGTAAACAAATAACTAAAGTTAGATCAATTTAATTTTCACCTAACAAAAAGTTGTTTATGAGATTCGTTTGCACTGCAACTGCTACGTAAGTTTAATTTAAACTTAACTTTAAGGTTTCTTTCCGGGAGTTATCAACTGACAGAATGCATTTTTGTGAAAAGCAAAAAATTTAAATGAAGAGTTTTCCTTAAAATATCCGTTGTTAGTAAACCTTCAGCTAAATGAAACGTATTGAAAACCCATCTAAATTGATTAAGAATTTCCTGAGGCAGTTTAAAAGCCATGATTACTAAAATTGAAATAATCAGCGTTTCCGGGCACGACATGTCAACGTCGTCGCATTAATTTGTCTCAGTGCTATGTACCTTCATCAAGCAGCCTTTCTCCCATCTCCTCTAATTGGTATGATTTCCTTCTAAGATGATAATGCTTTATAACGATCTTGAAAAGCTTATCCCTTTTTCCTTTTTTTTTTCTTTTTTTGGAGAAAAGATATAAGACTTTCTTTATTGTGTTTTCACAAATTTTTATTTTTTAAAATTGAAGAAATCATATGTTTTGTGACAGTGAAGCCAAGTTAGGAATATCAGCAAGGATTTTTGTTAAATGCTATATTTGAGTTTGTTATATATCTACACACAGCTTGAAGAAGGTTTTAAGAAAAACAATAAGAAAGTGTTAAAAAAATATGTATATAAAAAAAATAAATAAAAGGTAAAAAATCAAGAAAAATAGTTTAGATACTTCTAATAAGTGAACAAAAAAATCCTCTTAAATAACAATAAAATACGTTAAAAGGAAGAATAAATAAAACTACATATAATAGCGAACGCAACACTTGTGAGATGTGAAAGCATTCACTAACACCAATAAACAAGTATAAAAATGTAATGCTAACCAATCTCATTAATTAATTGTCAAAGTTGTTAAGGCCCAGAAAAATAACTTTGTATTCACCCTGTGCCTTTTCTTGTTTTATAACGCTTCGAATGCCCATTGTTGACTCGTTGAATATTCAGGAAAAAGAAGCCGAACTGTTCTAGTCAAAGGAAAAAAATCCTTTATGTTCATGCATTTGCCTGAAGCGTAAAAAAAAGCAAAAACTCGTTTTCATAATTATATTAAAACTAACTTTTTAAAACCAAACATTAAAAATAAATCGGATTGAAAAATGAAGTTACCGCAAAAACTTCATATATTCGCCGGACTAACATTATCTTTTGCGATATTTTTGTCCGCACCCATGCAAAGTTGCGCTTTAATAGAAGACGTCATGGATGTTTTTCGGGTGACTAAAGAAATAACAGTGAATGTTTTGAAAGCCTGGCATATAGTAGAAGATGTGACTACCGCTCAGGATGTAAATTTTCCTTTGGCTAGAGATAAGCAACGAAAGGTGCTCACCCGCCTAAAGGAGGTTAGCAAACAAATTGCACAAATTGAAGACCAGCATGCTGAACAAATCGCCGTGGCGGTGGATTCGGTTAATAATTATATTGAACGTAATTTAAAATTGTTGCAGAAACGTGACGAAATCGACGAAATTATTATTCAAATCTCGTCACGATTTAAACAAATGCAGACATACGAAGCTTATCAGGACAAATTGGAAACAGCAACGTTATTGGACTTCGCCGAGTGGACAGTATCGCCAAACGCTTACTCGGTTTATAACCTAATGAGTCGATTATCTTCGATTATGTTCGGGGCCGAAGAGAAAATCACTTCGATCAACATATTCGATTTATTAATGCGAAGCTATGAGGAATCAAAAGGAGAACGGTGTTATGGTCAACAGTCGACGCAACAATTCTTATATTTCTTATATTCGGATATTGCTTTAACCGAACTTAAAAGTTACACGATGATGGAATTTTCTTGGATGATCTTGCGTATTTATGGCAATGGTAATTATACCCAAGAATCAAGACTTATGAGAGAAGACTATGGTCGTCGTAATGAAAAAACTGTGCGATTGCTGCGTAAAACAATGGAAAGCGCTGATCGTAGTGTTTGGCGTTGCGACCCTGCCATCTACAAGTCGGGTCAAACCTATGAGGAAATCACACGTTTAATTCAAGGTTATATTGAGAATGAAGTTGACATGAATGATAACCGGGAGTGTTGGTATACGTGCAACGACTACGCATATGCCAAAAATGTTGAGAAAAAATCCTTCGCTCGCCAAGAACCGTGTACAGGTTATTTGCGCACATGCCATTACGTTGACTCGCACATGTCCGTATGTACATCGGCTGAGAATAGCGCAAGACGTTATGAGTATATTCAATATGACAATGGTATTACATTCGGTGAAGGGAAGAAATGTGCCCGCGACGCTCAGCAAGTGGATTCTTGGTGGCGATATTTGTTTTGGCACTGCAGCTACTGTTTTTGCTATTGCGATGACATCTACAGTACAAAAACTGATCGGTACTTTAATTTACGCGAAACTCGTTCTGACGTGGCGGCCAACAGAGTAATAACCGGCTTACGCTTCACAAAACAAAATCGAATATTTCATTTGCAAATACAAGAAGGTGAACTTCTACCTCGTGGTACTATCAACAGGGCTTCCGTAACATGGAAGCCGGTGGAAAATTACACTCTGCATGACGAAGATGTTCGTAACAATCGAGATTATTATACTTTAAGTTATAGCGCGCGTTCAATTGACTTAGACGACATTCAAACCGACGACAATACTTTTACAGTAACTGGTGTACGTTTTCGAGTGATAAGTTCACATTTAAATTTGGAAGTATGCTTAACGGAATTCAATTTTGAAACTGGGAAACTGGTGCATCCCGAGAACAATAGTTTTTGGAAATCAAACGACAACACCGATCTTAGTCGAAATCGAAGAACTCCCATAATTCTAGATGAACCGGATATGCCAACACGTGCAAAGGCCAAGTCAATCCCAGACTCGCGACATAATCAATATATTGAATTTGGTCCATCAAGCATGCGTAAAGATGCCGGGCAATCGACCGTGCCTTTTATCGACATACAAGATGTCACATCAAATCCTCCGGTACCTTTGGCTGGCATTGGTATCTACCATAAGGGACGACCCGGCTTTGGTGGTTTCTTGGCTCCTAAACTATTCACTTATGATATTGCACCGCACATTCAATCGCTTCGTAACCATTAAATAATTATCTATCATATCTGGGAATCGCTTTATTTGAATAGTATATAGCGTAAGCCTTTTGCTTCTCCTTTTTTTTTAAATTATTTGTAAACATTTAGCCAATCTCTAGTGACCAATATTTCATTTAGATATATAGAAGTAAATGAATCTGTTACAATAATCTCTTTAAACAAAACAAAAAAATTTTAAATAAATATCGCCTGCGCTTAATTGTTAAAGTAGATGGGGCTACTTTCATAGCCATTCCATTAACTCTTTAAATAAAAATGTGTCGGTGGGCATCATTTCATACGAGGTGTTTGCAAAAACTATGATCAGCGACTCCTTCAGTTAAAAATGGGAACTGCCAGTTTACGTAACAGTTGAATTTGATCGTTTTAGCCTTCCGCTACATAAAATAACTGTTTTCCATTTGAGATCATTGATTTGTTCAGAGTGCGCCGACCGTAATCATGGAGTGCTCAAAATTCTTCTTCCAAATTCATTACTTTTGTTGTTTATTAGAAAAAATCTGATGCCGAAGTTATGCCACACCCAAAGTGTTCAAAATTTTTGCAAACACAATGGAATTGTTCAAAGTATCAGTTTATGATCTTAGTGCTGGGCACATAGTGCAGTGTAAGCAAATTGTTTTTTGCTTAAAATGCCCATAGATACGGCCTAAGCGACTTTTAGGCCTCAAAATTTTCAGAAAAACATTTGATTTTAACTTCGTATATGCTCATGCCTGGCTGGGTATATATCTAACATCGAAATTTTTAAAAAAGTTCGCTTCACAAACCTTTCCAATCAAGCCACAATCCTTCGTTTATCTGTCGTTTTGCGGTAAATATTCTATTGAAAATTAGTCATGTCGGGCAAAGAACATGCCTACAGGGCGGTGTTAGCTAAGAACATGTATGGACATATATGGTATAATGGTAAATATTACAATGGAAATTTCCCGATATATTTGATGGGTGATCTCGTATAGAAATGACTATGGTAAGGTGCATTTTTTTCGTGTGTGTTGTTGTTAAAAAATTCAAATATAGATCGCGAAGCAAATGGGCTCGCTTTTCCAAAGCTGCAAGAAATCTGTAAATTCGAGGAATCACTTACACTCCCGTGCCGTCATCTTCGTTTTCTTTTATCTTCATTATGAACAACATAGTGTTCTATAAAAACGCAAAGCACTATGAAGTGAAAACTTGCATTTATTCATCTATTATTAGGAGTATGAACTAGCGTCTGTCCATACAACAATGTCATATTCAATATTAGATATTTACAAATTGAAGTGTAAGAGGAAGGCATCCAAAGAAAAAAAGCAGCTTCCCATGACAAATGAAATCGAACTCTCCGCCCTCACTAAAATCGTTACACAAAATTAGTCCCGAGGCGAATAAAGTTATCGTTCTTTTAATTCATTTTAGTCGGAGAACAATTAACTCATTATCCGTTTAGCTGCATATGCATATGTATGCATCACTTCGCCAGGGCGAATTTGTGCATATGTGAATCAAACTTTTTGAGTATTTACGCTTTATTTGCTTACTTTTAATGCTCTTTTGACTTAATGGCTTTTTTTAATTGACTAATGAACGACTAACACAATTTTTCAATATGTCACTATATGTTTAAACATTTTCATTATTGTTTTTGTAGTAGTAGAGTTAATAGTGTTGTTTAAAAGTTTTTCAATTAAAAAAATCAATTAAAACTTTGGCATTTTAATGGAGTTTTTTCCTCGCTGTATTGCTTGTAATAACTTTCTTAAGTACACTTAAGTTTTTGAGTGCCAGATGAAGTAGAAATTATATTAAACGAAGAAAAAGAGTGTGTGAGAAAGAGGGGGAGTGCGAAAGTGTGAAGATAAATTTAAATTCTATTTAATTAACATAATGTTTGTTTATGGTTATGTTTTCCAAATAATTTGCAGTACGGCGAGCTGTCATTGACAACAAATCCCGCCTTTAGCTTGTATAATACACCGCAGCGGGCGCCCGCAATACAACGGCCCGTTTACACAGCACCACCGCCGCTATTGTCAACACGCACCCCAGCCAACATTTACACACGCATACCAGGCCGCACCTACTTGCCAGCCTATGAGACTCGCACTTCACCCACCTCACCTTACGGCTCCACTACCACCTGTACAATGCCTCTACTTGGTGGACAATCGAATGGTTCGCTGCAAACAAACAGTAGTAGTGGTGGTGTCGCAGGCGGTATAATTACTGGTGGTATGGTTAGCGGGCTGGGGTCGCTTAATTTAGCAGGAAGTGTTGTTAGCAATTGCAGCACACTTCCGCACCCTGCTACGCAGCAGCAAAACGGTAGCATTTCAACGGCACTAACATCATCACTCACTTCGGGGAACATAACAATTGGTGCTGTTCAGTCTCTATTGACATCACCACGATCACAGCCGACATATGACAGCACTACCACACCATCGACACAGTCACCATTGTTGGCTACCAGTACACTGCTGGGCAGTGGCAACTATGAGACGATATCCTCCTGAGAATTACCTAAGGAAGACATTAAATGTCAAATTGTTTGTATTGGGGGGAGTAGCACATGCACTAGTTCAGCGGAGCGTACAACCATCGTTTAATGTATTCCTGCAGACATTTTCGCGTGCAACAGTGCTTAACAGGTATGTTAAACATTGCAAAGTTCATGTATTCTATTGTTAAATAAAAATGTATAATGTATTAAATCATTAAATTTAATTTGTATTATATAATGTAACTGTCGATGCAGAGTAGCAATTATTCTTAAGTACAATTTTAATAACCTACAGAAACTGCCTTTTTGGTATAAGATAGTTTAGAAATTCCTTTCAAAAAAAAAAAAAAAAAACGAGGCTCGAGCATCGTTCGTCTAACAAAATAATAAACTCAACTAAACGTTTCTATAATGAAAGTTAACCCTTTTTGAAAATTCCATTTCAGGACATCGATCAGAACCAGAGACAACTAATAGACAAGATGTCACAACATTTTGTTCAAAATATGAAAATAGTAAAATCTCAGGGACTTTCGGTATTTCGCATTTATCAGTAATAGCATTAGCTCTGCTAATTAGCAGCGATTTGATTGCTTACTCTTTCCTTTTCATTTCTATCATATGTTTGGGCATCATTTTCATTGTCTGTGTGTTAAACTGTATAAATCGTTTACAAAGCAAAAGCGTAGAGATTCCTATAAGCTATGGTACATGTGTATGTAGGTGAAAAAGCAAACCAAGAAAACTTTATCAGCAGGGTAATCACGTATGAAAAGTTTAGCTTTCGTTATTGTATTCACCTATTTGACAAAAAGGGCTGAATGCAAAAGCGAAAGTTAACTTTCACCGATGTGATTAACCTCCACAATTCTTGTCATCAGAGCAAGCAGTCAAATCGCTACTAATTAACAGTGTTGCTATTGTTATTGATAAGAGAAATGCGAAAAGTACCTCAGATTTTACTATTACTAAGGTTGCTATTTTGTTGCCATTTAGTTGTCTCTGGTTAGAACCATCTTCGTTCTGGTAAATATGTGTGTCGAATTTTAGAATGACATTCTCTCTACATTGTAAATAATTATTTATTGTAATTGTTAAGTTCGTTGGGCAGAACCACGTTGGGCCACAAGAATGTACAACTTTGCAAATACCTTGTTTACCTTGGAGCGCTCCGCAAAATAGAAACTTTTATTCAAAAGTTGTGCCATAATTTTCACGCTATCAAAAACTGAGGTAGACTTCATATCCTCTCATGTGTTTAACATTCAAAATCGCACTATAGGATGCGAAAAAAATATTAAGAGAATTTTTGTAATTTTTTTTGTAAAACCTTTCCCTTATTCAAAATGAATATTATTTAAGTACACAGTGGCTGTTACTATCTGTGGCCTTTGGACCTTTTTTTTGGCGAAGCAATTGTGTGATTTCTAGATGTTGATGCAAGTAATTTTTGCACGTCAGCTTTATCTCCTTACCTCAAATAGTTTTGATAACGAATCATACCACGATGTGACTCTCAGTCACATGGAAATAATTAAAAATTATTGTTTTTGTTTACAGTATAAGTTCATTTGTACATCTCAACAAGCTATAGATTATATCAACATAAAACATTACATACAGGCCATATATTTCTTGGAAATGCAATATGAAATAATCCAAAAATTTGCCAAAAAGAAGGCTGCTCAAAGGCTCAAATGGTAGATGGTGGATGAGTGATGATTTCCCTGGTAAACTTTCTCAATTTTTACCAGATCTCTGGTGTGCCGCTGCCATTATGGAAGACAGTATCCTTTCAATTGTTTACTTCTCACTGATTTTGTTAAATGATGAGAGCAGGGATTACAATCAATCTTTTGATGAAATCTTCAATTTCCTTATGTGTATTCTGTCTTACAAAAACAATGTAAAAGTGCTTTGTGATCGCTAGTTAAGTCTTAGCATTGTCATGGCTGCTTATGAGTCAGTCTTTTTCGATTTTTTGATCGATCAGAGCGAGGCGCGTTTTGACATCAAAATTTTTTGAACCGAAGCTCGCTGGAACTTCTACATTTACATGCTCTTGCGTTTGCTTATGCAAACGTAAACCCCGCAAATATTCTCCAGGGTTTACGCCCCGCTTTAAAATTTTTCGTTAGTAAAGTTGCAAATTATTGCCAATTTTTTTCAAAATTAAACTCAGTTTTACACGAATATAATCTTTGACGCAATTGACCGAAAAATTGCAGATGGATATATGACTTTGTAACCGCTTGTCGGTATGACGCAGCCTGATTAGTTCTGCGATATAAAAATGATATTTTCAGCCTACAAACCACGCCCAAAAGTAAAACGCAAGGAATGTCAGCGTTGTTCTCTTTACAAAAGAGAGGCTATTCTGTTTTATTTGCATTTACTTGCGGAAAGTGGGTGACCCTGTATATTGCACCCAAAAACTCCCTAGTGACTTAAATCTCTTAATATTTTTTTAGATATTCATTATAGTATACGCATTTCTTATCAAAGTGAAATTGAAAGAGAATATAGCCTTGTGTATGTACCTCCGTCATTCCGTTGGCGAACTTCTAAAAATCGTTCCAAGCCTTGCTGACTTGTATTGTTCACTGAAATTAAGTGACAATTTCTTAAGGATTCTATCAATAGAGGAGCATGCCAGCCGCCTACAGACGGGTAGACTATATATAATATATATAATATCGACGCTTATTTGACATTGATATAATACTGTACCGCCTGATGAGTGAAATTGACGCCTTCTGTTCTTCGCTGATAATTTGGGAATTCGGGATTCGATAAATTTAAAAGTTTTGAATAATGCTCTGCATCATGAGCTTCATCGTTTTAGCGATGATGAATTTCGCTTTTCAAAAGTTCGTGCCATAGTGCTATCTCCCCGATTTTGGGTTGCTTTGGAGATCAACCGGCCATTTAGTCCAGTGTGCAATCGTTTGCTGCAGCTTTCACCCTTAATTAATTCATTAGATAAGATTTCACACTACGATGCAGCTGAGGTACATGGACGTATAGCAGTAGTCACCAACCATAGGAACTCGCTAACATCGATATATATGGAGGTTTTAAACAAAGTGTATCAGTTCAACTTTCGCTCTCTTTTTAAGCTGATAATTTACAAATGGCATGGCGATGAAATTCGACAAACAAAAATGAGGAGACTTTTAGATGCGGACCCATTTGCACAATCATTGAAGTAGGGAAAATTTCAAACAAAAAAGAAAATCTCAAACAAAATTATTCCAACTTATATCCATTCGTCTGGGTATGTAAAATTGAGTAAGAAAAGCGTACCACATTTGCAGCTTCGAAAAACCAAGAGAAATGGTCGAACAGCCTCTGCAACTATAACGAGTAACGACTTGATGTAGCTTTTGGGTTAAGAGTGTAAGTGAGTCGTGTTGAAATTGACTCAGTCTGAAATTAATGTTAAGGATGTAGACGTTGCTTATTGCCAACGCAATGAAAACGGGACCCGTGACGAAGGTGACAACTTTTGCTGAAAAGCCACTTAGCTTCACTGCTAGATTTCGAAATAGCATAGACAAGTGAAAGGGTTTTTTATTTGAAATGGAAAACAATGCTTCGAGCTTCGCAACGTAACGTTATGAGCTTGTACGCATAACCGAATACAATAACAAAATTACGTTTTCGACGTGTCCGATCCTAAAGGACAAAATTAAGATAAAATTTTGTTTAACTAAAACCGATCAATCAACTGATTTTAATAAAAATTATTACAATTTTTTTTTTTTTTTTTTTTTTTTTCTAAATTGACGGTATGTATGCCTTTTTAATGGAATTATCTGAATTTAAGAGAAATTTTTACTTGAAATAATATTTTAGCCATTGTTTTAAAAACCACCTGAATAAAAATACACAAAACGCAACATAACCTAAAAATATTGAATATAAAGTTAGCTTCATTACTTCTAAGTAAATAACAATAACTGAAACTGATATAAGCCATAAAGATGTAAATAAAAAAAAAAAATGCATTTATTTAAGAGCATTTCTGGTTTTATTTTTTTTATTTTTTTGTTCTTAGTATAGGATATTTTTCACTATATGTATATGTGTATAAAGGAGAAAATGTGTAAAAAAAACGGTACAATAAAAAGTTTTGTCTTCTATGCAATAGTTTGAATGCAACCGTTTAAATCGAGACTCATTGTTTGCCAAAACCAAGCTATAACACTTTGCCCCCCTTTATGTTCTTATCAATAATTTCAATATGGCCAACAACCGCTTACCTTATGCCGGTTTATTCATCGGGTTGATTATACAATCGAAGGTTAAATTATATTTTTGCATTATTTGGAACGAAGCTGTCTTCCCTTTACATATGATTTGCGTCATATTTCGGTTTTGCCTTCCGAAGATGAGCTAGCGATTTGGTATCAGCAACCTCAACTAACTTTCCACAGTCATCTTTTGGTTATAATTTATGCCCTCTTCTCAGCAAAGTTACACTTGAAATGGACCACACGATGGACGGAAGAACTTATTTCATGCAGTGACGTACATACCTCACTGGATTAGATCTAATGAATTTATTTCTAAAGAACTACAGAATGTCACCACTTTCACGGGTTTTTCTTTCCGATGGTATCTTAATCTAATTACTATTAAGATTTGTTTACCTTGAAATAAAAGGAAAGTAATTAGAGGAAGATTGTCATTGCCATGGTTGCCATTATTAGAAATACGCTTAAAGTATTCTTAACCAAAGTATTTAACAGTGTTTGACCTTCCGTTGAAGTCGCGCTTACATCCAAAAAATCCTGTTTGCAGAATCATCAAAAACTTGATCTCAAATTTTATTCTTATTGCTCTTGTGACGTTAGTTTTTGAAAGTCTCCATGGACCCGTTCTCAGTTACGAAAATAAAGTAATCGTTTGCCTTTACATAAGAGCTTTTGCTGTAGAGATTTTAATAAAACGAGTTAAAATTTTAGATGTGGGCAAGGCCGGCTACTCAGTACTCTACCCTGTTCTCTATCTATTTTCTTCGCAAAATATCATAAATCATATCTTTTTACCATACGGCCCCTATGTGGGAAAGTGCTCAAAAAATGGATTTTTCTAGTCCAGAGTTATCACAAAGAATAATAAGAATCCGCCTATGCGATGGGGTTCGGATATCGAATTAATGTAGCGCACATTGAGCATAATTTAAATGTTAAACATTCTTATGCTGCAGAGAAGTGGTCAAAGAATGAACCGATACGATCCAAACTATCCACATTTATTTGCTAGGTTAGAAGACTCTTCTCCGATTGGGTTCAAGAAATATCGAAAAAATATCCTATTTTCGTGCAACGACTTTTGTAAAGCCAGACTTTTTATGATCCAATCCAAGCCATGTTTGATAGCGCCTACTTTTTGACCAAAACGTGCGAAATTTTGAAAAAATTTGTCGAATTTTGTTATGGAATACTTACGTTGCCTATCTGGAGAGACCTTGGAAGGTCAAACATTCCATCATCAATTCATCGAATGAATCACGAAAATGATTCCGAATTTATTTCAATAAAAAAATATGAATGCCTCGCAAGCACTTCTGAGTATTGCCCACCATATATTATATATACACATATAGGCCCTTCAAAAAAGTGGTGTAAGCTATAGTTATTTTTCCAAATTGGAATTCAAGTTGAACGTTCGTCCCCCCCCCCCACCTAATAACAAGTTATATAAATTTCAGGAACATAAACCTAAATGTTTAAATGCATATGTCTATGCCTTGGTTTGTCCAATTGCTTAAAAAGTGCTGCCAAATCGTACAAAGTGTATGATATACGATGCATAATGCATAGAGCGATATGTAAGATTCGGTGTATACGACATATGGCCATGTCGATGGAGATATGATAGATTATAACATATCTTCTTGTTATCAAATCAATCACAAAAATGCTATTCAAAAATTCGTTCCAAACCAAAGATTGCTTCTTCTTTCTTCCGTTTTAGTCTAGTTTAGTCAAAGTGCATGCTAGACCTGAAAGAGGCGTAGCTTCGTTTTAATTTTTTATTTTTATAAAATTCGCGGAAGAAATGTCAACTTTTTTACGATCGCTTGTTTTTTTTGACCATAATCGCCGATTATAGGTAATTAAAGAAGATCGATCGACCAAATTCGAATGTTTGATTTCATTGCCCTTCCTTGCGGCGCTTGCTTAAAGTAAAATTAGTTCAATTGTCATCACATTTCCCCATCTTCCTTCAAAGTCAAGTGTGTATGCGAAAAGAGAAAAAAAGAAAGTAATTCCCTAGAACATGCCAGGAGATAATCACTCATCATCAATGATCTTTGTTTTGGCCGCCTTTTTATTACATCTGCAATTTATTCCATTTTCCATTCTAATCAATCGAGGAGCTTATAACACAATAAATCGTTCAAACTTTATTTTAATTCTTTCTCTTGATCGTCTTGCTTTTCTACATACACGTCCGATAAAGATGTATACAATTTGTCGACTGTATATGTATATGTATAACGAACAATACGTAGAAAATGAATATTAAATGTAAAAAAAAAAATAAAAAAAATAAAAAATAAAAAAATAAACAATATATATATATATATATATATAGATATAAATTTATTAACCAGGTTGATTGAGAATTCAAGTGGACAAAAAAAAACAAAAAAAAAAAAAAGGAAAAAACAAATCTTTAAATATCAAAAACGACTAAAGTGTAAATTAACTAATTAAATATCAATAATGAAATTTATTAAAAACCGAGTCAACCACAGACAAATAACATATATTCAAGTGTTTTCGAATTGCAAATTAAAAACAAAAATTAAAATTTAA
>KK502553.1:591295-606655 GCA_000688735.1 Glossina austeni
AAAAAAGGAAACGAAAAATAAATCGTGTAATTGGTTTTCATAAAAACCTTTAGTCAAAATTGCATCAAAGGGTTTTTAAATGCAAACTAATGTCATGGCATAAATAAGTACATAAATATATGTGGTGGTAAGTATGTAAGCGTGGATATCTGAACACAGTGTAACGAAGCGGTATAACGAAAACGATATTATTTCAAAATCAATTATATTTTTAATTTAACATATGAAATGAAACTCGTACGAGCAACAAACAAACCATTGTGAAATTGTATATGCATTAAAAAACAAGCCGCACAACCTATTATTGTCATCAAATTACAATTACATACAGATGTCATCGTTGGTAAGGTAATAATAATGACGATTTTGATCATTACGATATGTACACGAGCCCTGTTTACATGCAGGACTAACATGAACGGTTTAGTCAATTGTAACCGAGTACAGTTGAATGTATAAATACCAGTAATTACAAGAACAAAGATTATACTACAATAACAATAAAATTTAATTTACATTACATCCACACACAGTGAATGTATCTATAATACGTTATATAACACACAATGAGACCAGAAGAAAGTTCATGGCGTTTTAAAAATAAAAATCACATTTTTCTTTTTTTTTTTTTTTAAATTTTATTAAAATAAATATGCGGCCATTTAATCCATTTGCAAGCTCTTGTCATGGTTTTCTGTAAAATGTCTAGAGCGAAAAGCTGAGTCAAGTTGTCTCCAAACGCCTCTATTGAAGTCAACTTTAAACTCTCAAGACAATTTTGTAGAAAGTACAGTCTGAGCTTTATATTGGATATATCAGAACTTGTCACCCTACCTGCGTCAATTGTGTGGTCTGGCATTGTCGTATTGTAAAAGCCGCGCCTCTCTTATTGATCGATTTGAAATGTTTTTCTCAATTGAGATTTCTTACCGGAATGATAACAGAGAACGAGAGCAACCCTCTAGTCCTCTAGGTTTAGAGCAGTGGTCGGTTTACGTTGCTAGCGATTGGGTGAGCTCGATAACGATTTTCCATTTTGAGCGGATGGTTCTCATTAGCGGGCAGCCGTTAACGACTATTAGGTTAACGGTATTCTATAGCCTATGAATATTTGCTCGATGTCGTACGGAAAATATCATATCTTAGCTCGAAAATTTCCTATCGTGCTTCATGTCCAAAAAGTACATATTTAATAAAACTAATGGACATAGAAAAGGCTAAGTATTTTCAGAAATCTGAAAATGTTAGGAAAATTAATAAAAAAACCAGTAAGTATTTCCAAAGTTTCCACCTATTGGTGTCACAAAACATCAATATGGAATTAATAAAGAAATTTCTGGGAATGAGAGAAAGTGGAAAAATTGTGATTAGTAGCAGTACTATCCGAAAAGTATTCTGGAAAACTCATGTTTCGGACTTGCTTGGGCAATGCATAGGCAGGCGAATTTAATATGAAAACTATGCACCTCATGACCGTTATTAGGAAAGGGGGTATAAGACAACTTAAGTAAATAGTGATATATTTAATGCAATTTATTAAACCTTGTTTTATATATTTGTTTAATTTTTTTTTT
This sequence comes from Glossina austeni, assembly GCA_000688735.1. Taxonomy (NCBI): domain Eukaryota; kingdom Metazoa; phylum Arthropoda; class Insecta; order Diptera; family Glossinidae; genus Glossina; species Glossina austeni. Next base: position 592,870 of record KK502553.1, read on the forward strand.
TTTTTATTATAAATTTCGTTTGTTTATTTATTTGGTTTTCTTCTTCCTTTTTGTATTACTTTTTATATCTACATGATACGGTACGATAGCTCGGTAATAAGAACCGCACAATTCCCTTCTAATCTCTTCAAAAACAATGCAGTACCTTGCGCGACACCAATCCGCGCTCTGGCATCGCTATTGAAGCTTCGTTCGTTCGACCGAGTTTCGGGCAATATTTTTGTAAGTGACTAGCTTTCCAAATTCTCTTATTGATTGCTTCAAATATATCCCTACTTTGTTTCGCTTCCATCCAACGATTCGTAGATGAACATCTGGTCCTATTCGTTCACGTGATACACAAATATCGAGCTTCTTTTTCTATTCACTTTCATGCAAATGGTGAAAAACGATTTTTTGCTTAGCGTTTAGCGCAAAAATGCCATAAGAAGAAATGGACCAGTTGGCAATAAAGAATGGAAGAATTTCATCATTCGTTGAGCGGAGGGTTGCACTTGTCATCGAGGCTGCCAGAGCAGAGACGAGCCTATCAATTACTTGTTGCCCGTTTTTAATAAAACACTATCTTCAGTACATGCAATACGATTTTTTCATGAACTTCTGAAGCGTTATCGCTTTAGCCGAAGTAATATTCTCAAATAAAAGGAATTTTTGGTCCATTTCTAAGACTATTATGTATCTATGGCATGGCTTCGTAGGCTTAGTTGTATTAGGCGAAGCAACGAGTCCTCTATTGGGAAAACTGCTACGGATATTCTCTTTGACCTATTGTTATATACATATATATGCATACATACATACACACATACATATATATATATATATATATATATAGACATATAATGTGTGTGTACGTATGTATTTTAAATGAAATAAATATGTTTACAAACATTTTTATATATTGTACAAATAGTGTTTCATTCAACAACGCACAAAACAAGTAAAGCGATCAACTTTTCATGGGTTTAATTCGAGAGAAAATAACATAAAATTGCATTGCTAGGCCAATAAATTAAATATATTCTCGATGAATATGCGCGTCTTTAATTCATCAATCCGTGGAATACATTATCACGCCGTTAAAATGTTCTCTCAAAATAATGTACCACCGAAAGTGATACATAATACAGAGAAAAGATATTGTTTTTCTTCTGTCATCGAAGCAAAAGTCTCTGGCGTAATTACGTAGCTGAGAGTTGGCTTTCGCCATTATATTCAGCCATTTTTGCCAAAGAGCTGAATACAAAAGCGAAATCCATATTTTTTATACGTGATTTCATCCCTGAATTTCAAAATATTTGCTCAACGTGCTGAATAAATTGCTGCCTTAAGTGCAGGACACAATGATGGCAACAGCAGTATGCAGTACTGTGCTTACAAGCGCACACAAGTATTTCTACCACAGCAGATTTACCGAGAGTTCTTAAGCTTAAGCGCTGAACACAGTGATTGCGTTATCAGTTGCTAAAGCTTAATCATACGGCTAATGATTGTTTACATAAAAGTTAATGAAGTTGTGCAAAACTAATAAAGTGAAAAATTTTTTTCGAAGCCGAACACAATTTTAATTATTTCTGGTAAGTTGACATAATAATTAATAACAAAGTATTTATAGGCATAATTAGCAATCTTCAATATCACCGTAACTCTATGTTTATATGGAACCATTTAAGCGACAAAAGAAGAGGGGTAGCGCGAACTTGATTTTGCTACTGCGATCAAGATAACGATACGGTAGAGCCATCGCCATTCCCACTGACACGGACATGAACGGCGAAAAAGTAGATTATGGGGACAGAACAAAGCATTGCTATGGAAAAAGACGATTTGTCGGCAAACAATGCTAGCAAAAGTGTCTTTAAGTTCGTGATATTTTGAAAAGTTGTTATATATTTTACGATAAGATTATTTACAGAGATAAATGAACAAAAAACAAAGTGTTTTTAGATATAACGCCGATATCATATTTATTGAAATTTTCTAGAAACTGTTTGGGGGGGAGTGGGGTGAGGAGAACCCTGTGAGGTGCCATTTTCGTTTGTGGACGTGGAAAATGTCCGTTAGGTCTTCAACACGATAGACAGCCGTGCCACCATATTGTTTTACAGGAAAATGTAAACAAAAACATATGGGTTTAGAAATCAACATAACCATGAACAACAAATTTATGAAAAAAAACAATTTTGTTAATCCTCATAATCGGCTTAAATTTTATGACACAATCGAGAACCCTTCTGCATTAATTGTACCATAATTGTGAAATTAGCTTTTAACTTTAAATAAATGGTCTTTATTGCTTGTTCTTCTTTTCTTACAAAATAATGCATGTTATGAACCAAAATTCCAAACCACGTAATTTAAAAAAGGGTACATTAGTGTAATATAAGCATAAATAAGCTTAAAATTTAAAAGCAACGATCATCAATTCTTCTTGTGCTTCTTTTTCGTTCATTTATGTGCGTACTTGTACACATATGATTTGTCAATTTCCACAAAGTTTTCTAAAAAGTCGGCAAAGTTGGAGTCCAAACAGGAAATTAGGAATAATGCTTTATTGTGTCAGCCCTCTTGTAATGGCTATGTCTGGAATTCCTCCCCTGTCTGTCTAATTACCGAATACTATTGACTTTATTGTGTTTAGAGCCACTCTTAAGGGCCACGTGAAGAGGATCCGAAGTTGTAGAGACGGACGCACGTATCATTGCTGAGCTAGCTGGTTCGGGAGATATGGGACTGTTTTAAATTTTTGACCCATGGACAGTCCACAGACAGTAATATCTAAAAGAAATTCTTTATTCCTATAGTAGCAAACGGACGGACGAAACCTACTTACCGAACAGGCACATCATACGTCCTGCGCCATTCTGTATCCTACCCAACCAATGGTATCCTTAGGCCTATAATATTTTAATGGGTCCGATGATCCTCTAACCTGCTTTCCTCTCACGCTATAAAAAAGAAGAACTTTATCACATTTATATATACATACATGAATGTTTTCTCCCTCTTTCTTTTCACAAAGGCCGTGCGAGATTAACAACCCGGCATTCTGTAGAGTTGTATTCGTAGCAATTATCACAAAAATATAAAACCGATGCTATATCGTGTGGCATCGCATAATTTCTATTTGGTGCTACCAGGAGTGTAAGCATATTCTGAAACTGCCTTTTTATTGTAGTCCTGGATAAAGCGGCCTTTCAGCGACCTCCATTTCACTTTACACTTTTCAACTAAAAAAAATAGAACTTGAACTCAAGTATACGAGATATTTTATATTACACCTACTGGACATGATTTTCTCTTGCCAAGCTTGCCTAGGTCTTTTCTATTGCACCTTTATTTCGAAAGCCTAGAAAGAGTTTATTGTACACTACTTGCCTTCTGTGTGCCGCTTTTATTATAATTGGTTTTTTAAACTAAGTATCTTTTATTTTTATATATTTAAAATTTTTTTTAATTTACTTAATTTAGTTTAGTTTTCTCTTCTTTCTGCTGCCTGTCATATAATAAAAATGCAAATAATTATTGTAATTTTGTTCTTCTTGTTGCTTCTTTCCGTTTGTTACTCATAGCAATAATAAAAGCGCAAAAAACCATTTTAAGCCTTCAACAATGCGATTTTCTTTTATTCTCATAAATACACCGCTGTTTTGTCGCACGCATTTTGTCACGACGCATGAATAAATTTTAAAAATTTGCCTCAAAGCAAAAAGCAACGCAAAGTATACGTTCAACTACATGTAAATACATACAACCAAATTTATTTGACAGTTCTTGCGTCACGCCAAACGCCAAACGCATAATGCCGTTGTAGTGTTCAGCAGAATTATCATGTAGTTGAAAGTCAGCTTTCGTCTTGCTGAATACAAAAGCGAATGTTAAATTTTGATATGTGATCGCTTCCCAAAAATTTACATAATGCGCAAAATTCTGTAAATGCAATCGTTTCACTTTTTCTCCCTCTTTTATTTTTTTTTGTTTCCATCAGATGCCGGAACCTATCATCTAATAATATTCTTACGTTAATGGTGTTGTACACCTAGTTCTATTTTTACACGATAGATACGTTCTCAAAAAATTCGTGTAAAAAAAATTGTGTATAAAGCAAATTTGGAGTAAATATTTTCAGAACTAAAAAAGAAAGCTAAAAAGGACAATAAAAAATATAAAAAAAGCCTTCTTCGAGTTCATTTCAGAATTTATCCCGTGCTTACACATCTTAATTCATTAAATACATTATACAAAATAAATTATACTTTGAAAAATCAAACTAAATTGCGTAAAAAATACATTACATCTTTACTCTATGTATAAACCGGGGAAACTCACTTATATACGCATATAATCGACATTTGTGAGGAGTGAGAATGAAAAATTTCATTGAACCATCAAAGAAAAAAGTTCATAAAAAAAATTCGCAGAATATTGAAAACCGTGTTAAAACGAAACAAATTCGTGTAAAAAGAGATTTAAGCGTATAATGCTTTTGATGCAGTTTTGCATGCAGTTCATTTGGCCACGTGTGTTCAAATCGCATTTGCAGTGCTTCATACTGCTACTGGAGTCATTCTTTTAGCACTTAAATCAACTTGCAATGACTTGTGAAAACTGGGGAATTTCTACTTTTCAGATTTCCTTTTCATATTTTTCCTGCCCTGAATTTTTCTTTTTATTAAAATATTGGCCGTCGTGTAAAGAAGTATATTCTTATCGTTTTGTTGCAAGTTATACCACAATTTTCTTAACGATTGAAATGATTCGATTGCGCCTTACAGCAATGTCCGATATACACTGCAGTGCTCTAGTGTCAATAAAAAAGATTGTTGCACAGTGCACAATGAACATCACAAAGGAGTTTAAAATTAAATATAGGAAAAACGTTTGCACATCCATGCTTCCATCCATTGGCGATGCGTCGTAATGTTGGTTACATTGTTATATGATACTTGCGGGTATATAAAAGTTGAATGTGATCCACTCGTACGGGGCGTAGGTGTTCCGTTAGTTGTAAATACATAAATAGTTTATTGTTAATGTCGATATGCCGCGTAAATATTGCCACATACGTACAGATATATTTGCATATGCACAGGTATTATTTTACTTAAATCAAATGTTTGTCAGTTGTGCTATTGAAAGAAAAACTCTTCGCAATTTCAAATGAAATTTTAAAAAGTTACAAAAAGTTGTTGAAATATTTATTAAAAATTAACAACAATATGCAATATTTGTATTCGCGGCAGAAACTTAACACGTCATAGGTGAGGCAAAAAGTAATGAAAGATTTGTTACTACGATCTTATTACAGTTGCCTTTTACTCAAAATGAATTCTCTTTGAATACGTAATGATGGCGTAATGATTATTATTTTCAGTAAAGTATTGCACTTCGTACATATAAGTCACAAAATTATTGGCTTAGTCCAACTTTACTCAATAACCCGAAAAAAGAAGAAGAAGAAAAAAAAAAGATTATTATTTATGATCCTTTTGTTATTTTTTTATGCCATCATCGTAGACCTTCTGGAATTAGTGGGCGAAAAATTTACTCACGTGATTTTCGCAAGCGTCTTTCTTAAGAGAATTCAACAGAGACCGCGCAACAAATGATAGCCAGAGGGGGCAAAGGCCTTGTCTTACCATAGACACAGTTTGACTTTGTGGCGGATCAATCCTAGCTTTGAAGTCCTTTACAGTGGTTGATTACCCTTTCCGTGCCCTTTTTTGAACAGCGTTCTCATATTTTGCTTCAAGAACCGTTTTTCACCGACAATTCAGCCGGAATCCAAATATCGAAATTCTTTCCCCCTCTCTCTTAAAACCGTTTTATGATCGATATTAAATTCCCTGACAATGTCACGGATGTTAGATTTAATTGATTTTTTCAGTGATTGATAGATCGTTAATGTTGAGGGGCATTTTTGATATCGTAATTTCCCGAACACGGCACTTACATAACTTCTGGCGTGTTTATTAAAATAGCAAACCATCTTCATTGGAAGTGGATTACATGTCGCCAAATATCAATTGGCGATACAAACCGCTCAGTATTTTTTTTTACGTGCGCAATAATGAAGAACCTATTACTAGTCGAAGGCCTTATAGAGTGCACCACGAAGCATCCGCTATCAGTACATACAACAAAGTATATATTCTTGGCGAGCCTTAGATTCCGAGTCGATTATAAGTCCAATCTATTCCCCTTACTTTCTTTTAACGCTGCGCAAGGAATACTGGCTTATAAAGTTCGCCAATAAACTTCTAAAACCCGAAACAACTTTTAAAAAAAGGAAAAACTGAAGTCTTTGGTCTACCTTATTAACACCCTTAGCAACTAGACAATATAGGGCTGAAAATGGACTTTAAAATTGATCACAGTCACGAAAATATTACGATTTTTACGCAGCTCTTACGTGCACCCTATTTACACAAAGGACGGCTCGTTTTCGTTTCTTTTTTTGAGATTAAGTCGACCTGGTTGTTCGAGTCTCTGGGAATAAACTATGTTTCTACCAAGTTCGCACATCGTCTACAACTCGAGCGTTCCGATCGATTGCTACCCTATTTTTCACTGCTTTAACTTGCACTGAACTAAATTGCAGAAATGTACCAAAAGTATTGTGTTATGGACACTTTTGAAGACCTTCGAAAACCCGATTCATACGGGATACAGGTCTTCAGTATATAACGTCGGCACTTGCATGGTAACTGCTTCTTTTTGGGATGTCATGGCATTCGAGATAATTTGAAGTGCTACCATTTGGAGGACCCCCTTATTTGAGCTCATGCTTATGGATGATTTTTTCGGGTTTTGGTGAAGCCTATCCACCCGCAGCTTGAGGCCACCTCAACGGCATGAAAATTCCCGAAGGGCCGTTTGCCGGGTGTCAGGACAGGGAAAAACCTAAGGAAAAAAATTCCGTGCGTTCCTAACAACTATCGCACCCTTGCAATAGGTTTGTAAGGTGGAAGGACTAAACATGTGCTTATATCTTTGGTACACAATGAAGCAGTAAACGTTACTCTTTTCAAACTTTATTGAAGAGAAGTGGACAAAGAGCCATCTCTTACCATTCTCTACTACTAATAATCTGTTCACGTTGTTCCCATAGTACAGTGACTATATATAGAAAGAAAATTTTATCGAAAAAAAAAAACGCATTCCAACACACCCTTTGTTTTTTTGTGACATTCCCGGTGTCTGAATCTCAAAGGGGACAGACAGTTGAACTTCGCTCTCCCAGAATCATCTCGTTTTTAAAAGTAAGTCGTAAGCTGGCCCATAGCGTGTTAATGATATGTTGGAAAATCATTTATAAAATTTTTCTTTTATTTAAGGTGACAGTACTGGACAGAGTCATCACGCTGCTGTACTAACAGATTCTATTTTTGTTGATCACACATTTGAGTGCTTTGTACGTGCAATACCAGGTGAACGTATACTAAAACATATATATAAATGCTATAAAGCGTTCAAAGAAGCCCTCTAAGGTTCTGGACACTGAGCGGCCACGTGAACAACGATAATGGCAAAGTGAAGAAAACATTGCTCGTGTGAATGTTAGAAGGAAACCTCAAGATGGGAAGGACAGATCTTTTTAGCTTATTTATAACTTTCTGGATAAAACTTTTCCGGGACCATACTCGCCTAACATTTCGCCATGTAGCTTTTTCTTGCTTCCTAAGTAGACTTCGAATACTTAGGGTGAAGACATTCTTCTATGTAGCCATAAACTTACATATGCCGAAGGAGGTAAGCGTTATACCTCAAACAATCTGCAAAAACTATATTGAAAACTTGACCAGATGTTTGGATTGTCATAGTGTAAGCGGTTGCAGTTAAGCCATTTATATGAGAAGATTCGCTTTGACCATCAAAAGAAAGAGTTCTAAATAGTGTTTGCGCGCCGGTCATTTTTTTTTTTTTGCTCAACGGAACTTTGAGTTACCTTTTCCTTACCTTGATAAATGTAGAACGCTTATATTTGATGTCGTCAGTCAAAAAATGTAGGGATGACGCAGACATTTTTAAGATATTATCCTTTGCTGTATTCGACAATCAAGTGTAAAATGCTGCTTAAGAACTGCCAACAGACGAGTCACATACGCTCATCTAGCTAGCTATTGTTGAACTATGCTTAGAGCCCATCTCAAGTAATTTTTTAGACCCTAACATATAGTAGTGACATAATGGCTATAATAGAAATCAAGTCCTTATATGGAGAGAAAGGATAATTTCTAGTTTTTTATGACGGAAACTGAAAAATGTTTTATTCATAATATTACCATTAGTGACCATCTGACTTGCGTGCGAAAAATGTGTATGGAAACCAATGTTGCGGGAAATTTTTATTCTTAATATTCAACAAGTTTAATAACAGGACTATCTGACTTACTTGCAATGAAGGAGCTCGAAGAGGTGTAAAGTGTCAATACGAAGTCATTTCTTCTTTCGTCATCACCGAAGCAAGGCTAGAATTCTTTTTGCTTCCTTGCAAGCGACAGAAACATTTAATATATTCTTGATCAGCTTGAAACTCCAAGTCGTTGGTGTAATACTTTGCTTATAAAATATTATAAAAATTTCCAGATTCCAGTAACCAAGAAACTATCTAACACATATCTAACACATAGCCTGCGAAATATCAATTTTATAACCCATCACCGAAAGTTGGGGGTATATTCATTTTGTCACAACGTCCACCGCACGCAACGCCCCAAACCGGTAGTTTTAGTGACCCGACAATTTATACATAATATCTTGATCAACATTAAGTTCCGAGTTGCTTTAAACATATCCTTGTGTCCGTCTTCTCGTAATGTCTTCTCTGTAATGTTTATTGTAAAAATTCTCCTGGGCACAAACGTCTGAAGCTAACGTCTGCAAATTTGACAGAAGCCTTGGAAACTCTTCTTCTTCTTCTTCTTCTTCTTCTGGTTAATATTGAAAATGGGCTGAATCGTTCGGAACGGGTAAACGGTGTAAGGTAGTGGTGTAAGGTATTGCGTAGTCGGCTATAATATTCTTGTTTGTTCTAGAAGTAGAAATGTCACGAACAACGCGTCTAAAATAGAGAAAAAAAAGAAAACGAATTTCATATTAATTTTCTATTTTTTTCGTATCACATTAAAAATGCACAGCTCGGATTAAATTTTAATATTTTTATATAATTTTATATAATGTTACATACGTCCGTACAAACTAGTGAAAAATCCATGGAGTACGAATGAATTATAAATGATTTCAATAGAATCGAGTTTAAAAAAGACAGCAAATCCGCGATAGGTAAAAATGACTTATCAGCAGCATATTTGGACGACTTCGCTTATCATGTAAACTGTTGCGAGGCGTTTTGATTCACTCATAATAAGAACATACAAACATTATTAGACATCGTCAACCACCCAAGAATTTGTTTCAAACGTTTCTACTTTTAAAACCCTAAACTTCTCCTAAATGTCGCATTGCAATACCTTGCTAATAAGGGATAATTAGAGATTAGTCTCCGCATTCTTAGTGTCAGAGTCAGTTGTTGTACATCTAGGAAAATCTCTAGGTAGCTAGCTAAAGCATATTTTATTGCTTTACATTTTCTGTTTTTATTTATTTGAAATACTTTTAAAATGTTTAGTCCGTCTAAATTGTGTATTCATGTGGATGTGTGCGTTATTTAGGTCTGGCCTACAACACGTTGGTGGTTAAATTTTAATAAAATACAAAAAGCATTCTGTTCGTCCTTGTGTCATTACACTTTTTTCATTTCTCTATTTTTGTTTTTTTTTCTTTTTTTTTTTTTTGGTTGTAATTTTTCTCATTTAGTCCACAAATGAGGTCAACACAACATGAGCAGCCTATGTGTGTTTGATGAAAAAGATTGTTTTCTCTTTGTGCTTTGATTTAGTTGACAGTTTAAAAAGTCATAAGTGTAATACATGAACACTTTTCACATTCCAAGCAAGCAACCAAAAGCAACCAAAAGCAACCAAAAGCAAGGTAAAAAGGCATTAGTCGGCTTATTATTACGAAATGAAAATTTTATAAACGAAACAAAGCGATCATTATTAGCTTTAAAAAAGTGTATTACACAACTCTTTCGCCCAGCAAAGTCAAGTACTTGAAGCAGGAGATACATTAGACTTGTCGGCTGCTTGTAAAGCCTGCCTGTGAAGGCCCCCATGAGGGACCACAAAAGCCAGGTATACTTTCGATCAATTCCACGTGCGAACACGAGCTTCATGAGCTAGTCTATCTGTCTATCTGTCAGTTTGCATAAATTTCAATTGCAGCTCTTTACTCTGATAAGATTGCGCTCATCTTAGCAGGCTTGCAGCGGGCACTAATCTTAAGAGAAATCCATGTGTTTTCTTGTCGCAGCTTCTGCAGATTTTAATTCAAATTTGATAGTCCAAAGCAATAGTCGCAATAAAATTTTCCATTCCATTCCAACATCAATTTTGTTATGAAGTTGAGATTGTAAAGTCACGAAAGCCACAAACAACAATTTTATGATGTCTCTGTGATGTTCTTCAGAATACGGTTCTTAGCCTTGAATTATTATTTTCGCTTCATGGCCATCGGATTAAAATAAAAAGTCTGCTTTACCTGGCTTTGCCGAAATTTGAAAATTTTAAATTTCTTTCTGAACAACGTTCGTGCATCAAATTTTGAAATGTCATGATGAGCGCGTGCATGTGGCACATATCGGGGAAACGATTGATTCTCAAGTGCCAGTGCGCTGTTTGCGTCGGATTAAGCCTTCTCAAAGATGTGACGATGTTGGTTCCACTAATGCTCTGAAGCAGCTTTTGACCTAAAGTCGCTGTTCTCTGAGTTCGTTCGCTATGAGCATAAAAGCGTCTTTACTGCAATTCCACACAAGCAAAGATTGCACAACATTCAGGATCAGATTATGTGGAGTGTAATTTGTTGAAGCTCTCTAGTCTGCCTCTTTCATAACTGAACCTTAGATACTCCACAGTGTGGCAAAAAACGTCAGAGTAACACGCAGGATGACTTCGAAACACTTCACCGACAGAGCGATATTTATTTCATGACCGTCTATGCTGAATATAACGACTTTTGTTTCTGCTACTTATTAAGATGGCTTCAGCCTTTTACTGGATAAAGGTAAAATCTTATCCTGGAAGCCACCACGTACTTGTTTTTTGTGATATTTTGTCCTCTTTTTAGCAATAGCAGCAACAACAATAATCAACATATCCTACTATGTACACCTGAGTGAGTGTACAGGGAGTGTCCTAAGTGCACGTGAGCATTCTGTGTGTGTGCACTCCCGTCTGGTTGTTATGCTTTATACTTGCGTGTGTACAGGAAAGCATACGCAAGCTAGTTACGCCGTTAGCTTATCGGATCTTTGACTTATTATTGTCGCTTAGCCGGCTTTAGCTCGAGCAATAGACTGCTTTTCGAGTGATGCATAAATAAGCTGAGGTAGTTATCCAGAAAAGCGGGCCGTTGCCAGAAAATCCAATTAATCGATTAATCAGATTTAAAAACGCTAACGCAACAAAACACTAACACTACGACATTTCTCTTCCGAAATTGCGATATGACAAACGGAGATGAAAAATGTGTGTAATCGCTGTGATGGATGAATTTAAAGTTGAACAAATTCCAATTTGCTTACACCCATTTGCATGCACATTTCTACACGTTTATAGTGTTTTTGCCTGTTGCAGCGGGTCGTCATAGTTCCTGTTACGTTTAAGAGTCCGTAGCCCTTTTGAGTTATGTCTTTGTTACGTTCACAGCAATTGAGTTTAGTGTCGCAGCAAAGCAACTGCTAAAGACATATCTGTAACATTTTTTCCCCACCTAATGTCCATACGACAGTTGCAAAAACTGTAAAAGTAAAATAGAGGTCAACACATATACATATGAAAAAACCATAAAGCAGCCACCAAAGAATGGTTTAGAAAACTTAAGGAAAAAACCCCTCCAAAGATAAGGTAAATGAATTGGAAAACCGTTAACAAAAAATGTATTTATGGGTAACATTTTTGGAAATTTTTCACGAGAACAATTTTTTTCTTTCACATCTATCACCGATGGATGAGAGGTGTATTCATTGTGTCAAAACGTTTACAGTGCTCGGAAGGACACTTCAGACACCCTATAAAGTGTATATACTCCTGATCAACATCAAATTCTGAATCGAATTAAGCATGTCCCTTCGTCCGTCTATGTAATGTCTGATTTAAACATTCTCCACTGGGCGCACAACTTAAACTGTCTGGCAGAAACATTGGAAGTTCTTGTACGCAATACCGAAAATGGGCCCAATTGGTCGAAGGACACGCCTACAATACCGCGTAAACTATTTTTCAAAAGGGGTCAAAATTTTGTTTATTGCTCATTACTCATGCACTACAGCAGGTAAACATACAAAACTTACTTTTTTTTCCAATACCTTATGTAACGTGAAAAAGTATGCTTCAAAAACCCGGTAAAATATATAAATTCTTGCCCAGTTGCGAATTCAGAATGCACCTAAGTATACCCGTCTGTTCGTCTGTCCATCTATACCATTTGTGGTAAACGCGCAAAAGAATTTGAAAACGACCCGAATCGGTCAAAGAATGCACTTGCAACGCACACACCCCTATACGATAAGAACCGTGAACATCATTGCTTGTATACCCGTCTGTTCGTCTGTCCATCTAGCTAACTGTATAGCATTTGTGGTAAACGCGCAAAAGAATTTGAAAACGACCCGAATCGGTCAAAGAATGCACTTGCAAGGCACACACGCCTACACGATAAGAACCGTGAACATCTTTACTTTCCGTGTTGTTTGCTTGTTACACGATAAGAACCGTGAACATCTTTACTTTCCGTGTTGTTTGCTTGTTACCCGTAAGGTACAACACGTACAGCATACAAATTTTCACTTTTCTTCAGAAAATAAAAAAATATCAGCCTTAGGGTCGCTCAAGTCGGTTTGCACTTCACTGCTGTCGGCATTCCGGCCGACACGGCACAGTATCACTCCATGACGGCAACGTTCGCGACCAATGTTTTAGCACAAGTTGTGCTATGTGCTGTGTGTATTCTATTGAATTTACTTCAAGCTAATGTGTAAACTACACTAAAAACTCGTCTGATTGAAAGATTCTCGAAATCGAAGCAAACCTATCAGCGATTTATTGCAAGAATTTGATTCAGGCGACATGCAATTGTCACAAATTCTTAAATAAGTTAACAGCAGTTGATCGATTCTATATGCGTTAACAGCGCTGCCCAACCGTGATAGTGGCGCCAAGCATTTGCATGCAGCATAACTCCAATCATTTTCATTGTCCTCATCGAATTTTTTATAACAATTTTAAACATTCTCTTGCGAAACATGCAACGATTTTCCATAAATTAATTTAAATCTTATTTATTAACAAACACCTGATTGAACTTTTCAATCAAATTCCCGGACACGATACCACCCACCATCAATGTTTTCGAAATCAATATTTTAAAAAATACCAAGTGAATGTGGAAAATAAGGGGGGCATGCAGCCAAGCTTTGGATCTCTTCCCATATTGTCTTTGTTAAAAACAACTCTTCGTATAACAATAAGGTTTACTTTTGGCCTTTGGTCTTATGATGATAGTCGCACCAAAACATTGATCTGATCTCTTGATTACTATGTTAACCACATAGGTCCGTTTTGTAAAGCTCTTGTCATGTCAGGGGAGCGAAGCTATGGGGTCCCCTGGTTTACCCATAGATGTGCCGAAACCTTCACCTCTTCGTGGTGCTCCCTATAAAACA
>KK502553.1:613243-623375 GCA_000688735.1 Glossina austeni
CGATTTCGCTGACGTGATGCTTTCATTTCTGTAAGCTAGTGCTAGTGTGCTGGTACTTGAAACTAATGTAAGTGCAATCGGATTAGTGTTTGCATACATTGAAGGTTTTAATGGGAACAAAAATATTTGGCATAGCGGGGGATGATCGTAAATCATTTGAAATGTATAGCAGGTAGCTTAAGCTTAGAAATATACAAACGAGTTGAAACGATTTGTGTGAAGGGTATGCAGCTTAGCGTAAGATTTGATGAGTGTGCATACACAATGATTTGAAGGGGAGAAGAAAGGTTTGGCATAACCGCAATGGTCAATAAACTACAACACAGATTGATAAGTGCCTAAGCTATTTGAAGTGTACAGCAGTTACTCTGGTCTTAGAGATATGCAAAATTTAAGCATGCAATAAAACGAACTGCTTGGAATGTATGTGTATGTGTAGTTTAGCGTAATATTTGAGAAGTGCCTAAATGCCTTAATGGTTTAAAGGGAGAAGGAAAAATTTTGCGCCGCAACGATCACTTAGCTAAGCATAGATTTGTTATTTAAAATATCTGCTTAGGTACATATGAACGGTTTTTATATATACGATGAACCGTAGATTAATTAGTTAAAGTGTCAAGTGCTGGATTATGAGAAGATGCAATACAATTATTAATTCACATATATATTAATAATTAAAAATACAATTTTTATAAGATATTTGTCGGGAGATATAAAATTTGCATTTTTTTTTTATCTTAAGTAAAGACTTAAATGATCCGATTCAAACCGTTTTGTCATTTAGCATTCGTCCTTGGATCAAGACACATCGAGTTGTGTGTGGAACACACATACAATGGCGGCAAGTCATATGGACTGACGCTTTTCAATCGACTGACAAAAGGCTCTGAGCCGATTAGTGTAATAAAAGACGAACATATCTGAATTCATTTTCATGTTGACACACATATTTCAAATAGGTGTACGTCCTTACTGCTAGTGTTATGATTCGTTAAAACCATTTTCGAAATAAATTCTTTGCATTTATATATAAAAAATTTCGCGCCTGTTTACGTGGAACAAAAGGCTTGACATGGATAATAATGTAATCTATTCAACTTATAATTCCGCATAGAGCTTTATATGGAGTTAACATGGACTTGATTTGTTTAAGAATTTCTAAAACCATATATTTTCTAAAGATCTCATTATCTTCTTTCCAATCAGGGTGTAAACGAAGGAGGAACTAACCCAAGCTTAAACCATCGCCAACTTGTCGAACTTAATCTCTGGCTATACAACTCGTCACAATTGTAGATCGATCAAGAAAGGATAAGAGGAATAAGTTGCAGTGTTGTAACAAATTATCTCATCAGCGAAACCTTCGACATATGATGGCAAGGAAAAAGAGAATCGCTTCAGTGATCTGTACTTCCTTGTTATACATTTTGTCGATTGCTTTCTTTTCGCTTTTCTTTCGCTTTTTATTTTTTTGTCGATTGCTTTCTTTTCGCTTTTCTTTCGCTTTTTATTTTTTTTTGCGCACACTTGATTGAAACCCTGCATATTTCCTTATTTCATTTATTTCTTATTATGGGCGTGATTACGAAGGAATTATGTCCTCGTTTAAGCTAAAGCTATAGAAATGAATTTCTGTGATGTACAAGTATACATATATATAAGCAAAACAATGACTTTCAGTTTGCCATTAAGGGTATCTCAACAGCCCGAAGAACGATTTAGAAAAGAAAGAAAAAGTTAAGGGACAACGGCATAAGCAATTAAGAACTTAAGGTGTTTGTTATGAAAATCAAACGGGAAACAACAAATGATGCCTTCTTCCACTTTTGTAATTATGCCACCGTTACCGACGTTGTCGTTACTTGAACTTCTTAGAAATAAGAAACAATAAAATAAGAAAACAAGAAAAAAAACAAGAAAAAAAAAAAACAATAGAAATCTTTTAAACTTTCATCAAAAACGAATAATTCTTTATACATATATATATATATATAATACGTATATACTTACAAGTAAATGTTCACGACCTTCATCTTTCTTCCTTCTTTATGCAGCCATATGTTGTTGTCAATTGTTCGTAATTACTTTCTTTACCACCAAGTGTGACTGAGTGAGTTATTATGAAAATGATGCTTTTATGCAAATATGCAATACATTGAGAATGTGAGGGAACGTTTGTGCTTGTGTGCTTGCGTTGTATGATTAAAACACTTACTTATGTAACAGGAGTTGTCCTCCGACTTATGTCACGTTTCATCGTCATTTGTTTCTTCGGCATAATTATGGCATTGTTAGTTGGCATTACAATGAATTTTATGCTTATATGCCTTTGGGGCGTTCTTAGTCATGTCTGTCATAAACACGTTCCCTAATTTACGTAAATATTTTTTATTTTGTTCCTCTCTCAGTTTTAATGTTTTATTTTTATTATTATTGTGATAAGTGCCTTCCTAAGACTCAAACAAATAATAGTGTATGTGTGTGTGTGTGTGTGTGTGTGTGTGTGTATATAAGTAAATAAGTAGACACAGTAGAGGTAAAGCTATTCAGGCATTTGTTTACGTCGTCATACGCATATCACAATCAATCTGAAAACATAGTACGATATTCACGTGTTCACGTGTGTGTGATGATATATGTGTTTACAGAAAAACAAAAAACAAAAAACAAAAAAGAAATTGAAGTGAATTACTATACGTTCTAAGTACGGGAACTTATTTCCATTTCTTTTCCCTTCCGTTGAGTTTATCCCAAGTACTTCTTCGCCTTTCTTTGACCTTTGAGCTCGTAATTACAGCGCATGGCTTTAACTAATTTAATACACGTCACACTGGACTAGGAATATAATCGAGTTGCTTTTATTTGCAGCTCATAAAAATTCCGCGTCAAGGATTTCGTTCATACACTGGTTGTTATAATACAATCGCTTTTCCCTAAGTAGCTAACAAGGTGTTGGTTTCACGATCATGTTTCCGAACTGGAAGTACATAAGAGTTTCAGTCTTTTTCTTAACATCGACAAAAGTGTAAAAAGGATCTCATTAAGTATAAGTTCTCCTGATTGTCAGAACGCACTTGATTAGCATGAAGTTCTGAGTTACTGTAGTAACATCTGTCGGCCTCCTTTCTGTATGGCGGCAAAAATGTTCACAGACATTCGAAGCTACACCAATCCACCATTGAAAGGCTAATGGCTACGAATAGAGCTTTAAATGAAGGCGATCGGCTTGCAAATGCATCCCTAATTGT
Source organism: Glossina austeni (assembly GCA_000688735.1). Taxonomy (NCBI): domain Eukaryota; kingdom Metazoa; phylum Arthropoda; class Insecta; order Diptera; family Glossinidae; genus Glossina; species Glossina austeni. The sequence continues at coordinate 616,492 of KK502553.1, forward strand.
TTAAATATTAAAAGAAGAAAGGAAAACAAGAAGTTTTAAAGTCCTGGCTAGGTTTCCTCCATCTAATGTTTATTCAGTTTGTTGGAATGCCTCAAATGTGGCAACCTAGCCTTCACTTAATAGAACGATTACTAGAACTTACAATCTGTATATGGCCCAACATGATATTTTTTTCCATTTATTTAGGGCATGTCTCCTATATGTTGATGGAAAGGAGAGCGGAAATGGTCGGTGGGGTTGAAAAATTACTAATCGCGGTAGTAAGTGTGCACGAAGGGGCAACTCCAGGAGGAACGAATAATAATGTTGAGATGCCTGAGTAGCTCTGTTAAAGGACGTAAATGACGGGCCAGTCACGTGACATCGCTAGATGACATATCGAGATGAGATGAGAAATCATACGGGAAGCCGGTACGCCCACGTTAGCAGACAATTTCTGTTGTCTATTCCATTGGAAATCGAAACTTAGCCTTCCATTTAAGCCCTAACTAAGGTAACTACAAGATTTGCTTTAGGTCAAGGATTTATTTATTAGGTCTAAATAAACATCATTTTTAAATAAAATATATTTAATATTTTTGTAATGTTTATTGTTTATTAATTTTTAAGTAATCCTTATTTATTGTCTTCTTCTTGACATATATGATATAACACATTATTCCAATCTGAAATTGCATATCACCGAAATTCGCCTCTCACACCAGATCTAATATTTGTTATGTTTGCCTAAGAAAGTTTAGGCAGATCACGTGGCTATGTGCTGTTGCAAGAAACTGCGTCGTTGTCTACTCAAACTCCTGTTCAGTTCACATATCAAGTGTCTTTTGTCTTAGGAATGCTTTAGCATTTATTTGGCTAATTGCTTCTTTTTTTTTTATTGAAAAGAAAACATGCTCTAAAGATGCTTAAGAATATTAATGGAAATCCACACACAGCTTACTGAATATATGCAACCCTTACAGTTTGCCTAATACAGTTTAATACGATGAAATTTTGAGTTAATAATTATCAAAATTTTCAATTAAGTTCACTTTGTCAGGTAAGTACAATTATATCAGTGAACTAAGTCTCGATAATGTGTAAGCTTTGGAAGGAAATCGCATCTATTAAGTTGATACACATATAAAAGGAAGCTTTGTATGCAAACGAACAATGCAAGTAATACTCATGGCTTATACTTTCTCTCCAAAACTGAACAGAGGAGAAGGTCTCCTACGAAGAGATAATGAAATTGACGAGCATAAGGCTCTAAATATTAAATAGCAAAGTTATTGAGAGATATAGTTAAGTACACTACGTGCGTTACTTGCATTACTTTGAAGAAAATGGCAAAATACTGGGACAAAAAACATAAATTATTTTAACTTTCTGGGTACTTTGCGATCTAAGCAAAATATTGCATCGAATTCAATCACTTTAAATATTACGCACACATCTTTGTCATTAGTACATATGTATATACTTTTCAGCATTAAGTTTACGAATGTGAAAGAGAAATATTTTGATAAGATTTTCTTACTGTAAATAATGAAAAATTTTATTATAAATAATATTGTAATTAAATATTCCATGGAAGCGAACACACATTTCCACATTTTCTGCCACATTGTTATGAATCTTTGTATTTAAAGGGTGCTCGGTCAGGATTTTGCTTTCTAAATACATCGGTGACGTTTGCCGCATTTAATCGGGAAAGGCAGAGATGGACTTTGCCTTACCTTGTCAGATGCTTAAGCGCATTCGGCACAACTGAGTATATTGTAGCTTGTATGGGTTCTACACCGCCTGAGCAGAGGCTTTTTCTTCACCTGTCGGGAGCTCCAAGAGGGATCTTCTGCTTCCGTTTGACAGCGGGAATGGCCGATTGAGGGAATTTCGTAGTAACTATGGTGACTCGCTTGATATGAAGTTAAAGTATAGTCTTAGCAAACCGAAGTACAACCTAGCTCGCATTTTCGAGGGAGAGATGCATCTAGACGTGTCTCCATCGAGGACTAATTACTTCTGGTGGTGGGGTGATAAGTGGTTTGTCTTGACTGCGTGTGTCTTCGGACACTGTAATGTTAACAGCCAGCTCTGAGGTCATGAAGGAAGACATGAGCCCCGAAGCAAAATATTTATTCGAAAATTGGGCATTACTGAGAAAATCACATTAATATGCGGCTTTATGTTAAAGTAGATAATAACCTACAAAGTGCTTTCCGAAAGGTAAAGTAGAACATACCAGGGACTACGGAGAAGGAATCGTGCTAATGCTGCTCAAATCGTGAAAGTGAAGTCAATATTTTAAAAAAGCTAACCGATGCTTTGTGATTAAAATATAAACAATACGAAGCTCAAGTATATGTGCACATAAATAAAGTCCCAAAGTGGTGCTTACAACCAGTAGTACAAAGCCGATGACAATCCCACTAAGTATGTAATTTAACACCAAACGCATTGAAGATCTCAGAAATATTACTAACATAGAACAACATATTGTTGTGCAAGCAACATATTCATCGCCTTTGTTTATAAACTTGTCTAGCATATCAATCACATGATAATATATATCAAAGTAGGTAATCACAGTACCCAAAGAATTCATGAAATGACACTTGTATCAGGTGCTGTTGTAAACATAGCTAGTAAATGATTTGTGTGGTATTTAGCTAACAAAACATCTAACTAACTATGAGAAAATATGATCAGACATCTGCACGCAATCGGCTTATAAAGTGTCATCTGACAACACCTGCATACACACATACATGCATACATACATATAAAGTACCCCAATGAAACTTGTCGCTATAGTGAAGTAATCCGTTTAGTTGATTTCGCCAATGCTCAAAATAAGTGACGAGTTAGTGGAATAGGATTCAGGTATAAAATAAGTCGGGTTATATGGACTGCTTTTACCCGCATAGTTTATCGTTGCGTAAAATTAAAAATATTTAATAATAAAAATATACAAAAAAAAAATAATTTTTTTTCTTTTTTTGTCAAAGCAGTCTTTACTTATTTCTAAAATTTCCTAATCAAAAGAAGGCGAATTTCTGAGTAAATATGTATAGTTGTCGTTGTAGAAAAAGGTACGACGAATAATAATTTTTTTAAGAAGATGAAAATAAACGTCTGCTGTAAAATAGTTTGATCAAAAGAGAAACGGATATCCATGACAGAATCTTACTTCGTTTTCAATTTCGATTTTTCTTCATTTCAGTTACAATTTCTATTTAGATAAAGTGAGCAACGAGTTTCATAGGTTTAAATTGACATTATTTCTTAAGATTAAATTGAGAGAAAGGGCTTAAGAACTTTATTTAAATAAATTAATGAAGTTATATAATATGACAAAAAAAAAAAAGGTTGCTGTCAGCAACGGCGCCTCTGTGCGGACAAATACTTTATTTATCTATTTCTATTCTTACGCTTACTCTCATCACATGTTAGCTCTTCTCTCAACTGAGCAATTGAGTAATTGACTCAGGTACTATTGTCAGCATTTTTTATGAATTATTCCATTAACAGCCTTATCGCTGATACATCACTAAACAGTTTATGGTTAAAGTAATTCGAGGCTGAGTTTCCTCTTGTTACCCATTAAAGCTCCTTCCGAATCGGTCTTCGCGTCACCAAGTTCTCTTGAGAATTTGTTATTGCCGCACTAACTAGCTGCTGCTTGGTCCATTTAGCTTGTTATATAGGCTTTATAACAGCAATTATTTCCCCATTGATCAGGGTACTGATTTTATTAATAGAATTAACTTGCTTTTCGCATTCTACTCGTCTACTTCTTTTATTTGATACCCATATTGCTGGTATTATTAAGAAAAAATTAATCGCAGTGTCTACTAAATTTATTTTAAAATTATTAATTGGGCGGATAATATATGTTGACTGGAGGAGTACGCAAACTAGTTTTAAACGTTTTCTTTTGTTTGCTTTATGGTAAACAAGCATTAAACCTCAAAAAAGTAAAAGTGTACCACACAGACAAAGACACACAGACGGACGGACATGGCTAAATCTACTCAGAATTTCATGCTGATCAAGAATATATATACTTTATAGAGTCTCTGAAGCTTCCCTTTGGGAGTTGCATACATTATGGAAAAAAAGAAGATGAGTTTACTTTATAGAGTCTCTGAAGCTTCCTTTTTGGAGTTGCGCAGATTATGGAAAAAAAGAAGATGAGTTTACTTTATAAAGTCTCTGAAGCTTCCTTTTGGGAGTTGCACGCATTATGGAAAAAAAGAAGATGAGTTTACTCCCATCTTATAGAGGTGTTACAAATTGTAACTTGCAGTAGTGTACAGGAAATATTTTTGCAATTCTTAGTAATACAACTTTAGCCACTTAAGTAATTAAACATATGCTAGAAGTTTAGAATTCGATTATTTTTTCGTTGTGCGATTATTATTATCATTATTATTATCATTATTATCATTATTATTATTACTTTGCATCTTTCTTTTTGTACGATGCGGTTTGTAGCTAACAGTGTTTGTTCTATTTTGAAGTTTATCGTAGCTATTGGTGGGAATTTGAGCGTTTAAGCATAAATTTGGAGCCACCAACACGCCACTCAGCACTTTTGTTATGATAAAAGTGAATAGTGCAACGGTATAAAGCGGTCGACTTTACTTAGTTAATTATTATTGCTGGAGTACGACATCGACAAGGCATAAGTATTATAGAGAGCAAATATCATTCGATTGATGACGGCATGTATTGGATGCGATAAGGAGATTAGGTTATAAATATTACATTAAAACTTTCATATAAACAACAATCCATTTTCAGATCTACCGTGGCTGAGTTTGATGAAACGAAAGCCCCTCGAAGGATGGACACGAAGAGTTCTACCCCGTGTGCGCGCACCACGATGTGGAATGACTTGATCCAAGTGGCTAGCTTAAGCCCACTGAATATTGTCGACAATTCCTTGGGTTAAGGGGGGTTGAAAAGCATTCTGAAAGATCGGTTATAGAGAGATATGATCCAGCCATTTAATCTTCCTTGGCGGACGCCAGGCGACTGTGATAGCTCCGAATTGAAAGGTGTAGTCTGGGCGATCTTCTGAAAAAGTGCTATGCCGCCAATTTGTTTTTGACTGATGAATAAAAATATTTTCTAAGTGATTCAACATGTATGTAAATGTATGTGTAAAAGGGGACATGGCCCAGCATAAGATACCCTACATCGCTTTGTTTAAATATAATTCTTCTTTAAAAACAAGGCTTTATAAGGAGAAAAGTCGAAAAAGTGGTCCGATCCGAACCATTTTGTATAGCGACCTGTACGTTGAAGACAAAACAGACAAACAGATGGACGGGCAAAAAAGCTAAAATCGACCCAGAAAGTGATCCCACATTGATCGGCATAATGAAATGTAAATGTCACGTCCTTCTTGGCGTTGCGTATATCCGCAGAAACTTCACATGCCCTTGATGTAGGGTATCAAAGTCTCTTCTTCTTCTGCAAGTTAGCGAATCAACAACAGATGATTTACTGAGTTGAGTAAAAGAAAAAAGTTATAACAATTTGTTGCAAAACCGTGTTCAACCTTTCGTAAATAAGTTCGCGATGGGAACTATAATTTCATGCTCGGCAAAGAGCAATAAAGGACAACTCATACATTCCAACATACATGAGTGTATATCGCACCGAAAGGCAGTTGGTCCAAAAAAGATGCTTAACATATATATTTATTGTGAAATTAGAAAATTTATTTAACCTTTAATACGCAAGTATTTGCGGTTGCTTTGCCGTTGATTATGGACTCGTCGAATTTTAACGAAATATTTATATGTCGATTGGATCGAAGATGGCTTTGAACAAGTTGGAAAGATTTTCCTTCAAAGGGTCGGATAACTGTTTTTAATTATTTTCTAATTTTCTAGTCGTTCGAAAACGAATTGTGCTCATTTTCTTACTCTATGGAGTCTTGGTTGAAATTAATTCAATATATTCTCGCCTTCCGTGGGATGTAAACATAAGTATAACCGATATTGAAGGCATTGGTTTCATCTGTGCACGTAACTAAGTATGTTTTTGTTCATGTATTTCAAAACTTATTTACGATTTATTTCAAAAAGTTATTGTATCTGACGTATCAAATATTATTGATTTTAACCGCATGTTTTTGGTAGATATACGGTACCTAAGAGCTAAGGGTTATGTAATTGAGATTTTTAGTTTTCATTGAGAAGCAGAGACTGGAACACATATAATGCATTAAAGCTATTGTGATTTTGAAATTAATTAAGTTACAAATCACTTGTCAAGCAAACCTAATATGCACATTAACACAACTCGATTGGACAGTGAGTGTTGTATCTGCTAAATAGCAGAATATGCATATGCCTATGCCTATGTATGTCTCATAAATGGACATATATAAACATCCACATACATACATATTAGTTCATCTGATTACATTCTGTTTTCATGCCGTTTTACATATAAGTTTGAATTTGAAATTAAAACTATGAGTGACAGGACATTACCTTTATCATCATCATCATTATCATCATCGTCGTCGTCGTCATCATCAAATTCGTTTATATATGCATTTGTATTTTAATTTGCTTATGTCTGTCTGTTTTACAAATGTTTTCCAAATAGATGCACAGCCCAGCCCAGCCCGGCTTGTGCTATATGCGATAAAACCCTTTTCATAACCATTTAAAAGTTTTCTCTTTTTTTTTTTTTTTTTTTTCATTCCTTGTAGCGGCAAACCGTTGAAATGGATTTTAAGTTCAGTTTGACGATGAAATAAATTTCCATGAAATTTTTCAATTTAAGGAAAAAAAGCAGCGACGTCGTCGCACCTCCGTTTCTATGGCATATTAATGATAAAAGTAATCAGATTTTATAATTAAGGCCAATAATGCTTG
>KK502553.1:623461-636775 GCA_000688735.1 Glossina austeni
CAAGCATTATTGGCCTTAATTATAAAATCTGATTACTTTTATCATTAATATGCCATAGAAACGGAGGTGCGACGACGTCGCTGCTTTTTTTCCTTAAATTGAAAAATTTCATGGAAATTTATTTCATCGCCAAACTGAACTTAAAATCCATTTCAACGGTTTGCCGCTGCAATGAATGAATTAAGAAAAAAAAAAAAAAAAATTAAAAAAAAAAAGAAAATTGAAATTATATTTCTCTAAAAGGCAGAGCTTCTCATTAAGGGCAAATTTACTTGCAATGACTAGATTCTTTCTCAGCCAACAAGGAGGGCAGCGTATTAAGGGCTCATGCATAAAAATCGTCATGAGAACAAAGAATTCTTTTGAAAAAACATATATGTCGATGGTCGTGATCTAAACGTAGATTTGTAATCTTTCATAAAACTTTGGTCACCACGACAACCGTTTGTACGATATAATGCTACTTTCTGAACACGAAATTGTGAATAAATTCCACGAATTTATTAACAAAAGCGTAGTTATGCTATTGCAGCAACAGACATATTTCTAAATTTGTTAAAGCATTTAAAAGATTTTTGTAATAACTGTTGGACCGCTTAGCTAGCTACCCTCGGAAATAAATTATTTCTTTTTTTTAAAGGACTTGCTTGGATGGACCTCAAAGGTCCTTCAACTCTCATCCGATTGATTTTAAATTCCAATTGTGACACTTTCCTGTACAGCAGGTTTTCGAGACACTATCGGTTTTTGACTTTGCGAGAAAAGGCAGTCAACGAGCCCAATATTCAAGTTGGGGCCATTGAATCTATCTAAGAGAAGACCTCTTTTCTAGGCATCATCGTGCGGTGTAATGCTTCGTTCGAAAATAGAAGAAGCCATCGCTTAGAAATCAATGTGAAATAGAAAGAGTAACGTTTGGGGACCGCAGTGCGGACACCGACACACTTCAGTACAGGGGTGTTGACGCGTTCTACCATGTTGCACCCATTTTTCGATCCAATACTATCATCTTTTGTTGGTAGCTTGTCCTCTGGTTGAATCTGGTCTTCTAAAAATAGTTCGCTTAAACATCCATTGCTCCTATCTCTTCCACTTAATTCAGCAGCGCTTTACTTCAAGTTAAAAAGGAAAAATTTTGATTCCTGGCACGAAACTTCACTTCTTCAAACTTTCAAGAACTTACGTTACTTACACATCAATAGCTTATACTGAAGCAGCAACATTTAAAACTTACCCTTTCATAAAGAGAAGCCAAACTTTGCTCACAGAGAAAGTGGCGCCATCTCGTTGTCAAATCTGTATCTCATATTTGCACAAATGGCGAGATCATCGGAATTTGTTTGGTAAAAAGGGAAGCCGTGTAAAACGTAACTACCGGCCAGTTGAGAATCATAATGCTTAAGTTCCAACTTGGAAAAGTTAAAAATACCGATGAATTTATTTTTACGACGAACTATTTTTAATTCTCCCTTTATTCCAACCGAGGACAGTTTCTAAAAAAGAGTTTTGCACGCTACGCACTGTGCACTAAAAGGTATCTAGCAAGAAGAAAACATGTTTTTTCTTCATACCCTCCTTTAAGAATAACACGGCCAACTCAACTGCTCTCTAATATTTTTTGAAGATCGGTTTTTCATTTTCCTCATCATTTGATCCAAACCGTTTCACATGGACCATCGTTTTGAGATTTGTCAATAAAAAGAAGGTCACTGGGGGCTCGGCCTGGAGCATGTAGTAGACGGACCAACAATTCCATTCCACATGCTGTTATGTCATTCCTGCTATCGACGTTTGACTGCTTCGTTTTGTTCTACTGTTACGAAACGGCACAACCAGCATGCAGCCAGCTTTTCCAAGCAGAAATCTTGATTCAATATGGAACAAAGATGTTCCTTAGTCACAACATCTGCTCTGTTTCTAACCTTAATTCAAGAGCCATTCAGCACTATTCGGTGAACTAGGATCGCATTTTACAGCTTTGTGTTCCCCGAATATTTATTGACACCCATGCCACTGCAGCCGCGATTCAATTCGGTTACCGAAAATTTCGCTGTCAGAAATTATAGTCCAGAGTCTCCGGTGTTCAGTTTATATAAGCATTGGAAATGTTGAATGAGCTCTTATCGAAGCAGGCGCAAGTGTGTATTTTGCGTGGAAGTGCCACGATCTGGTTGTTCAGGTGGGACCAGTGGGGTTGTGCTGATTTTTTTTTTACCGGAACGCTAATTTTTTTTACCGGAACGCGTACATATAATTATATAGACAGGGCCGATCCTGGGTAGGCGGCCGCTCTGTGCGGTGAGTAATAATAATAATAATAAGTAATAAACTAATAAAGTTTAAAACATCTACCAATACTGGAAACCAACATCTGGAAATTCTAGTTCACAACAAGTGTATAATAAAAATTCTTAGCATTAGCCGCAGGCCCATTTGGGCAGGGCAATAAACTATACCAGGGATGAGTAACATACGGTCCGTTTGCATTACAATTTGTGTATGAAATCTGTACTTTTTTCTTATAAATTCTCGTTATCAGAAATCATTTTTAGTTCCGGAACACGCTCCTGTCCAGAAAGGAAGTACCGCAACGGCATTCCAGAGCATTCCGGCTCGACAACACCACTGGGTGGGACATTTGATAGGCAATCTGTGTAAAACACAGAACTCTGCAATTCTATGTTCCGCTGCAATTTACTCTTTTTTCTCTTCTCTCCTTATTGCTCTGCTCCAACACTTACACGTCGCAGCTTTGTAAATTAAAACGCACTATACTTTGGTTGAGTTTACCGCAAAGCGAAATCACAATGAAAATGTTCTAATTTGTCAGTCCCTGGAGCACTTTAGGTAGTTCGTTACTAACTGTTATAATAAAATAAACGAATTTACTCTTAAACGAAAATATCAATGATTTTTATTCCCTAAAATATTGTTCTCGTTTTATGAACATGACGAAGTTTAGAAAGCAGAACAAATGAAATATTTAAGCAGGTCAGCGTTTGAATTGTTGACAAACGCCATGTAGCTTATGGTGCTATTTAGAGAAATGTAAACGAAATATTTCTGTTAAAATACACGGTCGTGGGTATGTCAACAATTAACGCCGCCTCCGCTCTCACTTACACATTAAGGTAATGAAGCATTGCAGATACATTACAGCACTCTTGTAAAATAAACCTTTAACGGTCGAGGCACTTTTATGATAAAGCGGACTCAACGCTAGATGACTTGAATCAGAAAAGGTGAAGGGATTATAACACAACAACAACACAACAAGCTGGGGTTAATGTAACCATTCATTTGCGGAAATCGCAGACTGCACAGCCATAGTCCTTGGTGAGAGTTATTGATGGTTTTCATAAGACTCTCCTTATCAACGCGCAGTCATTCACTCTGAATGAGTTAAGCAGAACGAAAGCACGCTAAGCCGCGATATTCTTAAATAATTATAAAAGAACGAAATTATGAAAAGGAAAGCTTTCACGAAAGTCTGTTCGACGTCGAAGCGTATCTAAAACAAATATAATTTTTTTCCAATTAAGTTGTTGTTTTGAATTGTATATATGTATATGTATATATATATATATATACCATATATATACCGTATATATATATATATATACCATATATATATATAGACAGGGCAGTATATATATATATATATACCATATATATATATATATGTAATTATTTAATTTCTTATGACGAAAAAAATTAATAATTACTTTATGTTTTCATATGAAACGATATCGATTTTCCTAAACGATTCTTGTACATGTATCAAGGAGAACTAAATACTCCCTAAATCATAGCTCTCTGTGCTCCCACGAATGAAAAAAAAAAAATCGTCAAAAGTGGAGAAGTCACCCTAGAGTAAAGTTGTCGATTTGACTGGACGCCGTTAGGTGATTACCATTTTACGCAATTGATGTCCTGGAAAAAAGGTATGCTATATGAGCAAATTGTCCCTCCGACCTACAAGTACTCTTTCCTCAGTTGATCCAGTTTTCCTATTTAATTTTCGCCACTTGCTTTCTCACACGTCGAGGACATTAAGGAATGTAATAAAGCGAAAGAAAGATGATGAGATTAATTCCTTTCAAGTTATGTTTTATTTACTGCATGATCAACGATTTCCCGGCCTGACTCTCACTTAACTTGGAGTCTCTAACTTTGAATTTAAATTGCATTCTTTGCTGATTTTACTTTTGATCCGCATTCAATTAACGCAGCTTTCTTAGTCGTCATATATCATTTTAGAATTAATTTTTTTTATAATTTCTGTTCTCCATATACTTTTTTTTTGTAAAATATTTAAGGTGTGTTAACTATTTCACACACCTTCCATCACCATTTCTTCTATATATGTTTTTTTAACTTATTCTCATAGTCAAATATATTCCAGTATGCATACAAGTGTGTGCCTATATATATGTGTATGCATATGTGTATATTTATTTATAGGCGCGTATGTGCGCATAGAGGTAGGTATGCGGTTTGCATGTCACAGTTTATTCCATATAATGCCCAAATTATATGTACTTCACATGTCAGCGGAAATGCCCAGCACATTAGCATTATATTGCAATACAAACGTTCAACCCCAATATACCTACAGTGAGTTTTGAAAGAATGCAAAGTGTATTTGGCAAACATTATTGATGAATAAAATGCTACGGAATTCAACTACAAGATAACTTCATACGATCGAACATAACCGAAAAAATACAGAAAACTTTTCTTCAATGTGATGCGTACGTCTTAGATAAGCCCGTAGTTCAAAAAAAAAAAAAAAAAAATTATTTTATTCAAATCTTGCCGGTATAGATTGATTACTCTACTGATGGTTTGAAGCTGGAGTCTGTAACATCTTTTTGTGATCTGGGGGTCATCCTCGAGAGTAAATTGTTACAAAAACTGCAAGTGGGATGAGTGGTTAGCGAAGTTAAGGCAACTCTTAGCTCCAGGAAAAGACGTGCTAAAGAGCTTGACGCTACTTACTTCACCAAAGTTACTTTAATTACCGGGTATGCCGCAGTTGCTTGGTCGCCAAGCTATAGCTGCTGTGAACAGTTGGTGAAACTTGTTCAGAAACAGATTCTATTAGTTGGCCTTCATAGGCTTAGATGGGAAGCGCAAAGTACACTTCCTCCGTACGAGAACATGTATCTCTCTCCATAGAAGAGAAGGCTGGCTCTTGCTACGAGTTTCTTCGCTAGGTTTATTAATGACGGTGTGGCCCGTGCAGAGTCTCCATGCAGTCTCTTTTCCTTGCGCCTACTGCAGTGTGAATCCTCGCCTCCGTCAGAGGGAAGGCCATGCCATACACATGCCCTTGATCTGGAACTGCTTGGAAGCCTCCCTGCTCCCAGCGGGGCGTGAATGACGTTTTCTCACTCCGTGTGCCATCGGGCACCGTAGGGTTAAGCCCTCACGGCAGGAACCTACGTAAGTCCCCTGTCACATCTGCAGTGTGGGTCTAACTATGAATTGCATTCTCCTCTGTCCTCTGTCCTTAAAAAAATCATCATTTATTCCACATTTCGGATAAAAGTGAATATGGGAAACGTATCGTACTTCGTCGACAGCATCAATGACGCTGTTAGTTTTCTTTTTCTTCCTATTGCTGTAGAGGTGGCCTGATGTCGGTTTAAGTATTTTAAGGTTAGGTTAAGTTACCCCGAATTTTATTCTTATAATATATTTTATATTATTGTTAATAGTCATAATGATGTATGGCTACTAATAGTTGAACAGATCAACAAATAAACTTTTCAGCAACACTTCAACACAATGTTATTGTCATTAGTTTAGCCAGAGAATAAATTCTAAGAAAAGAAGTTTAGCCAGAGAATAAATTCTAAGAAAAGAAGTCTTAAAGCACTAGCAGCTAAGGCTATCGGCTTTATTGAAAGCTTTAGCGCACTCGAGCTTTAAAACCACGACCACTGACCACGACCATAGTCGAGACTCTTTGCCTACTCGGCCACTCGGGCGGATAACAACATTTTATAAAATTTTAACTGATAAATTAAAAAAAAATTAAATTTATTCTCTTAGTAAGGAAGCATAACTTGTGAATAAATAAAATTGTTGAAAAAAGTGGAATTTGAATTCTTTGGCAAAGAAGTACAATTTTTGGTATGTGTTGCCCTGTAAAATAAGTTCCGACCAAAGGACAAAAAATCTTACGTCAATCACCAGTCAGTTCTATCATGAAGCAACGTTCAAAATCTCAATAGGACCGAAGTATTGGCTTCTTTAAAAACAAACTGCGTACTTGCGATGACCTCAGCCTGTGAAGAGCAAAGATCAGAATTTCCAAAAGCTTCCTCTTTTGGAGTTTTACTCCAATCAACTTGAAAGTTGTACTGTAACATGAAAAAAAAAAAATTGATTTTTTAAGCTCTTCTGTGCTTACGTTCTGTTCAAAAAATGAAACTGCTTGTGTAGATTTATTGAAAAAGTTAAAAACTTATTTAGGAAAACGTATCAACCCCGACCACTGATGAAAATATCAGCAGAGAAGAGCATAAAGGATTTTGTTCTTAGGAATTTTTTATTAAATGTAAAGAACTTTTGCAGATATGGCTAAACTATCAATTGATCAATTGACCAATTGTTGTGCTTACTTTCTTGCCCAGTTCCTAACACATTTTTACACATCCGAGTGAATCAAGAGAAGGATTTTGTGAACTGTGATGACCCGAAATTCGTAATTATCAGTGAAGCGACATTGATTTGTGCTTATGTTCATGAAACAGCTCAGCAGCCAAGCGAATGTTGCATTAGAGTTTAACCGAAACCGAAATCGGAATCAAGTCGACAATGAAGACCGGGTTATCTGCTTTGTTCGATCGTCGAACACTAAATCTCTTAACTCCTGTTTAATAAGAAATATTGTAGAGATCTTCAGTCTCGTATGCTCGAAAGTTATGCTTAAGAAAGCGCCGCGATATACAAAAAAATTAATACGACAATATATTTACGCAAACTGCCATGAAAAGATGGAAGTCATCGGTTAGTCTGAAATTTATATATTTTAGTAATAAGTTTTATGTAAATATGTATTTAGGTAATGTTGAGGAATACTATAGAAAGGCAGGCCAGTTAGATGAATCCAAGTTTGGAAGAGATGCTGACATCTATTTCCATTTGTTCTTGATCGTCTCTTGATTCAGTCACTAACGTATGTATACCACAGGGAGAAGTATTTGTTGTATGACCGTCACGACCCAGATACATGATTGAGTCCTCATCATAACCAAATCCTCGAAGAGATTGGGTCCTCATCATAAACAAATCCTCGAAGAGAGGTAACTTTGAGACTTATAAGAAGAACACACACACACTTGTAAATAATGAATATTAATATGATAGGGACCAACATCAAAATCAAAGCACTGTTCAATGAGAGCATTAAAATTAAATAAAAAGAAAGCAAAATTGAGATTAAAATAAACCTCCGGCATTAAATCGCGAATAAAACGAATACTTCACAATTTTAATTGCAGCAGCATGTCCACTTGATAGGGACGTGAATAACGACACTAAAAAAAAGTTTGCTGTTTCTTCGAAGAACAGTTGGAAAGGATTGCAGATGTCACTCAGCAGAAAAATGTTTATAATAAGCTTTGCATTTTTAAAATGAAAATTCCTTTCACTCATCGGCATCATTGGATTGGTAGTGTGGCCATAAAAGAATTTTTCAATCATGACCTTCACCTTTTCTTTTTGTTCTAAATTAACGACAGTATTGCGTGTGTGTGCACACGTAATAATTCAATATTTCTTATTCGCAATCATTAGTCGCTACTCTCTTATTATTTTATTATTAAAAATTCGCGTCCATTGCCTTTTGACATTAACTGTATCGACTTTAGTTACAATTAGTACCTTGTAGAACATTTACATTTACACGTATGCGTGGAACACAACAAAAAAAACAAAAACACCTAGAAATAATGCATTTATAAACATAAACAAAACACAAACATTTATACATACGTACGTAGAGGAGAGCATAACTGAATTAAGCTAAAAAATATTGAGCCTTTTTTTGATCATTAAAGTCTTGATATTCTTTTTTCACTAATTCAATTCATGCTCGTTAACATTATCTCACTTAATAGATGCAACATTATTTTGATGACCAGCTTGTATTAAGCCACGCACACACACCTAGCTATTTTTGAATAAATTAGTAATAGTTGTGTAAACACAGTTCACACATCTGTCAATAGATGTAGGTTTCGAGCTCTTGATGCAAACGTGCATATATGCGAATTATTGATATTTGTAGAGAATTTCGAAAATTTTTGTATTAATTTTTCAATGAAATGGATTTTTTCAAATTCCATCGTTCAAGTCTTTTCATCACATAATGGATTTCATTATGCAAAATATACGATTACTTTCAGTATTTTTCACTATGAAATCAATATCAACGAATGATGACTTTAAGCAAGTTCCCCACATTCGTACATATATACTGCGGTTATTGCATAAATTTAAGAATTTCAAATTCTATAATAATCGACTCAATAGCATGCTTTCTTTTTGTTTTTCCTTATGGCGCTATCTTACGAATACGTTCATAGTGCACCGTAGCAAGCATTGTCCAAGAAACGATAGTAAAAGAACAGAGAAACACAAGCTTAGTTGCAAGTGCGGGAAACACATTAGTAAACATAAATGAACAGAACGAGGTGGGAATGCTTTGAAAAATTTAAATTACCAGGATAACGGCACATATGTAAGAAACTAGTAGAAATTGCTTTATAACCATTATGGTGCTTGAGTTCCTTACAAAATCGCATAAGTCAAAAATTAAATTTTTGTATGGGAAATTATTCAAATGTTTTCCTTAGATATGGAAAAAAGAAAAATATAAAAAAAATATTTAATCGTAAAAAATATAAAAAATATTGTGAATACCTTTCGCCCCATAAGTACGTCCAAGCTATTTATTTATGCATACACTAGTTTGCTAAAGTCTCAGAAAATATTCTCTTTAGTTATATGAAATGACGTGAAGACGCGGGCGTCATCGCGAATGCGAGTGACAATCTATGTATGTAATGTCGACACATTTGATTTGGTGGAAACAACACTTATGCGGCGGTATAATAAGCAATTAAAAGTATTTAAAGCGTCAGGCAAGACTGACAGTTGAATAGCGTAGACTTCGCTTTTCCAATTTTTCATTTATTTTTTTCATAAAATACTAAAAGGTATGCATCACTGACATTAAAAGATTCACTTTTCATGAGAAGTGTTCCGAAGAATAACCTCGCTTGGTCCAAACTTAATGCAGTAAATTTCTATTTTGTCATGAAATCTATTTATCATGAAATTCGAAAATCCTAACCTTGTTGCCATATAAAAGTTTAAGTTCCGATATAAACGCTAGTAAAGCTTATTCAGCCCATCTTATCCAATTTTTTTACATTCATTAAGTATCCGAAAATATTATTTACATTCCATGCCACATCACAGGTGGACAACACATTAAGTTTGTGCAGATATATCTATCGTTCAGAAGGATTCAAAATCTACTTCCCCCCCTTTTTATTGAATCAATCGGCTCCGAGTTATTCGCTGAATCGACTAAAACTTGTCTAACCTTTTGTCTTGCTATCTACCTACGCATTCCTGCGTTCCAGGTCCAGGTTATAATTTTTGAGACGTAAGTGCTTTGATCCAAAAATCAGAGAGGAAATGCAGCGGAATTGGGTTAAAGTATTTTTACAGTCACTCCGCATGTAAGGATTTGTTTTGAAAAAATCCCTATATGAAGATAGCTTCTTGAAAATACGCTTAATAATCATAATTTTAGGAGAGAAACTTATTGAGCCCTCTTCCATACAACCGTTCATCCGTTCAACAAAGCATTCATATGAGAAAAAGTGTAATTTATGAGCAAATTTGGATAACGTGGAATAGGCGCCATATACGGATTCTCATGAGAAATCAAGAAAGGAAACGTAGCACAATCCCATGTTTATTTCTTTGCTAAACTTGGGCTACGGAAATTCACGGTAGAGGCCCCCATGCAAGCTATGCCTTTACATGGTGTAGGTATAATTGTTTTTTAATTTATGACGAAGACAGACGAAGAAGTATATCAAGCAAAGTGGTGTAAGGCATTTAATCATCGTTGCCAGATCATAATGATTTACTTTCTTTTTTTATTATTTAAAATTTCAAGTTTGAATTTCAAGTTTCGCGAAGTGATGTTTAAGAAAAAAATTTACTTCCTGCCAGAAGTTACTCGCAATAAACATAAATAAAAATAAATTTAAAAATTTGCTTGCGGCGAAAACTTTTCTAACTAAAAAAGTTCTAAAGCAGTAGAGCGCGAGAGAGTTTGATTCAGGCCGAGAAGTGAGAACGTGAAGACTAAAAACGAGATCCTTAACCTACTCGGCCACTTAGGTGAATAAAAAAAGAATTAAAAATCGGGCTTGCTCGGCTATAATGCTTTTACTCGCTTTCAACGATTTTTGCTGGACAATATTTTCCATACAACGACTGTCAGCTAAACTGATGTGATGCAATTCATCTGAGTACAGCCCTTTGGGGGGTATCGTGGTGGTTGTGGTTTCTATCATTCCTAAAGCGAATAATTAAAGGATACGATTGGCCTCAATACTCTCCAGAGTGGATTTATCGAGCCGTACGCAGTAAACAGATCTGGATTCTCCTGTGTAATATAGGCCCGTAGCTTATAGGGATTGTCTAACTCTCTGCAGGGCGCCGGTTACGCTAAATTAACCTGTGTGTCATCGTGGACCGTGAGGTTAGACCATCAAGGTAGTGTACCCATGGTAAACTACCAAAGACATCTCATCCTTGCTTAGGGCAAAACCTCGTTATATACTGAGTTTCATTTAAATAATTGCGAGCTGTATGTCAAATATAAAAATGTTAGGTCTGTTAAGGAATTCATTCCGCTGAAATTGGTCCGTTTATAAAACGTACCGAGCGAGGCGTTCAGTATTCCCGAAGTTACAAGTTCAGATAACCTAGATGTAGTTGTTTGTACGGTCCGTAATATAATCAGACGGATGTCATTTATGTTTTCTGTGCTTTTGTTTTTTTTTTTTTTTCTGTTTTTAATTGAATTAAACCGGAAAAAGAGATGGAGCTGAAGCTACGGAAATTATTAAATTGGCCTGGGGGGGTGAAAATACACCGAACTATGAAGCAGTGAAGAAATAATTTAGGCTAGAAAATGTTTTTCATCAAAACGATGAAATTTCCAGCAAGTGCAACTCAGGAAATGACCACAACTTGGGGAGGAATAAAGGACCTACAGAGCTGTATGGTTCATATCGACAGTTGCTCGATGTTTCGCCTTCGAAGCACGAAATTTCTGTCGTGAAAAGAGAAGGAATTCATTAACACCCCTAACACATTGACAGATAATAGAAGGATAGAAGGACAGAAAGGCTTAAATACTTTTAGATATAATTAATATACAGGACGTAAGCTTTTCTTTCCTTGAAGGTCAAGTAATAATCATTCCTTACTTGACATTGTTTGACGTGCGATGCGCATTGTGTTGTTTGACAGAAAACAAACAACAATTTTTTTATGCTAAATTGCAATAAACTCTTTAAAGTTAAAGTAAAAAAATTTCACTTCCGTTCTCCTATGATATTGAAAGTTTCAATTTTTTTTTACTCTGCTGAAGTCCAGTCGCAGGTTAAGAAAAGGCACTGGCTGATAAACGAATTTTCTGCGTTTTTTGTTCTCATACTTGTTGTCGAAGAAGATAAGGGCAACTTTTCAATGTTTGGAATTCATTATTGGATTTTTCCCAAAACTATTCTCTTTTCGTATTTTTTCAAAGAAATTTAGCTTCTGTTCGATTTGTTTGTTGAAATTTTATACATCTAACAAAGGCAATTAGCATTTTCTAGACGTGCTCATGCACGAACCTAAACGCCTCCCTTTTCGTTCGTTTTAACTTCATTGCATGTACGTTGTCAGTATAGTATAAGCGGAGCAATTAAAACTGCACATACACATGGATACGGATTTGCGTTCATGTGTATCTATATATATATATATATATATATATATATGTATAACTCTGTGTGTCTATGTGTGCGTTCCGATTGCGTAAAACAGTAGAAAAAAAAATCCTCTTATTTACTTACTTTCTTACTAAAACATTACCACTACATATTGATAACGATGTTTAGGCTTGTATTTGTGTGTATGTGTGTGCAACTGCTTATTTTTGTATGTATGTATATTTGTATGTATATATATGTTAGCTGAAATAACCCAAAAATGTGAAGAATATTTGTCTATATAAAGCTACTGTTGTTGTTGTTCTTGTTATTATTGTTAAGCAGTTGCTTGTTAGCAGAAAAAATGTTGATTCGAACCTAAGCAATATGTTCAACGTACATTTTTTAAATCCAGCAGACTAATTGGATGGCAAAAACAACAACAACCACATTACTAATATTCTTAAGCTTAAAATGAAAAACTTTGTAATTATTTTCCTTAAATTAGATTTTAAATGAAATCTAAAATGATTTTAGAAAAAAAAGGAAAACAAGTGAAAATCGATATTACTTTAAAAATACAGTAAAGTAGTATAAAGACAAAATCATCGGAATAATAGATTTAATTGATATAAGATTTTCTCTTATCTTTTTTTTTTTTTTTTGTTTCGAGCAACATGAAGTGCCAAACTTTTATTTAGCACAACATACACGTAAAGGTATGAGCTACTACTCGATCATACGAAAAAGTAAATGCTTTAGAATAATGACAAAATAACTTGAAAAACCGGACAATTGTGATGGAATGCTAATAATCGTCTTTAGAATGTGTCAGAGCGCACAGTGAAGCGTGGTTTATAGTGCAGTGGAACACAAACATTGTTTCACCAACGTTTACTTTATCATTGTCTATTCATCTGTTTAAAGTTGCTTACAGGTAAACTTATATCGTAACTTAGCTTACTTATGCCAGAGTATATGCTGGCTCAAGTTTCATGGCTGATTTACGTAATGTAGGCAGAGTAAGTAAGTAGGTAGAGTAAGTTTTGTAATGCTAAAAATATGCAAACCTGGCATAACTGACTAAGTAGTAAACTAGGAGGTTGGAGGGAAAGTTCTGCCGTATTTTAAATAGGCAAGTAATTTTTCTTTTAAATAAAAAACAACATCTGGCTAGTGAGTCATTCGGATTTTCTTTCTTTTTTGTAAATATATAGTAAATATATATATATATAGTAAATATATATATATATAGTAAATATATATATATATAGTAAATATATATATATAT
>KK502553.1:636879-652871 GCA_000688735.1 Glossina austeni
TATATATATAGTGTATACTATCAAAGGAGTCTTTTTCTGTACTGCAATCAGCCGAATAAATTGAATGCAGCTATCAAAGAAAAAGCGCGTAGAAAAGGAATAGCGTTCCACCACAATAATGCTCTACCGCTTATTGGAATGGTGACACAACAAAAACTGAATGCGTTAGGATGGGAAGTCCTTAGTCACCCACCATGTTCACCTGATTATTACCTTTTCAGATCTCTGCAAAATTGTCTAACGGGAAAAAAATTCAAGGCTTTGGTAAGTGCTTCTAAGGCAGTTGCTGACTATTTTAACTCCAAAGACGAGAACTTCTATAAAACAGGAATTCACAGGTTACCTGAAAGATGGCAACAGGTTGCAGCAAATAACGGAGCATATATTAATTAATTAAATGCGTATTTTTATAAATGAATTCAAATATTTTCTTTAAAATACGACAGAACTTTCCCTCCAACCTATTAATATACAATAAAGTTGAGCAATTATGCTACACCTTCCCTCTTGCGAGGAATGATCTTTACCATTAAATGATCATTCTTATGCGTCATAATTATTGCATTTATTCGTCCGACAATAGTTTCTTAGAAATACTTTCTTATGAAGACATGTGACATGTTCTTCAGTTTCTGTACACTTAGTATTTTATTTAATTTCTTTACATCATTTTAATCCATTTTTTATGCGTAATTTTTATTATCTTTGACGCTTCCTCGTTTTGGCCTCACATGTCCTTCATTTTGGAGGAGCGAGTATTAGATTTAAGGTAATGTTAAGATTGTATTGTTATAAAAAGTCGACATGACAGACAACGGGTTTTGGAATATGGTAAAGTTATCGAAAGACAACCTGGAAACAAGTCCGAATCAGTTGTCTTCCACAGTCGTCCGACTCGAGGGATCGATCGCTTACGTACCGGACAGCCAGACGAGCAAAACATCCTTTTTCTTCCTATCTAATCTCTTAGTTTATAATTAATTTTTGTTTCTTTTCGATAACCAAAATAAAGTCCTCATCTAGTAAGAAAACGAAGGAAATCTCTCTACAAAATAAATTTCTTGTGGACTATACCCGATGGGTGACGGGCTGACCCCGGCACCAGAAATACGGCAACAAGTTTCCTTACAATTCCTATGATCTTACAAGCTCCTAAAATATTTGTTTTGTAATTTAGGTTCTAGTTCAGATTTTAATAGGACTAATTTCCCTATATCCAGGCGAAAATTGTTAACTTTGCTGTCATCGCACTGTTACGAAAATCCCAAATCCAGTTAATGCTAACTAATTGATTTTCGTAAGTAATAAATTCCCTAGCGCATATTCACGGAGCCTCATGCAGCTGCCGTCCGAAGAAAAAGATTATCAGGAAAATAGACAGAGAAAAACTCAGGTGCACATGCGCGACGCGTCATACAGCTGCCGGCCGAGGAAAACGATTAGCAGAAAAGCAGGTTAACGGATTAAAAATGAAACCATGAAGTTAGGTGATCGTAACACGTTTGTAAAAATGTATATAAGTAGACTATTTGGGGAAGGCATTGCTAGTGATACGAGAACATTGAGTCGTACGAGAACATTCGAGTAAAAAGTAATAATAGTTGTGTTGAGCAGTCAAAAAGTATCGCTAAAAATAAAATGTAAATAATTTTAGGCTTAAAGAATAGATTGTAAATAAAGAAACTTGGAGTTAAAAGAATTCTGAGGTGCATTTCTCTTGAAAATAATATCCACGATCTAGTGATGCGAGCCGTATCTTAGAAAAGCGGAAATTTGTAACAGTACATACAGTTTTCTTGAAAACAAAAAAAATTGTTGTAAATCGAATTTATTTTTAAATATGTTTGTCAGTGTAATTATTTATATATATATATATATAGTGATATGTGTGTCATTCCAAAATCAGCTTTCGCAAATTATAATTTTACTGATTTTTAATTTCCGCATATTTTTTTTCATTTTTTTATGCACTAAAATACGTAACACTGCCATTTTCCAATGATTTTATTATAGACATCACCGCAAAATGAGAGGTGTATTCATTTTGTCAAAACGTTTGCAGCGCCCGAAAGGAAACATCAGAGTATATATATATTTTGTTGATCAGCATCAAATTCTAAATCGATTTAAGCACTTACATAGGTCCGCTTGACCGTCTGTCCGTCTGGGTAGTGTCTGTTGTAAACATTCTCCTGGCCGCAAAAATGAACCCATGGACTTCAAATTTAGCAGAAACATTGGAAGTTCTTGCACGCAGCTATGTATTGAAAATGGGCCAAATTGAACATAGGACATGCCCGCAATGCTACGTAAACTGAGAACATCTTTGTTCTTGACAAGGAATGAAAAATTGGTTTTTTGCTCATTACTCATAAACTACAGCAAATAAATGTAGAAAATTTTGAACTCTTATTCTATGAGCGATGCTGTAGCATCTATGCAGAAAAATGGAAACATTGACCACGCCTACCCAATATTGTAGTCTATCAAACTTTAATTGTTTTTGCAATGCCTTCATAACGCGCAGAAACAGGCTTAAAAATCCCATAAGGTATGCAAATTTTTGGCCAAACCTGAATGCATCTAAACATGTCCATCTGTCCATCTATCGGTTTGCACAACTTTGCAGTATTAGTAGTAAACATTTTCCCGTTAGCGAAAATAAAGATATCGTCTAAAAATTTGCAAAAGAATTTGGAATTGACCTAAAGTTTTCAAAGGTCTTGCCTACAATGCCCACATGCCTCTAGGGCAAAAACTTTTATTTTGAAAGCAGAAAAAATCAGCTGCGAATTTTGTTCTTTTGTTGGGGTAAACGTTGATTGTTATAGAAGAATCACTCGCGACGGAATTTAATTTTCTTACTTTTTTCTTTTGTTGTTATGATTCTTTTAGTTCTAAGAATTCCACCTAAGCCGTAATTAAAAATAAAGTTGAAAGCATTAATTCTACTGCTGTACATACATGAACAGTGAGTGCATTCTTTCTTTTAAAAATTTCTTTTTAAGCTGCCGGGATACCTGCAATTGACGTTGCGATTCCCTAGCTCTTGCCTTTGACGAAGCTGGCATTAGCGGAATACTAAAACCGATAAACTTCAAATATATTAAATTCTTTAAAATATTTTTCGCTTTTTGCGGGCGTCATCTAATAATGTTCTAGCACATCCGTATTTTACATCTGATCTATATTTAATTCCCGTAGCATAATCATCTGTATTATAGAGGCGGTCAATTTTGTTTCTTTTGTTAAGAATTGTTGATTGTCCGGCGGGGTCTTGCACACATTACTTCGTAGGGATAGTATTGATGTACTGTAACTTATATACCATTATCTCTATAACAACAAAATGCTTTCTTCTCCTTCTTCTTCTCTCACTTGAAAGTACTTCAACAGACTTTTATATAGTCAGCAGGTTGCAATTTTTTTTTCAAATTTGTGACAAAAGTTGGTCCATGACAGCAATCTTTCCTATTTTAAGACCCCTCCCCATTTAAAAGGCTCTCATGAATAGTGAGCCTTCATGTTCCAACAAGACATAATTTTGCACATTTTATGATCCAAGTAGACGGAGTGATGTATGGCATTTAAATGTCGGTCTTGACCAATTGCAGGTTGTTCTCCTTTTGCCATATTTTAAAATGACGGGGAAGGGTATAACTAAAAAGAAAAGGGAAAGAAAGAAGCCTGGAAATATTATTATAGAAGCCGTTACAAAATTATTCCATTGATTTTATTTGAAGTAAATATGTATGTATGTATCTATTATTATTTCAGATGTAAAAGAACATTTTTCGGACTTTGAAAGAAAAAAAAACAAACGTCACGAAATAAATTGAATTCGAAAATTTTCGGATCTAAGCCGACCGTACCTTTGCTATGGGTTTTTCTTAACAACTATTGACATTCATCACCTAACGATGGAAATACACAAGACAAATGAAAATATATGAGCAAATATATCGCATATGTATATATATATGCAGACATCCCCAGCTTAACACACAGTACCTGTTCGATGCAATATCGTGCAAAATTTGCGGCTCCGTCTGCGTACAGTAAGAGATCAGCCAAAGATGTATAGCACGGCGCACTTTCTGTAAAAGAACGATAAGCCACGAAGTTAATGGGTGTCCACGGGGGTGAGGTTACTTAAAAGTAGGATTGTTCCTTGTACGAAGATGCACTACCCATCTGACTATTACGGGATTCCCCGGTTTTAGTTTGTCGATATTCGACAAACTGGTGAATGCACCCAGGCAAGCCTCTTTTTCTATAGCAATAGAAAGAGATGTTATGCCCAGCAGCGATTCCAGGACATTCAGGGCAGGATTTCATTGCCACAATCATGACAATTCAAGCGAGACGTTGGCTTTTGCTTACTGTCACAGCCGCCGTTTTTTACTTTACCCAACAGGCCAACAGGTCAAAGCTGCATAGGAAGAACTGTTAGTATAGGAAGAATGGTCGTGGCATAAAACCACTGGATCAGTTTTCGGCTTACACCCCATGTTGACAGGCAAACCGGACTCTGGTCGCCTTTTCAGTGAACCGTCATAAATGAGTTATCCGGGGTAAGCCTTTGTCAAAGTAGGCACCCACATATTTCACCTCATTCGAATTGACAGAAATAACATCCCGTAGGTGGACATTGTCTGTCAATGTTAATTTCCTCTTTTTCAAGAAGGTCGCAAGGACAATTTTTTTTTGGTAATTAATATGTAATCTTTTTCGCAAGCGTTCAGTAAGTATTTGTTGTTGCCGGCCCACCACGGAAATTGTCAAAGCGTGTGCATAACCCAGTGTTTTGAATCCCAAATCGTTTAGTTTCACTAGCACTTCATCCTATGACTACGATTCAAAGGAGAGGGAGGAGAGAATACGCCCCTTTGGGGTCATCCTCTATTGGGACGGTTAGGGACGGCCCTGCCAGCTCCGAAGTAACGAATTACTTTGCTGCAAGTCTTCATTTTTTACACCTCCCATTGAAGGATGCGATGGACTAAATCTGTTAATTACATATTAAAAATTGCGGAACTCACATAAGTCAAATAAGAGATCTTAGAGACTAGAACGTGAATTGTAATAGATTAACAAGTATAGAAGTATAAACAAGTGAAAACGTTATAGCCGGACTAGGGCTACCATTAAATGCTTTACATGCGGACATTGTCTAACACAATTCTTATTTTTGCCATAGAACACAAAAATTATCATGAAATATTTTGGAATTACGTCATTATTCCGTAGAACTGCCTATATAGTTCCAAGTAAATTTTCCCCAAGTTCTCTTTCAGGATAATTGGATTGTGATATATAATTATGTAGTGTAGTGAATCCGCGCAAAATTAAAAGTCTTTTGATTAAAATTAATTCTTTATTTATTAATGTAAATTTAAATTGCTTCTCAGTTACTTCTGAGTTACTTCTGATTTACTTCTGACCAAATTGAGGTAGGGTCAGTATCTTATATAATAAATAATTTAATGCTAACTTAAGCAATTAATAAAATTAAAGCAGGTTATTACTAGAATTACGACTATGTGGGTTACAACTAAATTAGGCTGTCTTAACTAGGTTATGTGTCACATTATGTTGAAATGTAAACTTAGCGTAAATTGTTGATGACGGTAGAGTGCGACAGTTCGATAATGCTACAGTATATAACACATGGTTAAATCCTATATAGTGCAATGTCTGACTTGTATTACGTAGTTTTGAATAAGCATTCTGCTGAATCAAAATTGTCCTCTTTGAAGTAAACCACAAGCCCTCTCGTCAATTCTGTATAGTATCGCTAAATTTGGGGTCTTGCAGGTCTCACCCAGCAAAATCCATGTTTCTGCGAAACAGTTCAAATCGGGCTTTAAAAAAAAGTTTAGTCAAATTATCTTTTGATACCATCGTCCACGCACGCTTGCGATGTTGTACGTTGTCATCTGCATAGCGATGCGATGTCAAAGCTCTTCGTGCGTATAAATCGAAATTTTCTAATAATTTCGGAAATAAAAATTTGTCTACTACTAAGTGTAAACTGAAAGCTCACTTGCTGGCCTACTTGTCCTTTGTTTACATAGAACAAAGAAGAAGTCTTTGAGTAATTGACGCATCGGCTTTTGTAGATCGTGATGCTTTTTTTATTTAGCCGCAGTATGGTAAATGCATGATGGGTGGATATACAAAATCCGTTTCCAGCCGAATATAATTTTTTTACTTATTTTTAGGGGAACTTGATATATAATACATTTGGCCGATGCGATAGGATCTACTGTTATATAATAAATAAATAAAGAGACGAAAGACGAAGACTTTTACTTGATATCATAAGTTTTTCAATTTTTAATTTTCTCCCGTATGAGTTTAAAAAGCCCAATAAGAGGCTGACAAGTGCAGACTGAAGCAGTAAAGCTTGGAAAAATATGTCAAATGTAAACATGCCAATGTACGAAAGGAAAGAGTCGAGAGAGATACATCCTTCCTGGCTGTCATAATACATTTTTCAATTTCACTCGCGTTTAATTGTGAAACCACTTTAAAAATTTTGTTCTCTTTTTTGAAATAACATTTTATACTGATAAAGCGATTTCCTCTATTTTTTAGTATAATGTGTTTTTTTCCCCTATTTTTCTCAACTCATCTATTGTGAGTGCAATAAATTTGACCTTGAGAAAATGCTTTGATAAAGCATGATTGCCCTACTTGAACAACCAGACCATTACCATTACCATTTCCATTTCCATTTCGCATTCATAAACGAATCGGATGCAATCCACATACAAACAATTGATTGATTTCCTAGTGCAGTTAGAATTTCCGTCAAACATAACATGTGCTACACGAAACAGCGACAGATATGGGGAGATATTGTATGTCAGCAGAACAAAAATTAGCATATGGCTAAAGCTATAAGGACGTCGGCACAATTTACTGCCATGCAGTGACACAATTATCAACAAAAAGGGTTGAGATATAATTAAAAGAGTGTATGCAAATTAATGAAACCATTGATGTGTTCTCTTTCATTGGCTCTCTCTCTCTCTCCCTCTCTCTCTCTATCTCTCTATCTCTTTTTCTGTGTCTCTCTGTGTGTCCTCCCTCCCCCATTTTCTTTCGTTTAGTGAAGTATTTTCGTAACATTAACTAAAGGTATGTGTGGCAAGCGAATTGATTTAATAAGATATTCCATGAAGAAACCTTGTAACTTTAAAGGATGGGGATTTGGTCTACCTGTTTACAGTCGTCACATATAATGCATCGCTCAATAAGCTCGTAAGGTGACATATAGATGTCCCCATTCTTGGCTTGAAACCACATGAGTTTTAGAGAGCAGCAACCTGCTAAGGGAATGTATCAAAATTTCATGGCATCCTTGCGGTTACTTTAAAAGTTGCACTTTTTTGGTGACGTAATTTGGGAAAGTGTCCGATCTCAACATGGAGATGGCTGTACTTGTTTATAAAGCTTAGGCAATTTATTTATGTATTCGTTAAAATCCCACCCGTTATGGACGGGCAGTTGTTGCTTGACAACCCTATTGCATGACACGATTTAAGCGTTTTTGTCGGGATGCGAAAACTGAATCGCCGTTTCAAAAAGCTACACGGACTAAAGGCGAGTTCGTCTACAAAATTTTGGGTAACTTGATTGAAACGTGGCCAGACCAGCTTGAGTGACGAACAACGCTTGGAACGACAAAAAACTGTAACCTGACGGCTCTGATGACTCAAGCTCATCGAACAGTGCGGATCAATTGCGGCAATAAGGTCAGGGAGAGCATACAGATTACCACTATGTCCAAGGAACACTATGTTTGTCACATATCGAATCGAAGCTTAGATCTGAGGAAACTAACCGCTCCTTGGAAGAAGTATTTTTTCACAATGGGACAAATGGGATGAATATAATGAGAGAATTGCATCACTTATTGGTTAAGGCTAACCTCAGCGATTATTGTTCTAAGGGAAAAGACTATTGCAAGTTATAGGGAATCGTCAGGCTGACAATACCCCGATGTTGCTTAATAAAGCACATTTTCTTTCTAGCTTAGGTTGGAAACTTTTTAGAGCACCTCGTTATATGAGCAAGAATTCTATTGGATTAACAGTTGTGACGTTATTTAACGCATTAACATCCATTTAATTGCTTGCCATTGCACTCTCATTACTTAAATGGAAGAATTCTGTTGAAACTTTTTTGATGTAACATCAGACGGTATTAAATGTTTACGGAGAATGAGTATAAAAATTTGTATGTGTTTTTAACTAACCATAAGCCATTGTGTGCAAACATTTGTGTGTGCTCTACAACAAACGATGACGAAACACCAAATTTACTTTGCTTTTATTCTAACTACGTCTGTGTCAATTCATATCGAACGCTTTCTACATTTCGTATTCATCAGGTAGACGATTCAATATTAGTTTTGGTGAAAATTTTCTTTAGCTTTGTAAATGAAGACATTTTACTAATTAAGAAAAGATTACAGTGTCTGTGGTTTATTTGTGTACACACATATCTGCCATATTTTCCACATCACGAGCGAGGTATTTATAGCACACGACTCGTTACTTATTTACTTTAGATAGCTATCTATCGACAAAATAATTCCAAGAAATGCATAAATGTTTCAATCGGACAAGGTCGATCGTTGAATACGCTACACTACATTTCCTGTTACAATCTAAAGTTAAGAATTTGATAAAAAAATTAGAAAATTTTATAAAATGTTAATAAATGAAGGTGTAAATAAAGGGGATTTTCAAACGAGTTTTATGGGCCGACATGGTCCAAATGTAAAATATTACATTTTTCTTAACAAAGAAAACACCAAAAATTCGTCCTTATTTCCATATGAAAGTTTGTTTTTGATAAGAAACTGGGAGAAAATTCGAAACGCGAACCAAAGTGATTCAAAAACTTCCTAAATTTAGATAAAAAATTTTTAGTTCCAACTTATTGTCATTATAAAAAAAGTAAAAGCAAAGATTTTTCCTATATATGATACAACATTTCTTTTAAGGACGTTTAAAAGACATTTCAAAAATGGCACCATTTTTACTAAGATACATACATAAAATAATAAGTTTGGGTCTCTACATGTACCGGTTATGAGGAACAATGTATTTATCCCATTAATCTTTATATTCATTTTTCCCATTGGACTTGGCTTTGGGATGAAATTACCCTAAGCTAGGTTATGTACGGTTTCAGTCCTTTCATTTAAAACAACCCGAGCATAACTCGAGCAGTCGTTTTCGAGTCTTGGGTTATGGAAATTTGCAGAAAGCAAAATTCGCCAAAAATATTTGTCATAGTGATCGTGATCGTGATCGATTTTAAAATCGGGTTATTTAAAACCGCTGGTCCCGATTTTGTGCAATAAGGAAAAGTCGTTTTTTCAGCTCATTTCAGTTTTTACCCCAACGCGAAAGCAAAATCTATAAAATGTTTTTTTGAAATGCCTGCTATTTTTGCCTGTTTCGACCAGAAGTGCTGATGAGAGCAAATTGGGTCGTTCCACTCAGAATTGGACGATTTCCCAGTCTTAGCTTTCTATTACGTTCTTGTATCAATGGCTTACGGCGAGCATGGCAATGTTCCATCTTGGGAGCCAAAGGGGTCGAAAAATTGATATTTATGGCCGGCATTCTAAACAAGCAGAGATACTCAAGGATATTGAGGGAAAATGTGAAAAAAAGTGCGGACAAACTTGGCATTTTGGACACATTCACAGATTCTACCAAGATAACGACCTCCCGCTTAATTCAAGAATGGCTCTTATATAACTGCCCCAAAGTGCAAAGTCATCTTCTTCCCCAATCATCAGGAATGAACGCAAAGATATATGGGAATTGGACCGCCTTGTGCGAAAATACTCAATCTTTTCCGCCCAAGATCTGAAAAATAGACTACAAGAAGAACGGAGAAAGCTCCCTATTTTCTACACAAGAAAAATTATACCAAATTTTTGACGTTTTGTCAAAACGTTTAAATGACGATATTAAGCAAAAAGGATCCCCCAGCAAATATTAATTTTTAATAATATGCTGTTTTTTTCTTCGTATTCTTCCCAGCACGGAAAAATCCCAATACTAATAATATTATGTTTTTTGAGTTCTTGAATTTATTTAATTGTCTTGTCCACTGGAGGTCCAGTTTTTCTTTCCCTAATAGTAGAAAATAGTAAAATAAATTTTTATGGTTGGACAATGGACTGACTAGCTTTAACAATCGTTTATTTTTTGTCGAGCGAAGAAACTTAATATTAATGAGACTCACTGTACGAATTTTATGCGTATTGTTGACACAGTCTCCACGTTTTCTATGCGTATTATCTCTGCGACCTAAAGAATCTCTAGAGATTGAATTCTCTACGCACTCGATATACATTTTCTGCGTGTAGAAAATTCCTGGAGGTGCATTGATATTCTCTACACATTATTTCCGTAACGTAAAGAAAGCGCGGAGAATCTATAGAGATTTGTGGTGAGAATACTACGAATCTAGTTTGAAGGTAAGAATTTTGCGAATACAACTTTGTGCGCTTTTCCTTCTTAGGTTAGAAAAAACATGAAACCATAAGTAGAAAACGGCGACATGGACTTTGCTCATACTTTTGCTAAAAGAAAGAGTTTAATTTGTGGACGACCACAATATATCGATCTGAAGTCCCGCCCACTAAAAGACTAATATAACAGTCCGAAAAAGAAGAAATTTTGCTTTCATTTTCTTTAGGTGTAGGCCGTCTTGTGAATAGTTCACGCGTACTTGATCTATGGGTTAAAACCGCGTCTGTCAATTTTCATGTTCTGAATCAATTTTTGAATCCGATAGACTCTAAAGACCAAACATGTAGATAGAGACACATATCTGATTGAACTTCAATGTCATATGAACTTTAAAAGATCTCTGTCGAGTATTGCAAATGAAGGGACAAAGCAAGCATGCTCTCGGCTTGGGATCTGAATGTAAAAAACGCTATAATCCAAGAATAAAAATAAACAATCGGCTGTTGTAAGTATAATACCGGTCAGGGAGAACTGAAACTACGCGAAGACATTAGCGGAGGATTTAGATAATTAAGAAAAAAGCTTTGCTGACGATTGTGCTAAGGGTTGGCCGGTTCCTGTTAGCGTCTGTCTCTTTCAAACTCAAAGTACTTTGTGGTCGGCGTATGCCATCCTAATTTTTTAAATCTTAGTATTTGCTGGTCAAGGAGTACCATCATCATTAGCATTATTATGAAAGCATTCCGTTGACTGAATGGTTTCGCTCGTTAAAATAACCGTGCACAGGTGTGCAGCTTAAGCCCCCCAAAGGGTTTTGAAAGTGCCCATCCATTCGAAATGTAATTAATCCGGGTTTGGCAGTCTGCGCTTTCCATTATTAAATCGACTTAGGAGGGTATAAAAGTCTGACACATTTTTTATTGGCGTAGTTATCCGCATTATTTAACTGCATATACGATATACGGCTAACCCTTCCAAATGCTCCTAAGCAAATACATACGTGCGTATGTGTTCAAGTGAAACAAGTGTGTCGTTCACATTTTTCTGTGCGATATTGTTGTTGTCGTTGTTGTTGTTGTTTGTTATTTAACACATAAATATACACGCAAAGAATACTTTTTACACGTAGCGTGCATTACATTTGCACAAATTTACAAAACGATATTTGAATGTCAAATAACATTGTCTTTACCTTACACACAAACACACACACACACACACACACACACAAACATACATACAAGATATATATATACATATATATATATATATATATATATATGGATATGTGCATATGTATACACTAGTTAAACACAGACGCATATGCACACATATTTGCAGAACGTTTACATGATACAGACTTTTACATGAGACGACCGACATAGCATACATACATACATACATACGTTTCAGTATTTCAGTGATGAATAGATATTGAAATTCTTTTATTTTTAAGGCGAGAGAGAAAGAGCGAGAGAGAGAGAGAGAGAGAGCGGGCTTTGTGCGTGAATGTATTTACATTTTGTTCATTCATGTAAATCCCTAGCGTTAAGAAAAGCATAAAATTCAGAAATGTTGCGACACGTTGAGTGACAATAATATATGGTAAATTGTTTAAATATTTACAAATGTGTTTCACATGAAACATTTCTAGGTAAGCGTGTAATGTACTACAGTACTACAATCATATGGACATACATAGATATACGTACCGTACCTGTTCACTTTTACATTTTAACAAAGGACAAATAAAACTGTGAATTTTATGCTAATGTCTGTGCGTGAGACCTGGCTTTATATTAAAAAAAAAGAAAAAAAAAAAAAGGAAAAAAAGCAAAGTCCGCAATATCCAGCGAAAGGGGATGAGTATATATTGATTTCGTCATACCGTTTGTAACAAACAGAAATACACATTAGAGAACTTACACGCATTTTTCATCAGGCCACAAATGCACTAAATTTTAGCTAGAAGAAGTAGAACACCGTTTACATACTGAAAAACGGTGCGTTTTTTAAAAGTTCATGCCTTCTACAGCCGATGTTTTACAAAAATCAACATTTATTATTGTTGTAAGCATCGATTATCCTATTATTTCTCCCTTCCACCACCATATACCATAATGTTTAGCGTCGGTAGCATCCAGTTGCCTATGGCTTATGATACCAAAATATGCAAAATTAAGGTAAACAGCTTTTGATTGAGATAAAGAGGTGATGCGATCTTGTAACTTTTTTATACCCTACACCACTGGCTGCTTGGGAGAATATCTTAACAGTAAACGTACGGACACTTTATTTATGTGTATTGGTATCAAAGGAGGGGAAGGGGAGGGGGATGGGAGGGATCAAAGTGCATTAAAGAAGAAACCGTATCGTTTAGTATAACTTGGCTTAATTGAACCTTTCCTTCTTTTCAATTATATGACAACTTCAGTGAGTTTGTTTACTCATTCAAAATATGCAAAGTTGTGAGACACAAGCAAATTAAAAGTATTTTCAATTTACTTTAGCACATGTTCTGGATATTAATGTCTCTGAAAAGGATATTTCACCCACGCGCACTCCCGTCCTCTATGCCCATTACGGCGTATTGAGGGTGTACTCATTTTGTGATAATCTTTACAACACCGAGTAGAAAGCTTTAGGGATTTTATAAACTATACACTCAGGCTCTTCAAATTTTCACAGTCGATCTGGTCAGCTGTATGGTCGTGTGTGGTGAACACTCTCCTGAAAAACGTAAGATTTCAACGGCAAATCTTGAAAGTTTTGGTACAGATGTACAGATGTACAGATGTACTATTATCTTGTAGTTGACAGTAACCTAATGTTAGACGAGG
The DNA here is from genome assembly GCA_000688735.1 of Glossina austeni. Taxonomy (NCBI): domain Eukaryota; kingdom Metazoa; phylum Arthropoda; class Insecta; order Diptera; family Glossinidae; genus Glossina; species Glossina austeni. The sequence goes on from KK502553.1 coordinate 650,228, forward strand.
AACATTCCCATAGCGCCTCTTTTCTCGAAAGTAAAAATTTGTATGTTTTTCCTCATCACGTACAAACTACAGGTTATACGACAGTATCATAAATTCAATGGACAATCCTACCTGCCTATCCGGCCACGCTAGTGCTATACTATGGAATGTCGTAATTTTATTTTATTACTGTTTTTTTATTTCGACTTGTTTAGGATGAAGGAAATGGTTGTCAAAGATTCGGCCATCGCTGAATATCACCTTCTTCCCTATTACACACTGTAAACAGAGTTTTGTGGTTTTGATTTTTTTTTTTTGGTAGTCTACATTTTCCGCACACATAAATCTAAGCTGGAGTATGTTAGCATTTCTTGTACATTTTCTTGTTGTTCAGCAAGCTCTTCAGATAAATTGAAGAGAACTTAGTGTTTAGCAACTTTTTGATTTCATTTGCTTATCTCCATAAAATCTACAATCTTACAAGAACGGATCTTCTTCGGAATCTTGTAATGAATCGATTTGAGTATGCCTATGCGTCTGTTGATTTGTCTATCTGTCCATATGCCTGTCTGTTCCAAGTACTGTCCAAGCACTGAACCTATTTGCAAATCTTATAATGATAAAAATATTTCCTATTCTTAAAATTTCCGTCCTAAACACAGGGAGAAATAATTGAATTTGAGAAAGTGGGCCATAGATCTTCATACGGCAACAAGGTCCAACTTTTAATTTTTTATGAGAAATGTTGGTCCTCAGCGATAATATGAAATATGCTTTTGCAGTGATAAGGTTATCTGCAGGCATAAATAAGAGTAAGTCTTCGTTAGGGTATAATTTTTTATACTTCATACCAATAATAAGTAAAGTAATGCAGATGGGTACTTGATACTTGGCCCGATTATAAGTTTGGGTTGCTATGTCTTATTATTTTGAAGTCAAACGGGGTTAAACGATCTCTCAAACCGATATCGAAAATATTTTCTAGGAAGTCGTCTATGTGCCTAACTTGGCACATAGACTTGGACTTGGACTCGAGTGCAGTCGATGTTTAAAACTACTGTCTACCATAGTTGGTTAAGAAAACATTCTCTCAACCGATTGACTGCGAACTTCAGTTGTGACTTTTTATTAAAATTTCATAGTGGATTCTTTTAATTGCTTCACTCCAATGGGCCTAGTGGCTGAGTTTTCAGAGATTTTTGCAAAACTCAAAGCCTTTTTTACGGAAGTCCTTCATTTTTTTTTTTTGTTTTTAAATCAATACTCCCTGCACTGGTATTCTTAAAAAAAAAAAAAAAGAAAAAAAAAATATCATGTTTTGGAAGAGCTGCTGCATTGCCTCATTGCTTTTAAATAATTACTTGCGAAATTGTCGAAATATCTCAATGAATGTATAAACATGAGTAAAAATGTTTTTCCAATAGATTGATTGGCCTTTTGCATACAGATTCGAGCGAATAACCCGTGAGCCAAATTACTCCTTTAATTTAAAAATAGCTTTGCTCACTTGTGAAAAAAAGGGGTTAAACCTGAAAAAAAAAAAAAATATATATATATATATATTTTTCCTTATAAAAAAACACGATGATATGAATTGATAAAAAAAATCACTTCAATTAACTTTTATGCAGATAAAAACAAAGTAAAGAAAGTAAAATGACATCAAGCCAATGCAAACAAAAAAAAATAAATAAATAAAAAAACAATATTTTAACTCAACTAGCGCCAGTACTTAGTTAATGGGTAATATAGCTGAAATTTGTAATGAAATGAAATAAAGTGAAATAATAAGCATTTTCAACAAAACAAAGAGCGAAGGAAACAAATGAGAAATACAAACAATGAGTTACGTTACTTGAAGAACAGTAGTCAGTAGATTGTGTGCAAAGTTACAAATGATTTAACATCAACTAAACCAACAACAATATGTCAGTATTTCTTTTTTTCCGGTCATTTGTTCATAAATTCATTTCAGTAATCGTCAGTGGTACTTACAGGTCAGTTATTCATAATTCATAATAATCATCAAGTCAGAAATTGATCCTATCGCTTGGGGCTCCGGCATGTTTTTATTCATGCATTCCCACACAGTAAAGAAAATAACCGGTAAACAGTCTATATATGTGTGAATTGCAAATCGAAAATTAGTTTTGTGTTAGATTGCAAAAAAAAAAATGCTTAGTTGAAAATGGTTTGACAGTAAAGTATTGCACTTCGGACATATAAGCCACAAATTTATTGACTTAGTCCAACTTTACTCAACAACCCAAAAAAAAAAATGGGTTGATAAGGTAAGCTTTGTGTTTTGGAATAAGTTTTTAAATTTACGGTTTAATCGTTTAATATTTCTTGGCTGTCAGTTCAGATATTTGCGATTTGTTTTGTTTTCTATTTACAGCTGCTTTAGCTTATGAATACAACTCTGAACAACCAATACTCAAACAAAATATGAGCGATTTGATATTCGCCTGATTGGACAGATATGAGAGAACAGTTATTTCGCATACGTAAAGCGAGAAACTCGGCAAAGAAGCTTAACTTTCGCCGGTTTGTATGTGTAGTACACATACAGCGGAAAGAAAAAAAAAAACAGAACCTTTTTTTTTGAACTTAAAACTTCTGTGTTTTGTACTAAGTTAAAATCTTTCTTATATTATATAATATA
>KK502553.1:653020-669058 GCA_000688735.1 Glossina austeni
TATATATATATATATATATATTTGTATATATATATATATATATATATATATATATATATATATATATATATATATTGTTTTTGCTTGTATTAGTTATATATGTATATATATATGTATGTTTATTTTTTCTTATCAAATAATACAGTAAAGCGGCTTCTTATTTTGTTGAGCTTTAGGGGGCTGAGACAATCGGGTGTTATTCCTATTTTCTGGTTTGGACTTCAAGTTTGCCGAATTTTTACGTGACAAAAATAAAGACAAGATGGTGCTCGGCAAGGGTTAAAAAAAATTAAAGCTCCAAAAAACAAAATCTTCTTCATTTTTTTGTCACGTGATAGCAATGGTTGATGAGCCCTTACCGAAATTCGATGAATTTGCTAAAAAACTAAGACCAACACTGAAAAAATGAAACCAATTGCAAAACGTGGGGCATTGTGGATAAGTCTATTGGTGTATATAAAAGGTAAGTATTACAGTTATTAGTGTTTAGAAAATCGAACTACAATTTTTGAACATTTCTCTAGGGCGCTGGCGCATTCTACAGGAAGAGCGGAAAAGCCGTTACGTCTCAAAGAAGCTGGGAAGAGTCGCAAAAGACTGCGCAGCGCTGTACAACAATTGCGTCCACTACAAAGAGGTAGGAGATCATATGAATAATTCCCCTACTGCCCTACGAAGGTGATGGTCTTGATACTTGTGTGGTGGCATACCAATCGAGGCAGATGGCCGAGGAAATTAGAGGGTTGCTGCCATATAATTTTCATTTCATTGCTTTCATTCAAGCGTGCTACGCTTGTTATTGTTTACTGTATGGGATTTGTTTATACAAAACAAACAAACGTCAATTTGTTATTCTTTTTTTTTACGACTCTCTCAACGCATTGTAATGGAAAATTTGACGGCAAGCATAGTGTAGTTGGCGACAAAGCCTCTTGGCGATAAACAATTGTCTACCAAACAAAATCCAAGGTGATAATCATGGCGACAGTTGTCTGCTTACATGATTACCGAAGAGGGCCGAAGGCCATCCAGAGTGTCATTTGTTTAGTGCAAGGCTTCTTATTTTATAATATGGATCGTTCAACGATCGTGCTGAACGACTTAAAATATTAAAAACTTACCACACCTTGGTGGACTTGATGGATATGTCAATGGGCAAAATTGTCGCATCTGTGGCAGTGAATAGTCGGAAGTAACTGCCGGAATATCGTCGCATTTTCAAAAAGTCACTCTGGGGAGAAATGTGACACAAACCGTCAGTTTCGATCGCTAACAATTTTTTTTTTGCCGTGAAATTGGATGTTGATGTGGATATGTGGTCTCACTGTTTGGCACGCGCGAAAAATTTACCGGACGTGTACCGTTGATAATTTTGCGTTATTAACTTAATAAATAGCAGACACTATCGGAAATGGAGATGACTTTAATTATTTAGTTGTGCAAAGCAACTGCGCACTGTGCACTTGAAAGCAAGTAACGAAGTTAACAAAAGCTGAGACAAGACTGAGAAACTCCATGCGCAACAGGAAAATTAATTAAAGGGCAAAAACAGTTTATGGCTTTGCTTAAAGGGCTATAGGATATTTCAATCTAATATATTACGCTGTTGCGTTAGGAACTCTCACCCATTGATTTGCCTTTTAATTTTTCCATTTTTGTTGTTGTTTTATTCTAGTTTTTTATAACCTATTAATGATACTAACGTTGGACTTACGATAAACAAGGGACATAGCAAGGGCGGATAAAACTAACGCTTGCTGTATGCCATTGCGACTTAAATTTTTCGTGCTTACAAGACAAAGTTTCCGTCTTGACGGCAAATGAGTACCTTTCCCACAAACAAAGAGTGAAATATGAAACCGCAAGCGACTTCGTGAACCGCATTTGATTCCGGCTAACGTTAATATGGCAATGAATGAATTATTTGTATACCAATCACCGAAGGGTGAGGAGTATATTCATGTTGCCAAAGCGTTTGCAGGGCCCAGAAGGAAGCATCAAGGACTCCACAAAGCATGTATATTCTTGATCAGCGTGAAACGCTAAATCGATTTAACCATGTCCGTCTTTGTGTCTGTCCGTCGGTGGAATGTCTGTTGTCTACCTTCTCTTGGCCACAAAACTGAAGCTATCGACTTTAAATTTGGTAGACACATTCGTTCTTGCACGCCGGTTTGTATTGAAGAAGTGGTAACACTTTTTCGATCGGAACCATTTTCAATAATGTACGTTTTTTATGGCGGAATGCATCGGTGTACCGACTTTCATCAGTATATCTCTAACTAAAATAATAGTAGGGCCCTCATCAGGCGAACGGACGGACAGACAGATAAAATTACATCTTAATTGATCGGTATAAGAAAAGGTGGTTAATCTTAACATATCCCAGAGCTACAGGTGGTGTAGGGTATAAAAATAGTCACATTTGAAAACTGAAATACTCTGATTTTGAGCCTCTCCCTGAAGTGGAAATAAAAAAAAATTATTAAATTACCTTTGCTTTCCATTATTTATTATTTATTATTCAAGCAAAGCAGCCATAGCCTTCATTAACATAGTTTTAGAACAAGAAGAAGCGCATATGGTTATAACAGGAATGTACGAACTTCCCGCCAATATGTAAATAATTACTTCATTAAAATAAAATTAACCACTCATTGGCCAGTTGAAAGGTGATATTCCTACCAACTACCCACCTCGTGACCTATATTCAGTGAAGTTACATACATCGAGCATTTTATGAAATAATGCTGGTTTGGATTGTTTAAGTAATTAAAAGCTTTTTAGTGAGTGAGGGCTAACTCCATAAACAAATAAATTTGATATATATTTTGTTAGAAAATGTTTAGTTAAAATTTATTTCATTAAATTTATTGTTATTTATAATTTATGCTTGAGTTTTCCAAAATAGTTGCTCTTTATGGCGCTTAAGTAAAAAAAAAAAAAAAAAAAGAACACAAAAGAAAATTATATGCCGTCGTCATCGAATCTTTTATATCCATTACGGTTATCCTAAGGAACACAAAACAAGTAAAAGAACTAAATTTGCATAATTTTTTCTATTTTCGAAAAAAGGCGTGTCCTTCGAAAAGCTTAAGTAGGCTATATATTAATTTTCGTCAACGGGAGAATCTTTACCACAGATATTACACAGTTGCACCGACAGACAGATGAACAAACGGACATGTTTAGGCGCATCTTAAATTCGAAACTGCCCAAGAATTTGTATACTTTATGGAATTGTATACTTGGAAGCTTTTATCTGCACCTTACAAAGGTATTGAAAAAAAAAGATTAAACTTTAATGCACAATAAAATTGTGTGGGCGTGGTCATTTTTTCGATTTTCGTACAAGTGCTGCAGCATGGTCCATAGAATATGCGTTCAAGTTTTTGTAAATTTGTCTGCTACAGTTTCTGAGTCATTAGCAAAACCCCAATTTTGTATTCCTTTGAAAAGCCGAGGTGTTCCCAGTTTACGCGTGGCTGTGTGCGTGTCCTTTCACCGACCTGCGTGCAAGAACTTCTTATGTTTCAATGAAGTCATTTACCTCTTATTACGCTTTTCCCCATCCTGGAGGTACACGTATTCCTTCCTTCTGCTTACTGAACTATTTCGATATGGGTTTGCTGTGTAATACTTTATATTACTTAGTCGTTGCTTATTATTCGTTGAAATCTGTAGCAATATATCTCCTAATTTACTCCTTTTCAAATATTCTGGCGTGTAGTCAAGCTATCCTGGTATCAGCTGATAATCTTGTAACTTGTAGCTGAATAAATAGATAAACAAATGGGAGAAATTTTATAGAAGAATTCGAGCTACACTTTGGTAGTTTCACTGATGGATAAATTAAGTAAAACGTTGCAATTATCTTCATTTTCGTAATTTGTTGTTGCAGGAGTAAGAACATGGAATTAGCACTGCAAGCTCCCAATTACTGGGAGCATCTGTAGGTGGACTTGCAATACGTACACCTTTGAGCTGTGCATGCGAATTGATAAGAGATCCTTAAAGGCAAAAAGGCAAAAAAGAAAGAAAAACGACAACAACAACAACAAGAACAACAACAGGAAAGCCAAAAAAAGAGAAGCTTCGTCAACATATTTTACCTTATAGCGCAAAATCTTATGCAGATATTGTTTAGTCAGAAATGTAACTACAAGTGAAAAGTTTTTGTTTCTTCCCCCTATGGATTCAATTGATACGCACACACACATATATATATATATATATATATATGCGTATGTGTCATATGTTCTTAATCAGAGAACACAATATTAAGCAAAATGACAAATTGAAGCCTGTGGTAGTTTTTGCTTTTCGTAAATACTGGTAACTAAATACAAATCCATTAGCCTTTTAGATGGTATTGGTATGCGTTTGATTGTATAGAGATTTACTACCGTAAGGCAAATGTTTGTTTGCATTTATTAACCTAATTCAGCATCCCATTATTTCGACTTATAGGCGATAGTTATATACAACAACAAAATATGATTAAATTTTATGAGATGTTTATGTGTTGTTGTGGTGTTCCGCAAAATTGGCCACAGATAGGCTCGTTTGCTGTTAACAAACAAATAAGGAAACGAACACTCCTTATGAGCTCACGTGTACCTATAATGAAATGAATGAAACAATCCATTCATTAAATTCGTAATACATTAAATTGTATCGTTCGTACATTGACGGCAGATTGATTTGCTTACCATCTAATGTTTAAAGATGTCTTCTCTTCTGATTAATTACAAAATTAAAGTGCAGTATTAGACTTTGCAACGAGAACGAGGACGTTGCAAGGACGACTATTAAATACTCTACACAAGTTTCATTCGATTCTTTGCCTATCCTTCTCATAATATATCAGATATTACTGGGTATTGCCCCAAAAGGGTTTAGTTTTCAGAACAAGCCTTACTTTTACAAGCAAGAACCCGGAATATAGACTTTGACAGCCAAATTTAGCCCATTACGAATAATCAGACTTTGTAGGAAATAATCCCATCCCATCCAAGTTTTTCATCATATTTTCAAAATAAAATCTTTCCACGATTTTTGTAATTTTTGAAACATCAAATAGCAAAATATTTTTCTTAAGCTTGTGAAAAGCAAGGCTTTGCATGGAGATTAGTCGTAGAAGTGGTGTAAACCGATCCGTGTTCAATAGTCTTCATCTTTGCGGCAAAACATGTCAGTCTACCAAATTTCATCCAAATATCTCGAAAATTTCCAACTGCAAGCTGCCCCATAAGCAGATCGACTAGCGGGTAGTTATGTTTAAATCGATTCAGAGGACAATTCCGAAGCGACTAAATTAATCTACCTCAAGCCCTTTTCAGTGTTGCATACAACTGTGCCAGGTAAACTCTTACCGCAAGTGCTGTACGCTAGAGAACGGTAATTGGTTCGCTAAAAAGTGCTGACTCTTTCTTTATTTATTATTATGAGAAACTAAAATTGTTGCTGCATTTTATGCAAAAACCTCCGGCTCCTTTTCTAGTAACGTAATATAATCGTTACTATACCATAAACTGTGATTTTAGATCAAAACGTCAAGTGTGGTTTTCTCAGACGTTTTGCGAATGAACCAAACGCCATTCAGGGAATTCTAAAGACACCGTGACACCACATATATAAATTATTGTTCAGCATCACATTCTGGCTCGATTTAAACATGTCCATCTGTCCGTCTGTTCAGATTCTCTTGGCCGCAAAATTTAACCCTACCAGCTTTAAATCTGGGAGAGAGACTGGAGGTTTCTGGATACAGATTGGCATTGTAAAGGGGCCGCATCGGCCAAAGAACTTTTCTGCATTACCCCTGGGACCTGGAAACAAGTCTGTTTTCCGAAGGAATAAAAATTTATATTTTTGCTTATTACTCATAAACTACGGCAGCTATAACTACAATAATCTGAACGTATATTCCATAGGTACTGCTGTAGTACATGCATAAAAATGGGGACACTAGGTCACGCCTACCTAGTAGTATAGTGTATTAAAATTTTATACTTCAGTTAGAACCTCTTAAAGCCCAGCTTCAATAAAATAAATACATTGTTGACCATGGCGAAATTCGGACTGCACCTGAGTATGTCCGTCTGTTCCATTGTCCGTTTATTCAACCATGTAGTGTTTGAGGTAAGCATAACCCATTTCACAAAAACGAGGATACCGCCCACATAGTTGCAAAAGAATTTGAAAATAACTCAAATCGGTTGGAGGATACGCCTGCAATGTACGCCCGTGTATGCGAGAAAAACTGTGAACACCTTTACTTTCGTTGTTTTTTGTTCGTTGCTCATAAACTACAACAGGTAAACGATATAAGATTCCAGTTTTATTCTGAAGATTAGAAAAAATCGATCACGCCCATTTAATTTTTTTCTTCTTTTTAGTCCATTTTAAAATAATTGTGATGGGTATAAAAAATTCGCTCATACCCGAATATAATTTTCTTTTTTATTTAATAATATTAACTCTTTCGCGGCGATACTGCCTTCATTTTAAAATTTGAGCATGTACCTTCCAATGGTCACCCTATAACCGGCAAGAAAGATTGGCGGCTTGTTGTGTAAGCTAACAACTTTTGTGTCGCAAGCATCACTCTTTGGTCTCAATTTTCGCTGTTTTAAACGTTCCAGAAATATATCACATACGGAAGTATGGACGGACAGATAAATCTGGGCGAAGTTATTTGATTTCTTAGCGAAAAAAAAACTATAGTATGGAAGCATTATGGCAATACGTTTGAGAAAAGCATTTTAAGAGAACAAAGTGCCGTGTCTGCCACTATCAGTAGTCCACTAAGCCATTATGCATAAGTTCCGTAACATTTTAAATTTTAATAAAACAACTTAGTTCAGTCTTAGCTCTGTAATTAAATTCCTTAGCAAAAACTTTACAATTTCACCTTTTATACCTTATGGCATTTTTTGCTTAGGGTAAATTAAATTTGTGCATGCATATGCGACGCCCAGAAAATTGATAGATCGGCTCAACGGTGTTGTGTGTCATTTTCAAAATCGATTAAAACATGTCTGTCCATCTGTTCATTGGTGTAAACATTTTTGTATTCAGCATACGCGTCGTAATTTTCGAAGTATTCTTTTTAAAGATTGGTACGCGAACCTGTTTTGTCCCAAGAATGAAAGCGTTTGAAAATGGATTAAATCGGGCCGCTATAGCGATTACTCCTCACAAAAAGACTCATTCTGCAAAAAAACGTTACATGTACAAATTTTAGGATTTTTATTATTATCCAACAAAGTCAGCGGAAAACAGACTCTGAGCAACTTGAATGGAACGGGACCGTTCTATTAACCTTTTGTCATATCAATGTCTATACAAAATAAGAAAAAGTCGTTGCATGACAACAGATTCCCATTTTCAATATTTCATGTGACGAAAGTTTGTCCGGAATAATGGTTTGCTTAATTAGAGCTGCGAATATCTCTTTCCTCGGCACGGGGTTCACTTAGAAAGAAGAGTAAGCCTTGGCAACCGAGTGCAACTGTGTGTAATATTAGGCAAATTGGCATAGGGCCTTATTGGCCGGCCTTGCCCGAATCTAACTTTTTCACATGTTTTCATATTTAAAGTGCATCATTGTTATGAAATCTGAACACACTTTAAGCCCACAGATACCACAAAATTCCTATTTGTTTTTTTTTTTTTTTTTCATAATACCTTCTTTTAACACTTTAACTAAAGAGTCTATCATCGTTTGTAAAGCAAAAAAATAAATAAAGGAAAATAGAAAAAATGTGTACTCGCATTCCTTGGATAGGAGGCAAAAAATATTGCTTAAGAATTTTGTTAGAAAATAGATGAAAAAGTCGTAAATTATTTTACACAAAAGCATCTTAAAATATTGTTGGCTTAGTTTAGCGAGAAAATTATCTTCTTCTTCTTCGTTTTCTTTTTCTTTTCCTTTTCCTTTTTCTTTCTCTTCTTCGTTTTCCTCGCCTATTTCACTCTTCTTATTACTTCAATGTTAAGCATTTATTTAATCTATGAATAGCACGATATTGTGCATCACATAAAAACCTTTCAAATAAGTATTCATTTGTAGTCTTTACGTATTCATAAATATTTGTATGTAAACAGGTAAACAACATTTTGTGCTCGTCGTCGAGAGAAACACATAGTATAGTATAGTTAAACTGTGATAAATGAAAGTGTGGAAGAGAGGTTTGCGGTACGGTGTACGGTGTACGGTGTACGGAGTATGGAGTACGGTGTGCGGTGTGCGGTGTACGGTTTATTAGCCTGGTTATGGGCCTCGTTTCGTTTTACATTCTTTTTCTTACACTATCAACTAAGGATTCGAAGTATTTATCGAGAAACAAGGGGAGAAAACTTTATTCACCTTAAGGCGAATAGCAGATACCCGTCATCTACATCAACAAATTTTTAATATAATGCTTGTACATGAATATATACATTCCTTCCCGATGCATTCGTCGTGATTAGAGGCGTTCAAAAGTTGTTCATTATTCTTATTACTATTGTGCATAAAATTTCACAAAAGGATAATGATAAGTATCTTAACATTTCCCTACCGTCGTATTACTACAACACGTTGAAAGCATTATTATACCTTTCTATGAATTTCTATTATCATTTTATTAAGCGATAAATAGGGCTTTAACCGCAGAAATAAATGATTTGTTTTAGATGAACAAGAAAAGCATTGCAAACTAAAAGCATACGACATATCCGAACATATAGTTATTACGCTACCAATAGTTGACATTTTTTAAAAATTGAAAATTAAAAATGAGATCCTGTGTTAAATACGTACGAGTGGCCGAGTAGGCAAGAGTCCCGATAAGCAACTCAATGGTCGTGGGTGCAAATCTCAAGTGCGGACGAGTTTCGAATAAAAGCCGAAAGCCTTGGATGCTAGAGCTTTAAGACTTTACTCTTAGAATTTATTCTCTGGCCAAATCAATGACGGATGTAATAATTTAAAGCGTAAACGAGGTAAAGGCCTAGTTTTAGGCAAACCTACGCCTGAACAACTCCTCCGTTTTCGTACAGGAGCCACAAAATTCATGGAAGGCCGCTTATTAGGGGCCAGAACTGTTCGATCCGAAGATTAGTGAACACAGTGTTTTCTTTCAATTATTTCCCCGAACCGGAGGTAAAAATTTGGCGAGCATATAGCTGCACTTCGCTACAATACCGGATTACAAACTCTTCTTATTATTCCCCTTGAGTGGGCGGAAATATTGACATAGCGCAACTCACACCTTGCTCTCTGCTCAGCTACTATTTTTTTTAGGTCGATAGCAACTTTCAGGGCAGCCTGACTGCATAGAAAAGAAGAGAAGATGGCTTGGTTTCGGTTACCCGGAAGGTAATTAAGGCGGCGAAAAAGGAGCAGTAGCCTACACAACGAAATTTGTTAAGTGATTTAATGCCGGTATGAAGTCCTGCCAAGAGCGTTAAATTGCATGAGTTCTAATATACTGCGATATCAATGCATTCATACGAAATGTTGCTTTCAAGTTTATATACCGCCAGGATTAGATGAACTAACCGGTTGGGTAGCTTTTCTACAGCAAGAGAACAAGAAAACAAAACGAATTGACGGAAAAATTTTTATTTGAAATTTAAGACAGTTATGAAAATTTATGCAGTGAAGAAAATTAACCCAACCATTAGTAGAAGGTTGGAAAGTAGGTTGAATGTCTTGGGACTCTGAAAGTTTTCTCTACTTTACTGCGGTACTACACTTACTTTCAGTTACAGTTAATGAAGAAGAAGATTGAAAAATTGTCTTATCTGCCGTGCATTTGTTTTTATTGGGCAATTACTTTCAACAATGCCTCGCTCCTTCAGCCAAAAATTCTTTGATACTAGTCCCGTACTTAGTAATGTATAGAAAAAATAATTATTTTAGAACTAGATTGTTAAGCAACGAAAGAAGACGAAGGAAAATTTCAAAATTGTGTTTTTGAAATGGAAATCGAAGAAAATTTCAAAAACACTACGAAAGTTGGATTAAAAAAACAAATAAAAACGATATGGTTGTTCAAGGTCCACCCTTAAATACCAGCTTACAGTTACTCGACATTTCAGAACAAGGCCTTATATGATAAGTGTTCGAAAAAGTGATGAGACCCTAACCACTTTCAATAACGGTCGCCAAAGCTCCCATGTAATACATGTAAAGATATATTTGTCTTGAAACCCCTTATACTGCATGAAAATGTCAGACCCGCTTGAAACCCCATGGAAATCTCCGCCACAAATATATAATATTCTTGGCGATTGTCAAATTCAGAGTGTAGCTAAGCGCGTTTTCGTCACGTCCATCTGTCCGTCTTCTTGTTTGTTATATAATTATCTGTGGAAAACGGTCCCCCGTTCGTGATATTGAACCTTTTACTTTCAAAGTTGATAAAAAAAAAAAAAAAAACGTAAAGTGGCCTAAATCGGTCAAAGCACACATGCAGTACAGCAAGTTAGTTACTCCAGCTCGATCGGTTTGTGCAACCGGTTGAAGCACAATGGAAAACACATTCTTAGGCCGTTGGAACTTTACCTAAGAGGCTAATTTCTTAACTTACAAAAAGTGCCAGTAGCTGTAAAAAGCATTCATTTACTCTGAATGGAAGACACCTCAACAAGTTCGCTCCAATAAGGTGAACGTGATATAGAAATTCGTGGAATTTGCTGAACGAAGCCGGCCGGATTAAACAGCATTGATTGTCCAGAACGACTTATCCGATGTCGAATTAGGAATGATCGTCAGCAAACATCTGCGGGCAAAGTCGAATATTATGAATAAAAATAATAATGACGCAACATAATCTAAATTTCATTTGGACGGTATTACGATACTTCCCTTTCGTCGTCCTTTCTATTGCGAATATGAAGCTGTGTCTAACCTCTCTGGTCGTGGCTAAACTTAAAGATAATCTAGAAACTTTTGAGTACAGAACACCTGAAGATAATCTAAAAGAGCACACAACACACACATATATTTGTAAGTTGAAAAAGGAAGAAAAAATCTTCCGTCGTCTATGACGTCGAACGCTTTAATCACTTTCGGCTTTCGAAAGCAATAATATTTTATTTCCTTTTTGATAGAAAGACAAATAGAAAAAAAAAAAAGAAGAATTTTAATTGTATTAATTTCCCTTTGGCATGAGCGGGTAAAATGTCCTTTGAATTAAGGAAATTTCTATAAACTACGGAATATTTTTGTTATAATTTCAAAACCGCCCTCTTGTTTTTTTTGTTTTTTGGTTTTTTTTTTTTTTTATGTAAAATACGTGGGAGAAACGTGACTCTCCCTGTATTGCCTTCGCTAACTTGTAGAGAACAAAATTAATATTCAGAGTATTTAAAAAAAAAAAAAAGAAATAGACATAAATGTATTCCGACATTTGCATTAAAAATTCATGTGCTTAAATATTAACAAACACTTATTTACATATTCACAAACACACATACACACACGCGCGCGCGCGTACACTTGCACATGAGAATGCAACGCTTGTAATGAAAACAAAGTATATGTGAAAACTTTTGTTCACTACCGTACACTCACACTTAAAAAAAACAAGAATGCTGTACAAGAAAAATAAACGAAAAAAAAAAAAAGAGAAAAAAATAAGTAAAATAATAATAACTAACGCACATTACGGTGATTTACAAACTTTGTTTTGGGTTTTGTAACTACAGCAACGACAACAACATCATTATTATCAATGCTCCTGCTGCCAGCGCTAGCGCTACTGTTGGTGCTGCATATATACACAATAATTACCAATGTATGGGAAAAGTAATTACAACGAAGCCATACTAACAACAAAAACGAAAGGATATGCAAAAAAAAAATGTTTATTATTACTTTACACTCACATTCTGTTGTTGTTGTTGTTGTTGTTATTGTTGTTTTAGTTACGGTCGAGTTTTCTATTAAAATAAAGCACTATATTATGTTTACCTTCAAACGTAATTACACGCAACCAAGTAAACGTATGGAGAATGATGTAAATATTTGCATAAATTAATTCCTTAACAGACGAAATCAGGGTTTCATTTAAACATTCTTAGCGTTTATACAAAAATCTATTCGAAACAACTTTTCGCAAACAAAAAGTTTATAACACAGGAGTATACCTAACTAAGATTTCCATTATTTTATGCCCTTCTCCGACTGCGGAGAATTTTCCATTTTTCTCGAATAGAGCCAAGGTGTGGTAATCGTCTCCATTCCCGGATATGGGGATGTTTTCTAGACTTCCGGCTGTCTGTTCGCCTGTTCGATTGTTCACAGAAATATCGAAGAGACTTGCAAAGCTTTACTTAGAAATGTAAATATTATCTTAAATCCTTCTCTTTCGCTCTCATTAAATTAAATTTAAGAATCAATTAAACCGATTAACAGATTTCTGCACACAACAAAGCGGAGTGCAACAGAAATTGTGAAACCGTATGAAACTATTCTCAAGCGAGCAAGTATGCCTTGCGAATTCCAAAAAATATATATATAAGTACAAATATTCCATTAGGATGTTTCGCAAGCAACGACGAGCCCCGACCGCTTACCTGAAAATTTTTATTAAAGAAATAGAAAAGTTTTTCTTAACAACTTCTCTCGTCCCTTTTTCGACCAAAGCAATAGTACGCTAAATTGTATTACAATGAAAATCTAAATCCTATCCTATCCTAGACCTACGGGACTATCTTTCCTTGAAATGTTATTGCGTTTGCCCTACTATCCGTCGGAGGTAATGTGTGGCTAAATTGTTTGAGGAAGACTTACGATAGATGAAGACAAACGGCTTATGGCCCTACTCCTAATGCACATATTTAGAATCACGTAACATTGGCAATATAAACCCATGAACCTCATGAAAACGTACCAAACCACGTGTGGAAGGTGACACTCCATAGATAAATAATCAAAGAAACAAATTGTGACGTTTACTAATCCGGTGGAAAACATGCGCGTTTTAAAAATAAGTTAAAATCCTAAAAAAATGAGTTACATTTTGCTACAACACTTCACTATCAAGTTGATTAGGCCCCGGAAGCTCAGGAAGGCAAATTTCGTAATGTTTGTGGGAAAGATAGTCTACCAAAGTCACTGATCGTAAATTGTTTGCTCGCTTTCGCTTTCGTGATAAAAAGTTTAAAGCCGCATATAACAATAAATCAGGTCACGTAGGAATGAAACTACACGATCGCCCTGTAGCGTAAGTCTTTGCGATTTCAGATCAACCAGACAATTGATGCTGCTCTTTACTGTCATCAATTGATTCGTTTAAAACAATCAATTGAAGTGATCCGTCAGAAACTGACCAAGAAAAAAAGCGTCTTCTATCACAATAATGCCAGGACATAGACATCTTTAATGATTCGCGAAAAATTGTTCCGTATCCCTTTCGCCTATCGTTTGTCTCTCTCTCTCTCTCTCTCTCTCTCTCTGCAGTCGTTCATTAATGGTGTAAAGCCAAACACTGGAAAACACTCTTTAAAAACCAATTGGTTTAGGATTTGTACAGTGACATGACGGCACGACACTTTTATCAGAATAATGGCAAAAGCTTATCCATAAGAATGGCAGCTTCCCTGTTCAACTGCTACGAACTTTTCCCTTGATCGTATATAATATCAGCATAAAATGCGGGAATGATTGAATTTTTATCCACCACCGTTTGGTGTTTTCG
Organism: Glossina austeni; assembly: GCA_000688735.1. Classification (NCBI taxonomy): domain Eukaryota; kingdom Metazoa; phylum Arthropoda; class Insecta; order Diptera; family Glossinidae; genus Glossina; species Glossina austeni. The sequence goes on from KK502553.1 coordinate 666,718, forward strand.
GATTTTTGTTTTCTCCCTAAGAGGAACTCCAAGAAGACTCTTCAAGCTAAACCGGATTGGGTTAAGATGATGGGTTTTAAAGATAAGCTTAAAGGTTTCTAGTATTAAGCGGCTGCTACTTCACTCGATTTGAGTAACAGTTAGCAGTATTTTACCGGTAATAGTAGAAAAAGTCATACATTTTTGATGGTGGACTAGATTAAAAACGCCCCAATCGTTCGAATCTATCCTGCTCCATACGATACTTTCTTCACGTTCATTATCTATTTCATCACCAGTGGTGAACAAAATAGACAGTCGCGTTGATCCCACGTTTATCAATATATTTAACTTGCTTCCTGCCTTGTGTACCGTTTTCAGTACATATTAAAATGCATTTATACGCCAAGCTTAGGTTAATTTCAAATGTTAAAGCTTAAAAAATTAGATAAAAAATTGATTGCTTTCTCTACTTTCGGAAATGTAATGCTATTAAGAATACACCTTGAGACGGGAGTCAGCAACAGTGCATCAAAATGTATTTTTTCGCTCATAAACAAGAACCGAAAAATATTTATTCAAAATTATTAAATTTGCTATACTGTGCTGAAAGAAATGCAAGGGTTGGATACAACATCTACAGCGGGAGGGTAATTATCGAATTGCGTTATAATTGATGAAGAACTGAAAATTATAGAAAAAAGAATTAAGCTTCCGTAACAATTGCTTTCGATTAACCTCAATTATGTCATCGCAAATAAATTAAATTGTTACATATAAGCAAGGCCCCCCATTGAATACCTCATGTTTGTAGAATTGTTCACTTATTTTTGGTACAAAATACGAAAAATTATGTTTTGTTCGCACGGAAAAGCTTCATAGAAATCACTACATAGGAATGGATCTGAAACGAAAAACCATCCTGCAAGATGTCAAAAGGCTGTCGAGGAATGTTAAAAACCGCAAAGTTTTTTCATAGAATAACTTTTTGAAAATACAACAGTACGGCAACAGTGGTCGTAACAATTGTCCAATTAATTCCACGTTCAACGGCGCTCTTTGCTGGGCCAAAGAAAAAATTCCCTGAAAATATCTTGAAAGCTGCGATTATTAGACTGAAAACAAGAATGGACAGCGAGACGAACATGCTTAAATCGATTTGGAAATTGTTTTTTAATTGCTGAGTATAACAAAAGGTGAGTCTACGTCAAGTGCTTCTTACACGGACTCAATATACTACATACCGTACCACGGGGTACGGCAGGGTATTACGGGTTGTATAATAATTTGCGTCTCTTCAGTTATATTGGTAGGGCAGCCAAGCTGCCATGTTAGTCACCATATGCTTCTCATGCTTTAATGCTCCCGCTTACATAATACGCTAAGCGTTCATTGCTGCTAACGCTTTTTTAATTTTTGCATGCTTTTAGTAAAAGACAGCAAAAACAACAGCAGAGGATATCAAAATATTCGCTCCAAGTTGAAAATATATTATTCCTTGTGCGTTTTCTTCTTCTTCTTGTAGCTTGAAAATCTTGCATATTGTGCGCTTGACATACGGTTTTACACGTTCAAGCAGGTTTTTCATAATTACATTCATAAATAAACGTATCTGCTCATAAAACAAACAAAAAAAATAATAACAACAATAACAACAGTAACAGCAACAAATACATTAACACACAAAAGAGCTGCAAGTGTTGATGTGAGTAATTTAATTATTCCAGTGCTTATTATCAACAATTCTTTTATATTCTTCTGCAAGCAAGCAAGAGCCAACGAAGATGCATGTGTGCGCTGCATGTATGCAGACGTGCAATGTGTGCGTGCATATACGTATATATGTGTTTTTAAAATATATTCCCCTGCGCGAACGCGCTTTATTACAAAGCATACGCACGTATACACACACAGTCGCAGGCATAAAATGAATGAAGAAAATCGTTGCGCTTAAAAAAGTAAAGGAGCAAAAGACACAATAACGCAATTTCGTTTTATGGTATTTTATGGCCCCCGTTATTCTTGGATGCGCTCATACAACGCTTATCTTTTTCGATAATAGCTGGCTTCTCTACACTTTATGTCTATATTCCCTTGCCTTGGTAAATATAATTTGCTGGAAACATTTTGTTATTATTTTACATTGAAATACTTTTGATGAACATTAGACGTTAAAACGCGTTAGCCTGTCATAGTTGTAGCTTATCATATCATGCCGCCACTATATTGAAAATATCAAAATCCCAAAAATTTATACTAATTAAAAATTAAACGCTTTTATAGGATTATGCGGACCCACATGTGCTTATGCGCAAAATTACTCAGTTACGGAGACATAGTATACGCGTAATAGCTGACACGG
>KK502554.1:0-90365 GCA_000688735.1 Glossina austeni
ATTTCCATATATATGGAAATGAAACAAGAGCCTTTTTTAGGGCTGCAAATTCTTTTTTAAAGATTTTGAATTTACATTAACATATATATACATATATATATTTTTTTTTTGCGAGAGAAAAAGAGCGCAATTTTATTTAAAGAAAAGAGAAAACTGCCGTCGGCATATAAAAGAAAACAAAGTCTTTATTTATGTTTATTTTCTGTCTCCCTCTTCCATATTCTTTTTCTGTACTTCCCTTGTTTTTTTTTTTTTTTTTTTTTCAAAAAACATTCAAAAATGCACTTTACCTCTTTTAAGAAAAATTGATTAGGTGGCCCTTAGGAGGGCCGATTTTTGTTTTCTTCTCAATTGCAAATCTCTCCTTTTGAAAAGGTTTACAGTAAAGTACAAGACGAAAGATAAAAGGCTCGCTTCTTATGCATTCTGCTTTTAAACATTGTCGCGGGACTTGTTTTGGTCCTACATGTAGTTATTAGTTACTGCAATGTGTTTAAAGAAAGATAAGTAGATTTTATTTTCCACTCATTTTCCTTTATATGGCAAGCAGTTTGTTATTCTCTTGTGAGTGTTGTACTGGGTGCTATAAGTGAAAACGAAATGGAATGGAACTAATATGACATTCGAAATAAGTTAACTGGCATAAGTCGAATGTGATCAACTAACCAGCTGGCAACTCTAATTCGTTTTCGAATAGAGAAATAGTGGCGAAGAAGATTGCACACCTTCTCCCTTTTGGATCGAATGGTCAAACTAGGCAATGTATCATCCGTCATTAGCCGCTGGGACTACAAGCTATAGGTACCGAATTAAGGATATTTCGAAAGAAACCGGTCTAGTGCGTAAGTAACTCTGGCGACTTTGTTTATATCTCTCTTCAGAAAATATTCAAAACATTTCGAAATTTGTAACAGCTTTTCAGTAATCAGTAAACTATTGCACTGCGGACATATAAGCCACAAATTTATTGGCTTAGTCCAACTTTACTCAAGAACCCAAAAAAAAAAAAAAGGCTTTTCAGTAATTATTCATGGAGATAGAAATACCGGAGACGTTTCAACAACAGGCTCTGGAAATACGCGAGCCTGGCGGCAATTTCGTTCCTAATCTCCAACCTCAAAATGGAGAGAAATATTTAATGCGTATGTTGGGTAAAGGCAAACAATGCTTGGCCGTGGCAGCCAAAAGGCAAACAAAAATAATGGAATACACCGTGCGTTCCGTACGATAACGATTGACGATAGATCGTTTAAGTTAAGTGTAGGCATTTGAATTGTAATTTTTAGCCGCTAGGTTCTTTATGGACAATTGAACCGCTTTCCTCTTGATTTGTTGTATGACCATGTAATTTAGTTAGTGTCATAAGTTAATTAAAAAAAAGAAGTCCATTTATAACCACCAGAGGTGGTAGGATTTTTATTCAGGCGAAGAATATTAATATTACCTGAAATAGTTACTGACGAAGTGCACTTTGTTAAATATCAACTCTCTGTCAAAACAGAAGAAGCATTACCTCATCGTCTTCTTAAATATCCGTGCACCAGATGTCCTTCTGGTCGCAGAACATTAATTATCACCAAAGCAGAAAGTTGGACTTATCAAAATGTGAAACTTGAAATTTGGCAAAAAATATTGAAAACCATTCCGCGTAACGCCCAAAGTATACGCCCACACAGCAAAACATAAACTGGATTCAACACTGTTTCTCTGAGAAAATTTGCGGGTTTTTTGTTCATCACTCATGAGTTAGGCAAGACGGAAGTTTGAAATGCTTTATAGCTACTTTATCGGGGACCCTACTACGCATACGCAAAAATCGGCCACGCCCTCACAAAGTGATAAATGATCAAATTTTTTTGACGTCAAATAAAAGCATATGAATAGAAAATGGTTTTTTTTGTCCATAAGCTACAACAAGATAGACGAGAAAATAAAAGAAAGCAACGTCCACACGATAGTGTGGAATGAAGAACTTTAAACTTTTCCCTTTTTTTGAGTCCTTCTGTGATGGATGTAAAAGATTCGGTCGCTAATTACAAATATAAATATATATATATATATCTTTGTAGTGACATGAACGATCATCAAAATTAAGTTTGTTAGACAAGTCGAAAGAAAGCTTTATATTTAAATTTTTTTTTGTTTGCTTTGCTTACTACACTATTTAGACCAAATTGATTTGTTTTTCATTTACTCGAGCATTACTAGCAGCTCTCATCAAGAGAATATAACTAAGCGATCGATTTCTTTGAAATTTTGTAATTGAAATGTGTTTCGCTTCTTAAATATCTCTTACAAATTTTTACAAAATTTTACTCTCTCTTGCTCTCTTCGTCACGCAATTGGTCAATTGATAAACTTTCATTAATAAATTAAAAAAAAAAAAGAAATTTATTCAAGAGTCCGGTGGCTAACAACCAGCAGGCTATCAATGATGGTAAATGTAATTTGTCCGCGCAAGCAGAAACAACAATTGAATTGAAATCTCGGTCGTTTCTTATTTCTAATATTTTGCGTTCGTTAAACTTAAACGTAAATAAAAAAAATTTTTTTTTTTTTTTTAAATTTCGTACAAGTATGTAAACCGTTATAAAGCAAATCACATTTATATTTAATTAATAAAAAACATCATCAATAAATTCTTAAAAGAGAGAGAGAGAGAGAGAGAGAGAGAGAGAGAGAGAGAGAGAGAAAGTCTTTCTTTATGGAATAAATATAAAATTAATGCTTTGTGAAAAGTGAATTTAATTTTAATTTTTTTTTTTTTTTGATTGAAAATGCATTTACTTTAATGTGCATTGATAACATTCATGACTCATAAAAAGTGTTTAAATATTCATCAATGCAGTTATAAAAAGCAAAGGACAAAAATATTATAATTACAAATTTTTTTTTTTATATTCATTGATGCGAATAAATGTAAATGCAGTAAATCGCAATTGTCTTTTTTGAAATTTTTCAAATCCAAAAATCTACTTTAATGCATAATGCATTTAGTAATTTATTGTGGATAATGTAAAAAAAAAAAAATTTTATAATTCAATGGTGCGATAATAACGGGTAAATAGTGACGCATGAGTTTTATTAGATATATCAATGAAAGTGCTTACCTCTTGCAACGATTTAACAAACTCTGCTGGAGTCTTTGCACTCTATACTACTTAGGACGGTCGTATGGTACCAGGTAGAAGGCAGAAGGGCTTAAGATAGACCCACCTTTTATTATATCGATCGATGCGGACTCGTAATCTGAATTGATCTAAGCTTGTCCGTCTGTCCATGTAAATTTTTGTTCAACCCATAGTTCGCAAATTTTCGAGATATTTTGAAGAAATTTGGCAAATTTATTTTGACGCAAGGACGAACGCTATTGAAAATGACTTGGATCGGTCCACTTTTTCGACCACTATAAAGCCCCATATAAACCCCCATTCTAAAAAGTCGTTATATGGAGAAAAATTGCAAGTTTCAAAATTTCTCAGCAAAAGCGGCTAAGCAGCGATGTTTTGGCATTGTAAATGGGTGTGAAAACTTTGGACCGACTGGAGCAATTTTTAAACCCCCTCATATAACGAAAACTGAACTTCACACGATAAAAAGGTGTAATTTTGAAGACTTCATCAAGAAAATTATATCATAATAGTTATTTAACATAAAAAAATTAAATGTACCAAATTTGGACCTTCTCGGCCTATTTTTTTGGTTTCTATCGTAATAAGGATTTTCACGAAAATTGACCCTTTGTAGAGCAGAAAAGTCTAAGTTTTAATATGTGTTAATGAAACTTGACTCATAATAATAATTTGATACAAAAATTAGTTCTAAAAAATTTTGGACCATCTACGCCTATTGTTGGGTTTTACCCTTTGTAAGGATTATACTTGCACTATATTAGGTTGCGGTTTGGGCACGCTTCCCCCTAAATACACACTTGAAAAATTTGCCTTATTTTGAAAAGCTGATCATAAGAAAAGCAAGGAAATACTATACTAGATCATGGCCAACCATTAAATACCCTAGAGCATCTTACAGTTGTTCACATAACGACTTTTCAAAATAAAGCGTTACATGGGACGTGATCCAAATAGTGTTCCGATTAAAGACACTTTCAACAGCATTCATCTTAAGACCAAAGCACGTCAGTGTATCGAATTTCATTAAAATATCTCTCAGCTTACATCTTTTGTGAAGATAGCTTCCTAATCCTTTGGTCGTGTAAAACGCGAGAAAAAGAAATGTATTATCTGACGCTAGTTTACTATAAAAAACGGTAGAAACGCTGCAAAAAAAAAATTTTTTTTTAAGTTTATACAGTAAAAAAAGTGAAGCGAACGAAGGATCCAGGAGTGGTTTGCTCGATTCCATTCTGAAAATTTCGATGTCGATGCGATAATTTTCTATTTTCTGTTTGAGATTTAAATTTATTTTTAAACTTTTCTCCATTAAAGTTTGTAAACGCAACTCCAAGAACCGTTTGCATCGCCATATCTTCAGGTATCTCTTAATAATTATACAAAGATCAAGCGGTAACAAAGCGGATAGGGAAAAAATGATTCTTACCGTTATACTCTGCCGTTGTGATTGGTCACTAATCATAAAAGAAAACAATATGCATTCTTGCTGTAATTGCTTTGGTTTTTCATTAATTTTGCTCAATTTCACCCTTCGCCGTCAGTCGGTTTTGTCAACGAGTCCAATAAAAAGCAAAAGCTACATTTTCCATACGTGATTACCATTCTGATACCATTTTCAGTATGAACAAGCAAGAATATTATAGGCGGAAAAGGCGGACCATTAAATACCCTAAACGACACACAACACTAACACAATTCTTAATTCTGTATGAAATTACTATTATGGGTCAATTTTCATCATCACATATATTAAAACTTAGACCTTTCTGCTCTACAAAGGGTCAATTTTCGTGAAAATCCTTATTAGGCTTGGATCCAAAAAAAGTAGGTTGTGCTTGTCCATTAAATAACTATTATGATATAATTTTCATAATGAAGCATTGAAAATTAGGTCTTTTTGTCTTATGAACTTCAGTTTCGGTTATATGAGAGAGTATTCTAAAATTGCCTCAGCCGGTCCAAAGTATTCATAGCCACCTTTACCGAGAAATTTTTAAAATTGCATATATTTTTCAGAATAAAATTTTATATGGGGAGTGGTCGACAATGTGAACCGATCCGAATCATTTTCAATAGCGTCTTGTTGTTTCTATATCAAAGTCAAATCCCCCAAGTAAAAGTGCTTATAAAATCGCAAATTTACGCGCCATCTCAAAAGTTGTTAAATACAAAAAATAAAAGGTTCTTCTTTATGTGAAATTCTTATTGCGGACCATTTTTCATCAAGAATGTTGAAAATTAAATCTATTTTCTACATTAAAATTCAGTTTGCCTAGGAATGGTTAATATGGGAGAAAAATTGTTCCAACCGAACCAAATGTTTCGTATCACTTTAGAATGTTGAACAACAGTTATACAGCGAGCTTTGTCGAAAAATTTTGACAATTGCAATTTTTTTCCATATAACGACTTTTCAAAAAAAGGCATTGTATGGAAGGTAGTCAAAAAAATGGTCCGACCCGAGCCGTCTTCAATCGCGTCCTTAGTCCAAAACAAGCTAGTGTGCCAGATTTCATTAAAATACACCCTGAACACAAGAAAGCATGGGCAGATATCAAACGGACGGATTGGCAGACGTGCTTCATGACACGGCCCAATTCGCGCCGTTTTCAATCGCGTCCTTAGTTCAAAACAAGTTGGCGTACCAGATTTCATCAAAATGCGACCTGAACACAAGAATGCATGGGCAGACATCAAACGGACAGATGGACTGACATAGTTAAATCAAATCAGAATATGGTTTTGAATGACTGTACCAAGTTTAATGAAAATATCTCAAAAATTGCCACATGTAGCTTGAGCACAAATTTATATGGACAGGCGGACAGACGGACAAATAACCGATCAGTATAATAAAACGTGGATTTATCCAAAGCCCTTCTATGGGTTGTTACAAATGTCGAAACAAACTCAATATACCTTGTACCGCAGAAGTGGCGTAGTGTATAAAGATTTAGCTAACAAGTATTACGAATTCTTTGACCGAAAAATCTAGATCTTATATTATTTAACCTAAATCGTAAAAATGATATTATCATTAGTGTTTTTGTTTTTTGTTTTTGGTTTTTTTTTTTTTTTTTTGTTTCCTTCTTTTCTTGACTTATTCAAGACAATCAATACGTTTAGCTTGTTGAATAACTGTTTCAACTTGTTTTTGTTTTTGTAAATTTGTTACTATCATCTGTAAAATGAAAAAGAAGAAGAAAAAAACAAACCTGTTTCCTCATATCACTTACATAACTTCGTAAAGCTTTTCGATTATTCTCTTTTCTCCATTTCAGTAATCAGAGATTTTATTTACGTTTTAAGATTTGTTTACAAAAAAGAAAAAAAGAAAAAAAAAGCAAAAGATGTCGATTGATAGCTGTGTGTAAATGCATTTACCATATAATGATATAATGAAGATGTAAAAAAGCGCTCTTCCATCATCCATATATGCTTGCAGTCAGACGAATCGGATGCTGTTCTCATCGTTAATGCGATCTACATGTTTACCGTTAACTAATAAAGAGAAAATGCAATAAGCAACAGCCAGTCATTCAATTGGGTTCAATCCATGTCCATAGTTAATATAAAACAAAATTACAACAAAAATCCAATTTTTTTTTTATTAATTTTTTTAGGAAGAAATATTTTTTCACATTTGATGTGAAATGCAATGGACTCGAAATGATTTCATAGACTGATCGAATTGACTTATTTGGACAAAATATCATAAATAATATGTTAGTGAATATGGTCAACCGATTCATCGCACTATGACTAAAGATGACCCATTAAAATTATGTAAACTATGCAGAAAGAAAACTTGTTTTCTTGCTTTAATTACATAATAATCTTGTCGTTGTTGTTGCAGTTATTGTAGTTGCAGTTGTTGTTGTTGTAGTTGTTGTTATTGTTGATTTTCTTTTTCTCGCTTTAATCGGTTGATATTTTAATAAATTATTAACATTCGAGCTGTTTCATTAACTTATTAATAATTTAAGATAAACGGTTCGAGAAATATTTTTGGAAATTTTTAATTTGTAATCATAAGTTACGTGCTTTTAGATTTCAAGATCAATATAGTTAATATATAGTATTTAGTATTTCGTAGGCATAGAAACATTGGACACCTTGGATATGTAGTATGTTTTATATAGAGACTTTTTCTTTTTATGGCCAACCGGAAAGCGAGAGAAAGGGGGAGAGAAAGGGTGAACGATACGGAGTGAAGTGATAGGTAACGGAGCAGCCAGGAAGATGTCCGCCAAATTGTTAGTTAAGACTGACATACGTCTTAAGATGGGAGGGAGACACAGAGAGAACGAGCGAGAGAGAGAAAGGGAAAGGCTTAAGAAACCTCTGTCCGAATGTACACAATATGTACGCAATAATGACAAAACATTGCAAGTTGCATCGGTGATGACTAGTGCCGAAGTGTCAGATGGAAACACGTTATATGAATCGCCCCCCCCCCCCCCCCCTCCATCCATGAGGATAGACCCATCCATCTAAAGCCTCTTTTTTTGTGGTGATCAACGATTCCGTTGCGGTACAACTCCATGCCAAGTAATCGCTTTTTCCATGATTTGAATCAAGAACAACCACTCTGAATGTCCTAAAAGGGAACTGACCCGCTGTCAAACCAATGCAGAAGATCGCTTCGTAAGTTATGCATCCTCCTAATACCAGAAAGAACAGAAAGGAAAAACATCTAGTTAGATCCACTTAGGTCCCACACGATCTAAAAGGTAAATGCTGTTCTCGTAAGATAGAAAAACATATAAACGAAGCTGAAGTATTTGGAATAAGCAGGGTATACAAATGTTGTCTTTAGGAAAGAAAAAAATTTTCCGAAACCGCCCGAGCCCAAGCGAGGCCTATTCCAACCACATCCCATTTCATATGCTCACAAGGTGCAGGGTGGCATGAAAAAGTTGCATTACAAAAGTGTCGATCGTGTTTACTCATAGCCGAAAAAATGCATCGATCTGTACAGTGACAAAAATTACCGAATTTCGCATAGCTCACCTACAGAACTTACTCTTCCCACTTTTGGCCCCCAAAGACACTTCTTCTTTGTCTTGCAAATTTCAAAAGGGTGATCCAGAGAAAGCGAATTTGAATCAAATAATCGAATTATTTTGGAAACTGAAATATATTTTGAAGGCATTGACGAAACGTTCTATAAAAAAGGCATCGAAAGATTAGAAAAGTGCTTAACTAATTATATCATTCTTGAAAGATGGTTCTTGTTGGTAAATAAAACCGAAAAAAAAGCATTTTTTTCATACATAATACCCAGAATAGTTCGTAGCGGAATTTTGTAACTGCCAATGACCGATGTAGGATGTCTGGGAAACTTCTATTTGGTCAACAACAATGATTGGCCGGTAAGAGGGCACGAACTGTTAGAGGTTGAAATATTCGCAAGAAAAGTTTGTTAATCCAACTTCCAACACAAAATTTGTCTCAGTACGTTCTTCTCAGACACGGTACAAATCATTCTTATTTGTATTACCTTTTAATCTTTGACTAGGTAAGTAGGTAAGCAGTTTTCAGTTTTTTATCTCTTATATTAGAATCGAAGAACAGATGGTAGAATGGTAGCCCATATTAACTCGAAATCTTATATTAATCGCGAGTATATATTCTCTTTCCAATCTTCCTGATGTGTGGATTTCTACGTTGTGAATAGAAGAATACTATCAACTACAAACGCATGCTTCCGCCGATAGAAGCGGAAATACACGAAATAAATTGCGTAAAAAATACATTACGTCCTTACTCTATGCATAATTAGAGGAATGCCACTCATATAAGCCTAAATCGAACTGAATTGTGAACAATATAACACGAAGGTAAAAAAAACAAATAAACAAGAATCTATCAGAAAAATTCAATAAAAAAATTCTTAAAAAAAATTCATGGAGTATTGAAGAAAGAAAAAAATTCGTGTAAAAAGGGAATTATTTTTCTTTTTAACTATTGTTAAATTGAATTTCGTGTAAAAAAATCGTGTAAAAAAAATTCGTGTAAAAAAATTCGTGTAAAAAGGGCATTAGATGTACGTTATTTTCTTTTGGCGGGTAGAAAAGGAATTCGTCATTCAGAGTTATATGCAAATAGATAGTCATAAAAATGTTGGATAACCTATATAACGTAGATGGCGTCGAAAAACCCGATTAACTACGATTTCATGGGTTATTAACTTTATAACGGGCAGAGTTTGCATGTGCTTCCTTGGGTGAAGAGCATACGATAATACATGCGCGTATACATGCGAAAAGCTTTGACATAAATTTTATAATATTTTTTTTTTCTTTTTACACTTTCACTTTATGTACTTTTTCGGTCTCAATTTGTTTACCGACTCTACTAACACATGCATACACATAAGCGGGGACGTTGTGTGCGTTCCGTTTATTAATTCGTCCGCATTCATATTTTTACATAAAGAGCTAACAAATATGGTTCATTGGGTTAAATGTTTTTTAGAAATTGATTGAATTTTGAAATCATATTTAGCGCTATTTCGTTAATAAATTAACCTTAGGTTTGTGGGCATGTTTGACATATACGTATAAGTTGGAATATTATTTCTATGATTAAAAAAGCAAAAAACAAAAAAATTCAATGATTTACAGTTAGACATCAATACATTAACACTCGTACACACCTACAAGCATATTTAATAAATAAATATATCGAATCTATGGCGTATATCCAAAATTTTTGCCTTCTCAACGTATTAATTATAATAAACAGACTTGAGCATTCATTCATATTCACTCGGTGTTATTATCAATCAGCAATGTATGTAAGTTAATGATTAAACTGAATTTCTGAATGTAGATTTTCTAACAGGCTTTCAATTTTTACCATTTCTTTTCATCAGATTTTCACTTTCATTAGAAAATTTACAGTGGCGGGTAAATGTTGACCCCTTCAAGTTAAACATTACTGCTGAACATTCTCTTTCTCTTGTGTCAACTTCCTTTTTTTGGTTCTGCAACCAATTTTTGTATTTAGCCACTAATTTTTTTCCTTTTTTTATTTTTTTTTGTTATTTCTCCATTTAGTCAATATCTCTTTTACACGATTTTTTTACACGAATTTTTTGGGAACGCATCTATCAGGTGAAAAGAGAGAGAGTTATCAGCACCAAAATTATGAAATCTTTTTGCTCGCACATTTACGGAGCTGATGTATTATTCCTATTTTCCGGGTACACGCATTCTATTTCCACGAAATTTCGCTTAACACGAGTTAAAAAGAAAAAAATAATTCTCTTCCTACACGAATTGCTTTGTTTTAAAGCGATATTCATTATTCAATGATTTTTGTTTTTTAATTTTGTAAATGAATTTTTTCTGAATTTTTCTATGAATTTTTTCATTCTCACTCCTCGCCAATATGCATTGTAACTTCACAATTCAATTAGATTATGAAATTCCCTTAATTATGCATAGCGTAAGAACGTAATGTGTTTTTTCACAATTTAGTTTGATTTTTCAAGGTATAATTTATTTTTTATAATAACGAATTAAAAAGCGCATGAAATACCAATATGGATGACCCTATATATCACAAATGAGATCATTCATATAGCATGTTTGGAAGTTGTTACCGCTGAATCTGTTAGGAATAATAAGCAACAAAAACCCAGAAAGCCCAAAATATACTCCGTTTACCAATCTGCCTAAAACTGTTATGTTCATTTTTGCAACCCTATCAAATACATAGACAAACAAGCGGACAGACGAACATGCTTGTATCGCTTTAAAATTTGATATTGACATACTTTCTAGAGTCTTTGAAGCTTTTTCTTATCAAGAATATATATCTACTAGTAGACTCCTTGAAATTTCTTGCAGATATTGGATTTTGATATTTATTAAGGATATATATATATATATATACTTATTATGTATATACATGTTACTTTTTAAAGTATGTAACGATTCTTCTAGACGTTGCAAACATTTCGCCAAAATGAATGTAAGCCATCTTTCGGTAATGGGCATAAAAAAAAATGCTACTTAGTAATTCAAAAATTTGAAGAGAAAAACAGTAAAAGTTAACAGCTATCTGGGCTACTTTAAAAGAACTGTTGCCCTAACCGACAACGTTAGAATTATGTGAAAATTGAAACACGTCGACATGCAATTCTATTCATGTTCGACGAGATGATGTAAAACATTTACGATATATAACTGTTTGCGATACGATAGACAAACGCGACATTGAATGAGAATGGGTCACTTTATGTTCATATATAAGCTGATCATGGAAAATTAAAAAATTCGATCGTGCAAACCATTTTTTATACATAAATTTCTTCTCTTCTTTAATGGGAGAATAAGTATCGATAAAATGTTCTAAAAAAAGTAAAAAAACATATTTTCTTTTTTTTGAAACCTATAAGAAGCAGGCGTCATTCCACTGCACAGTGGTGTATATAAGTTTTAACACCTATTGTTTTATGCCTGATATAAGCACAAGTTTTTGTGGTTCAAATACTTCATTAGATTTTGGGCTATTTATATGTGTAAGTAGTAAGTTAGATTTAAATATTCGTGTTCGTGTGTGAGTTTACAAATAGTGAAAGAATACGTTATGCATTTTAATTAATATCGATATCATTTGCGCCATTGTCAAATACTTAAATTAACAAAATTTTCACAAAATTTACTTTACCGTACACCTATTGATCGTGTGCTTCTAGATTACTCGATGTGTTTTTATTTATTTATTTTGTGTTCCTTGCTAGGCCATGGCCATTGCATTCAACTATGTATGCCAAGAAAAGTTGTAATTGCGTCCACGACATTTCTATGAGTGCTCGAAAAATCGAATAAATATCGTTTTTATATTGATTTGCTAAAGTCGCGTGCATCATTTCATATCATTTAGGAAAGGTACGGACAAGCATTGGTGTTGACAGTAAACAGCTCGCATTTCAAGTAAAACTTGACAAAAGCAAATGAAAATGCTACTGTGGGACGCGGGCTACCATTAAATATCCTACATCGCCCTACACTCGTTCATGTAACGTTTTTTGGAAACAAGGCATTCTATGGGAAGTGATCGACAAAGTTCTTCGATCCCGACCATTTTCAATAGTATTCATTCTTGGGCCAAAACATGGCAGTATACTAAATTTCAGCAAATTGCGAAATGTAGGTTAAACAGAATAAAACAAAATGGACGGACGGACACACGGACACACGGACACACGGACACACGGACACACGGACCATCTTAAAACTATACAAAAAGCAATTCTGAATCGATCGGTGTACGAAGAGGTTACTCTATTTCAAATATAAAAGTAAATGGAATAAACTAAACTTATTTAATATTTCTTCCTGAATTTCTTTTTTCAAGTAGTTCTCTACAATTATTTTTACAGGCGCTTTCTTCCTAAGCCAAGACCGGTGTAATCACAATGTATATAGAAGATGTGCTTATAGATGAGAAACTCACCGAATTGCAAAATTTTTACTATGGACAAAATATCTTAATTACCGGCGGTACTGGATTCTTGGGGAAAAGTAAGTATATTATTTGAATATTTAATGTAAAATTTTAACTCCGTTAATATATAATAAAACCAAATCAATCCAAGAATAGAATAGATAGAATAGATTCTTCCTTAAGGCAATTCACACCAAATTTTATTAAAAGGTTCCAAAAATTGCCATCTTTAGGATAAACACAAGTTTATATGGACAGATAAACGTAAATCGTTTCAGAAAATTATATTAAATCAAACGATATAATAAAAGTTTGATGTGCCATAAGTGATACTGGGTACGTCCGAACAAACTTATTATATCCTGTATGATAAATGGTATATATAAGGTATATAGTATAAAAGTTAGGTTATATTCCCAAATGCCAATCAAAGTCATATGGAGGCTTGACTTCGACGTTAACGAAGACAAATTCGATATCAATAAACTTTTTATTTGACGTCCGCAACGGCTTGATTCAACATCGTTCGTGATTGATCGAAGAGGACAAGAAGCATTTAAGGGATAAAGCAAATTGAGTATACTCTCTACGAGAAGTACTGTAGATTATGTAAATTAGGTTATATTTTCGAATGTGAGACAAAATTTAATGAACACTTGATTTTGACATCGACAACGACTTGATTCAATATCGCCAAAGGCTTGGCTGCGACATCAACAACGGTTCGATTCGATATCGATCGGAACTGGCCGAATAGAACAAAAAGCATTTAGGAGATGAAACAAACTGAGTTATCCCTTATACGAGAAGTGATGTAGGCTATGAAAATTAGGTTAGATTCTCAAATGTGAATCAAAGTCGAATGAAGACTTGATTTCGACATCGACGAGCGCCGATTCTACATCGATCGTGATTGGTCGAATAGAATAAAAACCATCTTTGAAACAAACTGTATATACCCTCCATGAGAAGTGGTGTAGGTTGTGAAAGTTAGGTTATATTCCCAAATACCGATCAAAGTCGAATCAAGACTTGACTTCACTTCGACGTCGACGTTAACGTGTTCAAGATCGAAAAAGACTTTATTCGACATCGACAAGCGCGGATCCTATATCGATCGTGATTAGTCGAATAGATTAAGAACCATTCAGGAGATGAAACAAACTGTATATACCATCCATGAGAAGTGGTGTAGGTTATGAAAGTTAGATTATATTCTCAAATACCGATCAAAACGGAACCAAGACTTGACTTCACTTCGACGTCGACGTGAACGTGTTCAAGATCGAAAAAGACCTTATTCGACATGGACAATGGCGGATTCGATATCAATCGTAATTGACCGAACAAGAACGAAAAGCATTTAGAAATGAAGCAAAGTTTATATGCCATATACAAGTGGTTTAGGTTATGAAATCTAGATCACGTTCTCAAATGACAATCAAAGGCAACCAAAGGCCAATGAAGAGAAAGGTTTTGTTCGAAATCGACAAAGACTAAAACCGATATCGGTTGGGGTTGACCGAACCAGAACAAAAAGCTTTTAAGAAATGAAGCAAAGCTAATACGCTATGTACGGAGAACTTTCCCAACGCACTCCTTCGCATTTTCCCTAAGCAATGTTTAATTTTTTCTGAGGTTGTTGAAAAGCCTTGCCATTGAAATTGCTGCCATAGTGATTAAAAAAGATTTATGAAAAAGTTTTACAAAAAGATGATCACTATATACTTTTTTTACTTGAGTTTAAATTCGTTCTAATAATATTTCACTTTGTTTTTTTATTGTTTACTTTTATTTTAGTTTTATTAAATAAATTGTTTACCGCTTGTCCTGGTATTGATCAGATTTATATGTTGGTGCGACAAAAGAAAAATTCAAATGTTACGAAACGCCTGGAAGAAATATTTAACGATCCTGTAAGTAGGAAATAAGCGGGCATAAGTGCATTTTCAGTGAATTACAAAAAAAAAAAAAAAAAAAAAAAAAAAAACAAAATTAAAAATTCCCTCGCCATACTTAATAGGATTTTAATTTCTATTTAGATATTCGATACAATGAAGATGATGAAACCAAAATTTCGCCATCATATAATAAGTGTACCCGGTGATTGTATGCTGCCCGATTTAGGATTAAGTCCTGAGGATCGTCGCATATTAATTGAGAATGTGAATATTGTTTTTCATATGGCTGCTACGGTGCGTTTCGATGAAAAACTTAAAATAGCAATGCAGATTAATGCCGCAGCGGCACGTGACATTATGTTGTTATGCAATGAAATGAAAAATCTTAAAAGCTGTTTACATGTCTCCACAGCGTATAGTTACTGTCCGCAAGCTCGCATCGAAGAGAAATTTTACGCTGCTCCGGGTGATACGAAAAATCTTATACTGCTTACTGAGTGCACGCCCGATAAACTGCTCGATAGTATGACACAAGTGTAAATTGAGTTTTTAAAACCTTTCAAACAAAAATACTTTCTTATCAAAACTCCTTCTATACCCATCGCCGTAGGATGAGAGGGTAGGCGGGAAGCATCAGAGACACGTATATATTCTTGATCAGCATCAAATTCTAAATCGATTTAAATCGATGATATCGGTCAGTCCGTCTGTGTGATGTCTGTTGTAAACATTCTCCTGGCCGCAAAAATGAAGCTTCTGACTTTAAATCTAATTGGAAGTTCTTATACGCAAGTTGGTATTGAAAATGGGCCAACTCTGTCGAAGGACACATCCACAGCATCATGTAAACTGAGACCACTTCTGTTATTCAAAAAGAATAACAATTGGTTTTTTGCTCATCACTCGGAACTGTAGCAGATAAATGTATAAAATTTTGAACGGATATTCCTACGGGCCATGCTGTAGCACCTGTGGAAAAATGGAAAATTGGCCACGCCTACTCAATATTATAGTCTATCAAAATGGAATGTTTTTTTTTCAATACCTTTATAAAGCGTAGAAAGAAGATTCGAAAACCCCGTAAAGTATACAAATTTTCGGCATCTAAACATGTCCACATGTCCGTTTGCGCAACTTTAAAGTGTCTGCGGTACAAATTTACAAAAGAATTTGGAATTAATCTAACTTGACTTTTCAAAGGACACGCCTACAACGCCCACATGCTTATACGGCAAAAACTTTTATTGTGAAAATAGAAAAGATCAGTTGCACCCAGTCCATATTATGAAGCATTAAAATTTTGTTCTGTTTGTTTTGTCATTTTTGGGATAACGCTGATGGGTATGGGATTCGGTCCCGATCGAAGTTAATTTTCATACTTGTTTCTCTATTTCACATGTATCCTCATCTATAACTTAGGCTATTAGGTGAATACCCAAACACGTATACGTTCACAAAAGCCGTGGCTGAGGATATAGTAAAAACATTTGGCAAGAATTTACCGGTAGGAGTATTTCGTCCTGGCATAGGTAAGTTATTGATTTGCATAGATTTGAAATTTTTTATCTCTTCATAGATGCAAATTTCTTTACACACAGTGATAAGTACGTACAATGAACCAGTCTCGGGTTGGATAGATAATTTTTATGGTCCGACCGGGGTTATAGCGGGTGCCGCTACAGGCATAATACGCACTGTACGTTGCAGGCCACATGGATTTGCCGATATGGTACCAGTTGATATGTGTGTTAATAGCATTATAGCCGCTTCTTGGGATATTGCAAAAAAATATAAGTATACCTACCTTGCTTACTATATCTATGTCTGATGAATGGAAGACTTATTATCAATTAATTTCTTTTCTTTTTTCTTGCATTTTTTTTTGTTGTTAGTTCCACGGTAACCTTAAAAGAAAATGGAGAAAAACTTACTCAGACTCCCAAAGTGTATAATTTTTGTTCCTCGAAAGAGAATAAAATTACTTGGGGCGATTTTACCAACAAAACGGCTAATTACGGTACGTTGTATCCAACAACGAAAGCGATTTGGTATATCTGCTATGCGAATCGTCCAAATCGTATCATGCATTTGCTGTCCATCTTTTGCTTACACTATCTACCGGCGACTATATTAGATTGTTTTTCTTTGATAATGGGAAAGAAACCGCGGTAAGTTTGTCGAAAACTTAAAGTTTTAAATTAGGTTTAGATTTAGGTTCAGGTTTACGGTGAAAAGGATCCCTCTACACTTTTTACGACGCAAAACCAAATTGAATTTTTATAAGCATTTTATTAAAATTATGACCCCCTACTTAATTCCATAGGTTAATTGCACACGTTATCGCAACTGTAGTTCCCTTTGCCATTTTATTAAAATTATGGAAGTAAGATCTGTAAAAAATCGCGATATACATGAATTTGGTGGAAATGTGTGCCTTCGATCCATTTCATTTTTTCTCTTATGTCCGCAAAGTCAAGAACTCACAAAAAGTCTTGCAGCCAGTACCAGCAGAGCATGATCTGGAGAGTGTCTTAAATAATATGCGATACTGTATTCCAAAGGCTTTTGTGTTTCTCATTGTTACCTATCACTCATTACTAAAATTAATTGACCCTTTAATAGACTTTGGTCTAAACACCGAACGAACTTAACATCAAACTCAAACAAAAATTTGTTTTCAGAAATTGTTGTCTTTAAAGTGTAATCTGTTTTTGCTAGAGATTTATACCTAGTTCCCGTGTTACCAACAAAAGCACATTTGCCAGAACACTGCGTACTACATTCGGTCAATTCTTGTGTCCATAAGCGAAGAAAGCATTTTTACTATCGCTTGTAAAACCTAAAGATATTTATCAGTGATTCTCTAAAGGCCACAATTGGAACTAACAAAACATGCTTATTGGATTTAGTTATGTTCACTTGATCGTCCCTCTATCTGCGGATGGAACACTGACGGTGCCAAAAGTTCTTACACAAGTTCTTACTTAAAATTTATTATTAATGGGGGTTAAAGATTCGCCCCAAAGAGAATGCAATTCTCTTGCTTTTTATACCCTATATTACTTGCGGTATATTAAGATTGTGTATATTAAGATTGTGCCGACGTATGTAACACGCAGACGAGCTTACGATAAACCCAACTTTTATTATACCGATCGATTTAGAATCATCTTGTAAATTGACCGAATCCATTCAGAGTCATTTTCTAAATCAATTTAAATGTGTTGTCCGTCTGTTGTCTGTCCATCCCGTCTTTGCAAAGAGGTGTAATTGTTAATATATAGTTCCATAATAGCAAGTTCATATAAAAACGTCAATTGTGTTACGCAATGTAGGGCATACATAGATAGTGTAGGGCCTAGCCCGACTATAATATTTTCACTTGTTATCCCAAATGCCCGTCGAAATACGAGTTATATCAAAAGCATTTACGATAGAGACAAGCTTGTCTGTCCTTCTATTCGTCCATGTATAATATTTTTACGTTTAACCAGTGAGTCGCAATCTTTGAGATTGTGATAAAGCTTAATACACATTGACGTGTATTCAAAATGGTTTGCACCGGAACATTTCGATCGAATATTCTACAAAAGTGTATGAATTTATTTCATCAAAGTAAATCATTATTACATTATTTTCTTTCACTTTATTGGTTTTGCCAATCAGATTATTGAAAACTTATAAGAAAATACATCGTTTTATGCATGTGATTGAATATTTTGCCATGCGTCAATGGGATTTTGGTATCGATAATGTACGAGACCTTTGGAATAGTTTATCGGAACGCGATAAAGAATTATTTTTCTTCGATATGAATCAATTAGATTGGGATCGTTTTTTGCAACAATACATTCTTGGTGTACGTCGATATCTATTAAAAGATCCAATTGAAACAATGCCGGAAGCCTTATCACGATGGAACAGGTATTAAGAAATTTATTTTCTTCTTCTTTTTTTTTGTGTGCTTTTCTTTTAAACTTTTTAGAATATCATTTTATTACAAATATTCTTTTCAGACTCTACTGGATGCATCAAATAGCAAAAATTGCAGTTTTCATTACACTGGCACAGATTGCATTTTTCATATTTTTGAAAATTTTTTAAATTCATCACTCAATTAATCGCGGGAAAATTTGCACGATAATATGTACATACACATGAATTATATGAAATTGTTCAGGTTTTTTTTCTTTTCTATTTTCTTAAGTAAATAAAAAAAAAATATTCATAAAAAATTTTAATTCCTCTTCACCTTTAAGATTCATTAATGAAATCGTTTTGTAAGAATTACATCATAACTAACCCGTAGTAATCGTAAGGAAATACATTTCCGTTACATACTACTGGTAAAATTTATTATACTTACGCATTAACATACCTTGAGAACGACGAAAATAAGTAATAACAGGGAAGAGATTATTACAAAAACAAAACAAGTTAAAACATTATAGTTGAGCTGAGCCGACGATTAAATACCCTACACCGCCACAATCTTTGACACAGTTCTTGGTTTTCTTATAGAACGT
Organism: Glossina austeni; assembly: GCA_000688735.1. Classification (NCBI taxonomy): domain Eukaryota; kingdom Metazoa; phylum Arthropoda; class Insecta; order Diptera; family Glossinidae; genus Glossina; species Glossina austeni. Next base: position 19,024 of record KK502554.1, read on the forward strand.
AAAAATTTGATGTCTACACTACTTCACTTGTGGTATAAGGCATATTAAGTTAGTGCAGACATATGTAACACCCAGGAGGGCTTAAGATATAGATCAACCTTTTATTATATCGATCGATTGAAACTCATTTTCTAAATAGGTCTAAGCTCGTCCGTCTGTCTGTCGGTCTAATATCTGTCCGCGCATTTTTATGTTCAACCTGCAGGCCGTAATCTTTGAAGTATTTCGATGAAATTTGGTACAGTGATGTACTTTGAACCAAAGACGAACGTTACAGAAAATGGTTCTAATTGGCCAATTTTTTCAATCACTTCCCGTATAACGCCCTATTTTGAAAAGTCGTTATGCAGAAAAAATTGTAATTTTTAAAACTCTGGTCCGGCTAGGGCAACTATTGAACCCGCTCTGAACTGCCTACTGGTAAGTATTAGGCTTTTTAGCGACTGAGCGCTCATTCCAACTGCGGTCAAGGTAAACTCTTCCGGATTGAGATTCCAACCTATGAACACAGAATTAATAGTCGCGATGCTTATTTGCTCGTCTACTCATGCTTGTGATACAAGAGTACATTAAGTTTGCGTGGGTGTATACAGCAGAATGACTTGACATGGACCCTACTCTTATTATACCGATTAATTCAGAATTACTTTCTTGTGCTCGCCCGTTCATCTGTCCGTCTTCATTTCTGTTGATAAATAAGCGTAAAACCTCAAAAAAGTGACAAAAAAAACTTTAAACACTTGTAACTTTATGAGGGCATTGTCGATTGTTTCCATTTGTGCACATAAAAAGTAGAGTGTTTCGTAAAATAAATGTGGAAAATTTGAGCCTTCTAACTTTTATAATTTCTGAGTAATGGGTAAAAACCTACAAATTTTTGTTAAGAAAAACAGAGTTGCGTTCAGTTTACGCTTTTGTTCTAATCACTTTGGCCTATTTTCAATACCACCCTGCTTGCAAGAAATTCCAATGTGTCTACCAAATTTGAAGTTGATATCTTAATTTTTGCGGCCAACAACACACGTCGCACAAACGGACAGACATGTCTTTCACGCTGATCAAGAATATCTATGCTTTGTAGGTTCTCTGAAGCTTCCTTTTGGGTGTTACATACATTATGAAAAAAAAAAAACAAAATGAGTATACTTTCATCTTTCAGTGCTGGATATAAAAATAAGGTAAAGTTGCATTTAGCTGGGTCTCCTTTTAAAAATATTTTCCAAATAATCAAAATGAATTTACTTACTTGCAATTCCTGAGTTGTCTCCAAATCTTAATTTATTAAATGCTACACAAATTTTTAGTTTATTTTTCCTAAAACTTCTTTCTCTTCCGAAAACTTAATTTATTACATACTACACAAATTTGTAATTTAATTTTGGGAAAACTTCTTTGTGCACTTGTCAAATGACTTTGTTTTTTTGGCTAAAATCCGTTAGCTAGTTTTTTCCTTTACATCGTTTATAAAAAAAACTACCATGTGTTGAGAATGGAAAAAATACAGAGTTGTTTTCAATAAATTGCAACGCTTCGAATGCTATTAAAGTGGTGGAAATTAGTGCCGTAAAGCTATTAAAGCAGAACTTACAACCGAAAAATAATCGTAAATCTGTTAAAGTGATGGAAATTAGAACCGAAAATTAACCGTAAATCTGTTAAAGTGGTTGAGATTAGAACCGAAAAATATTTTTTATCTTTCATTTTTCTAAGTACATTAGTGTTTCTTCGACGTCTCGAAAAACGTTAATAGATTTATTGTAAAACTTTTAATCACAAGTTATTTAATTACTTAACTTAAAATTGAAAACATTCTATGGGAACTATTACGAAGACAAATATCTTCTTTTATAGTATGTAAAAAGCCGTAAAAAGCTACGTTACAAAAGTATATTTAAAAAAGAGAGCAGCATCATGTACACTTCAATTATAGACATTTTGTTTTTTTCTTTTTTGTTTATTTGCTATTCTTTTTTTTTTTAATTTAATTTTTTTGTAGTACAAAAAAAAAAAAAAATTCATTATTTTTTTCAAATTTAAGTTAATGTTATATATTTAATGCGTAGCAATAAATTAAAAGTGTTTCCTTAAAATTTAAACATTTGTGTATTGTTTGTGGTGAATTTACATTTTCAAACGATTAACCTAACTATTTACACAACAATATAATAAGAAAAGAAAAGGCAAAAGTATAAAAAAAAGAGCAAAATTTTCTATTGAATTTAATTGAAACATATTAAAAGCGAGAGCCCGTCAAGCTGAGAGAGAGTAATAAGATGGCACAAAAAAAATTTTAAAATAACAAGAAAATTCTGAGTAGATATGCACTATTGGTTATTTCCACAATACTTGATTAATTTCCTTGCGCCAGAGTTATTTAAATTGAATTTCACTTCGTATTAATGGTGTTATAAAAGACAAGGGAAATGTATGTGTTGTATGTTTGCGTATGTGTTTGTGTTTGTGTGTGTGTGTGTGTGTGTGTGTGTGTAGACAAAGATTACTTTTTGGTATTCTATATCTACTTATTAAAAAGATTTTTGACTAAATATTAAAATATTATTAGTTAACTGGCAAAGTCTTCGGGAGGTTAATTAAAATGAAATTTGAACTGGAACGGTGACCCGTGATGGAAATGTGCAAATGGTTGCCCACCATGTTGGAAGCCACCTTGTTGACCCTCGGGATCTAAAGGATCTTGACCGTTATCGAATTGTCGACGTTTTTCCGGATCCGTTAGTACTTCTTTTGCCGCCGCTATATCAATGAATTTCTTTTCGGCAACTTTTTTCTCATCGCCTTGGAAATTATCTGGATGCCATTTTTGTGCAGCTTTGCGATATGCTTTATGAATTTCCTGTTTACTAGCATCGCGTTTAACACCTAATATCGCATAATAATCACGACGTTCAGCTCTTTTTTGCTGTTTCTTTGCTCTGTCTAATCCTTCTTTGGCACGCTGAAGATTCTCATCAATATTTAGAGCCTCTTGAAAATCATGTATTGCATCATCGTACATTTCCGCTCCAATATAAGCATCGCCTCGATCACAGTAAACTTGAGCATCACGTTGGATAACTATGGCATCTTTACAATGGCTTAAGGCCTTAGTGTATTGTTCGTCACGTGTATAACAGGTACATAGCAAACGTTTAGCTTCAAAGATTATCATAGGTTCGTCATTTTCATGCTTTAAAGCTGTTAAGGCTGAGGTAATGCATTGCTCGTATTGTTTTTCGTCTCGTGATTGCTCCGCCGACGTTAAGCCTTTTTCAACTTTTCGTAAACGTTTGTAAAACGGAAAGCAGTCTTTATGCTCAGGATCTAATCTTAGGCACTCGCGAATTTCTTTTAAAGCATTAGTAGCGTGACCAACACGATATAATAGTTTAGCCAATTGATAGTAGCCATCTGTACTGTCCTGCGAAAGTCTATTGACGGAACGTAAATCGGATATAGCAGACAATAAATCATCAGTTAGAATATAAGCATCGGAACGAGCCTGTCGAAATCTTATGGACCAGGGAGCAATTTCCAGCAATTGAGTTAACAAAGGAATCGCATTACGGTAATCGCCGTGATCCAATAACTCCTGAACAATTTCCCATTGTTCGTGTGCAGGACCTAATCGGGACTGACTTTCGATCACCACCTCATTATAAGGCTCCAATTGAAGCTGAAAATTGCATAGCGTAATAGGTGAATAGCATATTGCCGATATATTCTGCATAAATCATTTACCACATATTCAAAATCTTGGGCCGCTTCAGCAAATTCGCCGCTTTTCATATAAACACTACCCCGTTGTATACGAGCGGCTGTAAAATCTGGCTTCAATTCTAACACTTGGCTGAAATCCTGTATGGCGAAACGTGTTTTCGCCAAAGCCAAATAAATAGTTCCCCGCTTGAAAAGTGTCAAATAATTACTAGGATCGCCCTCTGCAGTTGAAACATACTTAAGTAAAATAAAAATTTTCTTTATTTAATCCTTACCCACAGCAGCATGATAGTGTGTAAGAGCATCACTCAATTGATTGTTTGCAAGAAAACGTTTACCCAGTTCAAGATGATTTTCGACGTCAGCTGAACTAGCTTCAACCTCCGCACCTATAGATAGGGTTAACAGGGTTGTACATAAAATATTTCAATCTGCATTTGTCGAACAATTTCATAAAGCGTATATATAAACTAACCTTCCAAAAATAACTCCAAAAGCAACAGTAACACGCAAGCTGTCAACTTCCTTTCACCTCCTCCCAGCAATAATAATTCTGGTAATGACAACACCATTTTTTTTCTATAGTGAACGTGTACGTGTGCGTTTCAGTTTTAAAAAAGAATGGAAATAATTCTATGGTTTTTTTTGGAATTTTCTTTTTTTATATATAGCTTGTATGTAGCTTGTAGCGTGGCAGCCTTCAGCGCCTACTATACAATCGGACGTAATCTCTTCCTTGTTGTTGCTTACGTATTTTCCCTTCCCCACCACAGCTTATTTATTTTTAATAGGTACGTACGTACTTATTTTATTTCTGCTTCAATTGAAGTTTTCCTTTCTAATTTAACACCAGAAATTTTTTAATGTATTTTTTTATCTTCATTTATTAAAAATATAATGAATTGATGTTCACATTGTTTGCCTTCAATCACACGTCAGTTTTAATCCAAAACGGCAGAGTTGTATTTAGTATGTGGTTATTTCTGATTGGTAGTTTTGGCATTTCTTATCAAGGAATCCATTCAAATGAAGTGTGCTTACACTTAAAAAGACGGAGTGATATGTTTCGTTACAATTTCGAAGGAATGCTCAGCAAGTGAGAAACCCATCTAAAAACTGGCAAGAAAGAGTTGCAAGCTTGTCACAAATCATTTTCTATATTGAATCACGGGACGGTTTGATTCCTCGAAAGAGCTTAAGCGTTCGCGATAGGTCAGAAGGCGATATATCATTGTTGACATTGTTGCAAAAGTTTGTTAATTCCTTACACTTCTCCAGTCCTTCCTGGTGTTGGCCAAGATTTAGAAATTCAGATCAATAGAGTATGATTTTAGAATGAGCAATTTCCATCGCCTGGCATGTCTGAAAATTTCACTGCGTTTACATTTAATGCTTTTCAACCAAGTCCATGTGTAAGCAACTCTCATTCTCATACGTGATAAACCAGGAAGATTTCATTAAGTTTAAAAACGATTTCTTTCATTTTCGATTTTTTATAGTCGTTCATTTTTTTTTTTTTTAATATTTTGTGCATTAAGTGTTTTTGGTATTTTCGGAAAAAAAATCTGTTAAATTTAAAAATTATAAAATTGTCTTAAAATAATTGTTATCGTTAGCAAAAACACTATGTCACTAACTCACTAACACTCTCTATTTCTCACACACTAACATTATCTATTTAGGACTGCAAGATTTTTGTCATTAAATTATTTTAAACGACTTTATAGGCGATTTTTTTCGAAACATTTAAAACTTTTTTGTAAGATTAATGCAGTATGAATCAATATATTTAAAAATATTCATTTCGCTCTTTTTCCGACATTGAATAATATTTCTATTCTCGTTTTTAATTTTTCGTGAGGAGCTTTTAGCTTAAGCATAATGATGCGTTTTTCGCATTTTAGGGATGGGATTTCTACTTTGCCGACTGTTTACAAGACTTTGTAGGAATTGATAAATCATATGGTTTTGCATATATACACAGAAATTAAACAAAAAAAAAAAAACAACTCGCAAGTAGTTACGACACCTATTTATTTTACATTTAGAAATTATTTGATTAATTTATCTTTATTTTGTATTAACTTAAATCATTTTTCTATTATACGATTTAAAATTTTCTTCTATATTCTATATTATTTCAGAAGGGATCCGTCTGAGTGGCCGAGGCAAAGTATCTCGACTAGCAACTCAATGGTCTCGGATTCTAATCTCAACAAAGGCGATAGTTTTAGATGCAAGGATAAATTAATAATAATAATATTTTGCGACGAATTGAGAAACAAGCAAGAAAAACGATTTATACCCAGTTCTATATATATGTTGGCAACATACAAAAACGAATGTAACAAAACACTTACACTTATTCGTTAATGCAGTAAGGATTATCGTAGATAATTGGGCTAAAGGCGGAATTTTGGAACTTTCGTAAAACTTTCTCATTGTTAGAAGCACCGGTGTTTTATATATACATATAAATATATACCTACATTTACTAAAAATCGTGACACCGCTTAGTGAAATCGATAAAATAGCAAAACTAGCGGCATAAGCTTGGAATTTGAAAGAAATTAATCTTTTCTAATTTTTTGATAAACTAATTAAAACGTTATCACTTCGCTAGTTTTAGTGTAAAATTATGTTTTTTGAAATTTTAAGTGCTTTCGAAGTGAATGATTATGTAATATCTTCTTTTAGGGATGGCATCATTGTTCTAGTTTCTCTGTTAAAAAGATAACCTGTTCTAGTTTCTCTGTTATAAAATTAATCTGTTCTAGTTTCTCTGTTAAAAAGTTAATCTTTTCTAGTTTCTCTGTTAAACTGAAAAAACAAGAAGTGTGGCAAAATGCAAAGCAATAAGAAGAAGAAACTGGGAAATCGATACGGAATCTGTATGAAAACTCCACACTTTCTAATAATTTGATTACGCGATAAACAGCAATAAAAACATCTTTCATACTTGTATTTACTCGATCAAGAGTAAAGATATTTAATAAAATTCTCAAGAATGAATGAAGAATTTTGCAATGAAAGTATGGGTGTTGTTGGGAAAATTTTAATTTTGCTGAAAAATGTTTATTGGCAATCAAAACAGGGATGTTTTTATAAAAGCAAGCATAATATATTATTACCATATGGCTAATCTTCCAAAGAGCATATGATTTTAAAATAGCCAAGCAATCCCGTTGTAATATTTTATTTTCAAAAAAAATTTTTTTATAAATTTGACCAATTCTGCGAATGATTTTGCTGGAAAAAAAACTAGAAATTCAATTTACAGTATAAGCATTTTCTAAACTGAGTTGACTTTTAAATGTTTTTTTTTTTGAGTTTAGAGTCGTTTTGTGAATCAATAAAACATTTCAAATTTTCTTTTCTTTAAATAAATGACTCACCAAAAAGTGCGTTTGCTTTTCCTTTGACTCGTGAAATGTTCCACATATATATAAAAAGAGCTGCTTACTAAGTTAAATTTGAATAGGCGATCCTTAGATCTCGTGGTACATGGTAATAAGGCAAATAGATCTGAGACCGCATATACATATATGTATATATATATATATATATATATATATATATATATACATAATATAAATAGTTTTTAAGTTGAATTTTAAAATTTTTATTTACTTATACATTTATTTATTATAAGTTAGTAGAGATTTAAAATCATTTAATTTATTCTAAAACAATTTAATTACCTAAATATAACACATTTTCAAATATATTTGTAATTTTTTTTTTTAAACAAACATGTTTTCCCCGATCAGTTTTAATATTTAGGTAACTTTTATAAAAAAAAAGAAAAAACAATAAATGCAAGTAATTTTTAATGTAAAAAAATTTAATATAATATTAAAAAAAGTAATTTTAAATTATATATACAAATATATATATATATATATATATATATATATATAATTTAAATAGTTTTAGTAAATTTCGGATAATCGAAGACTTGAGTTTCCAAAAACACTGGTAAATATTCTTTCTTTTTAAGGAATCACAAAATTAACTAAGTCATCCAGCGGTAGTTCCTTTTCATAATTCATATTGAAATTTATATTAGCAGTAGCGGCCACTTCTTCTGCATCATGCATTTTGCTCATGTGCCCTTTAATATAGAAATCAAAATGAATTAAAATTATATATATATATATATATATATATATAATCAGAGAGAATAAAATCATTTTGTGTTTACACCCATTACCGGAGAATGGAGAGTATATTCATTTTGTCAAAAGGTTTACAGGGCTCAGAAGAAAGCTTTAAGGAAAGGTGGCTGGGTGATGGGAAGGAAAGTGACTTAAATTTTTCCAAGGACACGCCTCGGCGTATTTTGAAAAAAGAAAAAATCAACTGCGCCCATTCCATATTATAGAGCCTGAACATGTAGTTCTTTTACTATTTTAGTCTTTTTTAGAATAACGGTGATGGGTATAAAAGATTAGGTCACGACCGAATATTATTTTCTTACTTCTTTTTTTTTGTTTTTACTTGCTTTCGACTTACATTTAAATTTGATATGAGTAACAAAATTGGCATTGCACAGATCGCATTTATAGTAAGTTTTTCCAGTATGTATGCGCTCATGCAATCTCAACGATTTTTCAAATAAATACGAACGTCCACATATCTTGCAATTGAAATTCTTTTCCAAAACTATGCATTTAGATATATATATATATATATAAGTATATATATTAAATGTAATAAAGTTATATGATTAAGAAGCATTTATTACCCTCGTGACTTCTACGATGTTGAGTTAAGACATACTTTAAGGCAAAACCTTTACCGCAAACATCACATATATTCGGCTTTTCTTCAGAATGGGTTTTCAAATGCCAGTTCATATCTTGCGAGCGTTTAAAACGTTTCGGACATTGAGGACAAGCATGAGGCCTGCAATAGATATTAAAGAACTTATATTCACATATATATATTCATAATTTCGAGTAAAAGTTTCCATAAAAATCATTTACAAATACTTCAAAAAGTCCGGAACGCGAAAACTATTCATAAGGATTCATTCCATTTCGCAAAATTTCATTTAGCAAAGTTATTAAATCGCAAAACACTTCCCGTCAACTACTATCGATGTCGAACAAAGTCGGCTTTAAATCATCTCTGATTGATCGTCACGTTAACAGAGATCTCGTCCACAAAGCTCAACAAACAATCAGTTATTTCTAGATATATCCCTAAGGGAAGAAGCAAGAAGCTTTCTCTCTTGCCGTATGAATTTCACGAACCGAATTACATTGAAAGGTTAAAAATCGTTCACCGTAACTAAAGTGAGCGCTCAAGCATTGAAAATATCACATGATGATCAGAAAGAAGTGGAAAATGGGAGACATATCGCGAAAGCTCGGGCGTGTGCTCGATCGCTGTTATGCATTTACCAACTGAGCAGTTAATACAGCTACGACACAAAATGGACCGCCGCACTGAAATTCGAACTCATGAACATCGAGTTGGTAGTCGCTGTTCCTATTTACTCGGCTACACGGTTTGCGGTTACGCCTACACGCCACCTCCCAACCTAAGGCACATCCTATTTGTCATCCTCCACTACATGTTCCTATTTGTCCTTCTCCAGCGACAACCCTTGAGCGAGTAGCCACTCAAGAAAAATAAAATTTTTTTTTTTCATATTCTTATTATTATTATTACAATTTATTTAGATCAAATCTTGAATTAAAAAGTACGGAGAACATTAGTAACTGAGTCTATCGGTTCTCTTTTTTCAAAAGATAGGTAAGTCGGTTAGTAAAGTCGTTTTAATAAAGTTCAACATTTTATTGATTTTATCTCTTCCAGCTCCATACGCTTAGACGTTTAGACAACAGTGAATGAATTGTATATATTTACGAACAGTAGCGAAGTGAGGTCGAACAGTTTGTTTTAAACTTGAAGAAGGTAATCTTTTGTATTTGACGCGATCGGAGGAGCATTTGACTAAGCAACCAAACTAAGCTGCTATTCACTAAGAAAAAACGACGTTTCGGCAAAGGTCATTGCGGCTTGGAGGGAATTCCTGTTACAACCATCAAACTGTTATTGGCTTCAGACACTCAGGAGCATTAAGAATAATAAAACATTTATTTCTTTGAAGAAGATCATAACTCCAAGTCCACACTCGAGAAAGGCAATTTTCTTTCATTGACGCGACTGAAAAGTCATCATCGATGTGGCACGAAAAAGGAACTAAACTAAGAGCTGCTGTTCACCGACAAAAAAATGTCCAATTCTTTGAAGAGGATTCTAAAGTGTGCTTAAGACCCGAAAAAGATACTTTTCTGAGTTCGATATGATTGAAAAGTCGCCATCGAAGGAGCATGTACTGAGCAATTAAACTAAAATCTGCATCTGCTAAGCAATTAAACTAAGAACCGCTGCTCATCGAGCAAAAATGTAAAATTCTTTGAAGAAGATTCTAAAGTGTGCTTAACACCCGAAGAAGGATTTTCCTGGAAAATCATCTTTGAAGGTGCATCTACTAAACAACTAAACTAAGGCCAACAGCTATTCGGTAATGGAAAAAATTCCAACACTAGACGATAATCTTTCTTTTTTTGACATTTCGGCAAAGGTCATTGCGACATAGGGGGGATCGCTACTGCTTCCAGACTTCAGACGCTACGGAACAACATGACTAATAAAAATTTTAAAGGCAAAACTGTTTAAAATCCCATCGTTACCTGAAAATTTGAGCATTCCTGGGGAGCATAGGGATCATGAAAGTCATTAAGAAATAATGAAATTTCACTGAACCGGATCGTTCGATTAAACTTTTTTTTTTCACAACAATTTCAACATAATATTGAATAGTTATCAAGGACTGCAGTTAAAATATTTAGGTTAAATGTTTAGGTTAAAAAATTTTGCTACAATTCTGCTTTCTTTTAACTGCTTACCTTCCTTCGATTGAGTGGACTGCCTGATGTCGTTCTAAAGCTGACTTCATATTAAAACGTTTATCACAAGCTTCACATTGAAATAATCCGGTAAATTGCTTTTGTTTTTTATTCATTATCACTCGTTTGTTATTCGTTATTTTAATGCTACACTTTTCTTCGTTATGATCTTCGAGCATATGCTTTTTCAAATCAATTTCATTTTCATATCTCTTATGACACAACATACACTCAGTTTTCTCCAATACAGTTAAATTATCTAAATGATAGTCCAGCATATGTAAGCGTTTTTTGGCATAGGAAGCAAATACTGCATGTATAAAACAAAAACAAAAAAAAAACGGAAATTGAGTAATTAATTTTATAAATTAATTTTAATTTTTTAAAAATAATTAATTTTTTAAAATTTTTTTTATTATTTTTTTTTATTAATTTTCTAATTAATTATCCTTAACTCGTATATTTGTTTTATTCATACACATATATACGTAATTGTGTCAAGTGAAGTGAGTACAATCCGCTTGCAAATTGTCTCGAAACAGTTGTAATATAATCCGAAAGTAAAGCAAAGTTGAGGTTATGTCGCATATACTTTTCAAATGCCGCTCGAGACGACGAAAGTCTCACCTTGTAATATTGAGCTGGCTAAAGGAGACGAATCACATAGACTTTAAAAAGCTCAAGACAAATGAATGTTTCCGTCCTTCTTCGCCAATCGTTTTCTATGTAAATTTATTGCTTATTGTAGACATGGTTTTATAAATTTTGTTGTGTCGAAACATAAACAAGTAAAAACACTACAGTAGACAACGGCCCACTATTAAGTACCCTACACCACTTTAAAGTTATTCATGCAACGACTTTTCAAAACAAGGCAAAAGAAGATGGAAGATGTTCAAAAAAATGGTCCGATCCGAGAGGTCTTCAATTGCTTCCTTGGCTCAAAACAAATCGGTACCAGATTTTATCAAAATACAACCTGAACGCAAGAATGCATGGGCAGAAATCTAACGGACAGAATTACAGACACGCTTAACTCACATGAGAAAATGATTTTGAACGAATATACCAAGTTTCATGAAAATATCTGTAGTTTGAGCACAAAATTACGTGGACAGACATTAGATGGAGAGACAGGCAGGCGGACAGGTGGGCGATCGGTATAATAAAATGTGAATTATTGGTATAAAATCCTTCGAGGTGTTGTATACCTTCGTACGAACGTTTCGGCTTTTTCAAGTTCGCCTGATTACTATGAGTTCCTCGCTTTTAATTTTAAGCTTATTTGCTGAATATTTAACTTGTATATGAGTTTAAAAATAAATCCTAGCGATTTTTCTCGGAATTTTCGAAATTAACTCGATATGTATAAAGCGTTTCCCGACTTTAAGAGAACGGTGTTAAAAAAATTGTTAAAGCTCACATCACTTGCGACACAGGGTGTATTAAGTTTGTGCGGACGTACGTAACATTCAGAAGGGCCCATCCTATATGATTCTAAATCAATCGAAACTTGTCTGTCGGTCTATCGTCTGTCCATGCATTTCTATGTTTAATCAACAGATCAGAATTTTTGAGATATTTTGATGAAATTTTGGTACACTTCGACCCAAGGACGGACGCTATTGAAAATGGCTTGGGTCGGGCCACTTTTTTTTTTTTTTTGATCACATGTTTTATGAGACAATATTGTAATTTTCCGACAAATATCGCTGAGTAACAGTATTTCGTTATTTTATTTGGATCGGATGGGAAAATTTTTCGAAGACCCCGCCATATCACCGTTCCTATGGAAACTGCATTTTTAGTTGGTAAAATGCCCCAATTTTCGGCATCTCTTGATGAAAATGATATAAATGTTAATCTTAACGAATTTGAATTTCGCAGATTTATGTTCTGGATCCTATTTCATAGGATCAAATCCTAATCAAAGATAAGCCTTTATATGGCAAACATGTTCAATTTTTAATATTTTATGATGAAAATTGGTTCGTAAGAATAATTTCATATGGAATCTGTTTAAAATTTGAATCATTTAGACGTATTCTTCAAAATCAACCATATATATGGCGGGGTTCCCTTGAATGTCTAAACCTTCTATGACGACAAAATCGGCGTAGAAAGTAAGTAAGCGAGAAAATGACTCGCACCCATTCTCTATTTTGGTACCTCAAGAGCTGTAGGGCTCCCTTTAACGGGGATTGTCTTACTCCTTGGCGGCGTCGGCTATCGCTTGTCAAGATAACCACCGGGTGCCGCGCGGTTAGACCTCCAAAATTAGAACCCTCGCAAAACCGTAAAAGAAATCTGTTTATCTGCCCCACTATTCAACCCATTGTGGTAATGATGGTCTTAAAATTTAAGAAAATGTGAAAGCAAGTTACAAGTACACTATGCAGTCTGTAAACATTGCGCACTTACCCTCTGAACAGTTACCGCATTTATATGGTTTTTCACCATCATGTTGACGATAGATATGCCAGCGTAATGTTTTCAGATGAATGAAACCTAAAATGATGAACAAATTTGGATGGAAATTTCTTTTATCTAATCTTCCGTACTTACATTTACCACAGAATGAGCAGACTTCTTGATTTCTTAAACCCGTATGAGTCTCTTCGTGACATTTCAAATGTCGCTGATTGATGAACAAACGTTCGCAGTAAGTGCATTTTAATTGATATTCCGGCTTATGCCATTTCATGTGATAATTGAGACTTTTACGCGATAGAAAGCTCTTCTGGCAGAGCGTGCAATCATAATCGATCTCTGTATGATATTTTTCAAAGTGATTACGTAAATTAAAACGATCGGCGTATTTTTTGCCGCACGTTTCACAGGTAAACATTTTCTGGCAATGTTGATCTTTCAGATGCATTGTCCTTGAGGCGGCATCTTGAAAACCTATCTCACAAAACGGACAATTATAGGGATTTTCCGAATTATGATAGACAGTTATATGGGTTAATAAATCCCGTTGAGTTTGGAACGTTTCAATTGGCCGATGCCGGGACTTATAACAATATTTACATTCAAAGGTTATACTTATGTTATCGTTTGTCAGACTAGAACAGCTCTTTTTCTTCTCATTATTTGAGTTGACATTATTCGGGTAGCTTTTACTTTCATTCGTATTCCAATTAACGGATTTCACTACATCATGCAGCTCTTCGATTATTCCATTGTTGTCACTCATCACGTTCGTATCATCGCAATGAACGCTTTTCCTATTGTTCGTATTATTCACGACGATCGTAGGTATTATTAAATTATTATTGCTATTACTATTATTGTTATTATTAATAATTTCAGAGGAATTTTGGTTGTGCGTTTTCATAACGGCAGTGCGTGTTGTATAGTTTTTTATGGTTTTCTTTGAAACCTTGACGTTGGCAGAAATCGTATTTTTTGCTTTATTAAATTATTCAAAAAAAAAACAACAATAATAATAATAATGATATCTAAGAAAATTAAATTATATAACATAAAGAGTATGAATGTACATATGTCAATAAAAGTTCCGTAACTTCGGAGTAAGTAAAACATATAAGTTCTACTGCAACAATGCCTGAAGAAAATGCAGCAATTCCTCAATTTCTCGCTGTTCCTTAAGTTCCTTAACTACTCCAGAAAAATTTCTTCTTTTCGCCGAAAGAACCTGTCCGAACTGTTTTATACCCATCACCGAAGGATGAAGGTTTCATTCTTCAGTGATTCATTTTCTCAAAACCTTTGCAGCGCCTGCATTCAATTCTGAATCGATTTAGGCATGTCCGTCTCTCTGTCTGTCTGGTTGGAAACCTTCTACCTGACGGCAAAAATAATGCTGGCGGCTTCAAATTCGGCAGAAACGTGGAAAGCTCTTGCTTGGAGGTTGGTATTGAAAATAGGCCTAATCGAACCAAGATCACGCCAACTCGACTACGTAAACTGAGAACACTTCTGTGTGCCAAATGCAATAAAAAATTGGAGTATATTCATTTTGCCAAAATGCTTGCAACGGCCAGAAGGAAGCTTCAGATACTACATAAAATAGATATATTCTTGGTCAGCACCAAATTCCAAGCCGATGTAGACATATCCGCCTGTCTGTCCGTGTAATGTCTGTTGTAAACAAAAATTGTCAACTTCAAAGCTGGCAGAAATACTGGAAATTTCTGACCGCAGGCCGATTTTGCAAAGGGGCAAAATCAATCGAACGACAAGCCTGCAGTATTACGTAATGTGAGAACATCTCTGTTCTTGAAGAGAAATAAAAAATTGGTTTTTTGATTATAAGCACACATTGACCATTGAAGCATAAAATTGACCATATATTCTATGGGCAATGCTGTAGCACCCCGTACAAAAATGGAAAAAGTTAACCACGCCTACCCAATGTTCTACTGTATCAAAATTTAATTTTTTTCTCAATAACTTTATAAGGCGCAGAACAAAGCTTCAAAAACTCACATAAACTATATAAATTTGGCAAGCACTTAAACATGTCCGTCTATTCGTCTATCCATTTGTCTGTCTGCGTACGTGTGCAGTATATGCGGTAAACATTCTCCCGTTAGCGAAAATTATCGGGTACAAGTGAACTATATTTTTCGCAGGACACGCCTACGTTACAAAAACTTTTATGAACTACGCCCACTCCTCTTTAGAAACCATGCAAATGTAACTCTTTTACTGTTTTTATTTTTTTTAAGATAACTGTGATGGTTAGAAAAGATTTGGTCACGATCGAACGTAATTTTCTCTCCTTGTATTCTCTCTATTATTCTCTAGTCTCTTACCATTATTTTCGTTGGTTTTAATTTCGGTGTTATTTTGAATTCTTGTTGATTGATGGACAATGATACCAACAGCAGTCGCATTAACTGTGCCCTCGTTATTATTTTCATTTTCTTGTTCGGTAGTAAAATTATCAAAATTTTCATCGTCTTTTATACTTTGATTATCGATTTTATCGAAAATATTATTTAGCTTAACTTGAGCCTCCGAGCATTGTAAACGAAATGAAGATATTGTAAGAAATTTATTAAAACAATCGTGACAAATTTTCTGCGGTAAACCATCGTTAGGTGAAATCTACGTGAAAATTTAGAGAATTACATTAAAAACGTAAAAACAAAAAAATTGACATTGAAAAAGGAAAAAAAAAAGAGAATATACCTTCAATTTCCATATATTGAACTCAATGCGAATTGACTCTATTTCCGTTTGCCTATATTGCGGGTTGAATAAATCCATCCATTGGCTTTCATTATCAAAATCACACTTGGCACAGGTACGACAAGTTTCCATAGTTTCTGCCTTTCTTCTCTAATTTTCATTATTCTTAAGTTTTTTTTTTTTAATTTTTTTTAATTTTTTTTAAATTAATTTAATTTAATTTTACATAATTATAAATTTTCGTAAGACCTTTCGCTTATCGAATCAAACTTCTTTGCTAAATGGCATTTTGAAAAAAAAAAAATTCTCTTAGCCTTTCACACACACACACACGCGCACTTATATTATATGCCTTATACTGAAAAAAAACAAAAAAAGAAGAACATGCCCTAGAAGAATTAGGCCCATCATGAAGTGAACTTAGTTGAGCTGAACTAAATAAAAAAAAAATCCGTCAAATATTTCCTTAACACAGATTTTTCAGCTTCAACTTCTCGGTCAAACTAATTTTCCTTATCCGTGCACATAAATGCAGCCGTATGTGTGTGCGAAGGCATAACGAAGCTTTTTCTCTATACTAAAGGAGAGCTGTATCCTGCAGGAGCAAATGTTCATATTTACCTTTGCACACATAAGTGTGTACAAGCGTTCCCCCAATTCTTTCGTATTCGTATTCGGCTACAGACGACCTTCAAATAGTTTTCACATACAGTTACATGCTGCTTGGTGATTATTGATATTGTTGGCTTTGCCTTTGCATTTCAAAGCAGAAAAGGGTTAAGAAGTTGTCACCTCATTCTCACTTAGCACCTTAGTTTATCGTCTACTATATAAACTTTTACTTTGATACCTGCTTTCATATTATTCCTGTATACGCATTTGTGCCATTTGCTGTGGGAGGAGAGAACTTCACTGATTAAAATAGCAGCTGCGCGTTTCATATTTAGGAAAATGAGCGCCAATATTGTTATGTGGAAGGATTTTCATATATTGGCCATGCACATGTCACATAAACCACTTGTAGTACAGAGTATATTAAGTTTGTGCGGACGTATGTAACACGCAGAAGGGCCTAAGATAGACCCCCGTTTTATTTTACCAATCGCTTATCTGTCCATCTGTTCATCTGTCTGTCCGTCTGATGTTCCCCGGCGACCAGGTTTCTTTCCTTGGAGAGTATTGCAGGGTATCGGGGATCGTCTGCGTGCAGACTTCCTCACCAATGTAGTCAGCTACTCAGGAGCTCCAGGACAGTAGGTTGTACTAACGATAATGTGATGTAATAGGTGTCTGGCGTTGCTGGGTTGACTACTTCTCTTACCAATAAACTTCTCCTCTACCAATAACTCCAAGGTGGAGAATAGTAGGGGTGGTTTCCCCAGAAGTATGGAAAATCCAAAATGCATGTGTAAACTTACGAATATAATGACACGCCCATGCCCATAATTTTAAAGCATACTATGAATTATGAAATCCACGGGGATCAGGTTACCCACTCACAAAGTCACGAGTACCCTGGTTAGGCGGGTAGACGTGACAGTATTGGTTGAACTGCAGATTGCTGCTTATCAAGATCCTTCAGCGAGACGCTTGCATATTGACATACCATGAGGAAACTTCGGTGGAAGCTGGTATGTCCGATTACATTTTGAACGCAGCAGATTAAACAATGTGTGAGGACTGATGGGTGCGGCCCTTCGGGGAGTGCTTGTGGTGACTGTGGTTATCCCCAAATGCGGAGGCATTAAATAATTAGAAGCGCCTGATAGGCCTCGCCCAGCCAAGAGGCGAATATTTGGACCATATTTAAACTTTCATCTGGTGCTTGGAATAGGCTCTGTCTCCTTTAAGATTGTGTTCTAAGGCCGGCGGTGCCCAATTCAATAATATTACTTGCCAAAGGTTCCAAGGAATTCGTCTGATTGAGGCTTTACGCCAACTGCACTTGTTAAACATCGACATAATCTGTCCGTCTGTGTCGATGTCCATATAAAATTGTCTTCAAGCTACATGACAATTTTTGATGAAATGTGGAACACAGACATGTTTTAACCCAGGGACGAAAGCTACTAAAAATGGTTTGGAGCGGTGCACTTTTTCGATCACTCCATATATAACTAGGCGTTATTTTGAAAAATCGTTATAAAGAAAAAATTGCAATTTTTTAAATTTTCCCGACAAAAGTAGCTAAGTAACAGTTTCCGGCATACTAAATTGTTATGAAAACTTTGGATCAGTTGAGGCAATTTTTTGAACCCCTCCTGAACTGAAGTTCATATGATAAAAAGATCTAATTTTCAGCGCTTTGTGGTGAAAATGAGATCATACCAGTAATTTAAGATAAAGAAAACTGTACCAAATTTGGGCCATCTCAGCCTATTTTTTGGATCCTACACGAAATAAGGATTTTCACGAAAATTTTTATTTTTTAGGGCAGAAAAATCTAAATTTTAATATTTTATGAGGAAACTTGACCCATAATAATAATTTGATATAAAAACTAACTCTAAAAAATTAGAACCGTCCACGCCTATTTATGGGTCTTAACCTATAAAACGATTTCTACGAAAATTTGTATTTTTTAGGGCAGAAAAATCTAAATTTTAATATTTTATGAGGAAACTTGACCCATAATAATAATTTGATATAAAAACTAACTTTAAAAAATTAGAACCGTCCACGCCTATTTATGGGTCTTAACCTATAAAACGATTTCTACGAAAATTTGTATTTTTTAGGGCAGAAAATTTAAAGTTTTAATATTTCATGATGAAAATTGATCCATAAGAGCAGTTTGATATAATAATTAATTGTGCTGAATTTTTGAACCTCTTGAGAGTGACAAGTCATACGGAAAGTAAGCCTTTATAAGATCTAGTTTTTAATATACAGTTGTATGTCGGTAAGTTCACAAAAAAAGAGGGCAAAGTTAAGAATTGTGTTAGACAATGTAGAGTAGGGTATGTAATAGCCGACCTAGCCCGACTTTAATACCTCCACTTATTTTGTTTATTCGTTTAGTTAAGTTGAAGAAGCTCGTTAAAGTCAAAAATAACAATTATTTCCTTTGAAGATTCTTTCGTAAAATACACTATATCGCAGAAGTAGGTTCCCTGCAAAGGCTAAAAATTAATCAAAATTTTTTTTGCATTAATAGTAAAAGATTGGGAATAATATTAGAAAAATATGTAACTATGATTGTGTGTGCATGACATCTGTATTAAGTGTTCCATCATTGCAGAAGAATGTCGTGGGACTCAATATTTAAAGAAGAAACCATTATAAAGGAAATGACAAGAAAATCCAAATTTTTTGCTAAAGCATAGCGTTACCTGCGTTAGGAAGGATTAAATTTTTGTTTCATTACATTTTTTCTCTTGTATTTACTGTACATTTAGAAGGCTTTTAGTTTCAATTGAGACACCAACGACTCAAAATAATTTCGAACGAAAAGTTCTTCCTTAAGAGAAGAGGGAATAATTCAGATTTGCTTGCTGAGCAATTTTCTTTCTGAGCGAAAAATCGTCCTTACTCTCTATGCGTACTTCCTTCCCGGAAAAAATATCTAATCTTAGTTTATATCTTATCGAACAATTAGACTTTAGCAGGACTCGGTCCACACCTGATATTATTCTACATATTAATAAAAACAAACATGTACACTTTTACCTTACCTCTACCCCTAATTATTCATATAAAGACTTTTCAAAATAAGATAAGAATATAGTCAAAAAAATGATCCCATCCGAACTATTTGCATCATTGATCGACAGCAAGGCAGTGTACCAACTTTCAAGAAATTGCCGACAAAATTAAATCGATTCATAAAATGATGTTTAAAAATCTCAAAAATTACGATGTGTAACTTACACACAAGAAAACAAAACGCACAGAGGGACAGACAAGCTTAACTCGGTTCAGGAAATGATGCTCTAAAATTGCGATGCGCAGCTTACACGCAAGACAACAAAACGGACAGAGAGACAGGCAAGCGTAAACCGATGCAGAAAGTCATTATCAGTCGTTTGATATGCATGCGCACAAATTTAATATGCCGTAAACGTAGATAGGACAAAAAAGAATTTCTCCGGGGAGTTCGTTTGTATATAATTATTGAAAATCTTTGTTGAAAAGAAGAAGAGATATAGAAAATTTTCTTTCTAGGAAACATGGCGAACTACATTTTCAAAATCTCCGACTCACGATTTACGGACATAAAAATTGAATTTTGTTGGATTTGATATTAAAATCATTTGAAAATATATAATTTTAAGATATAAAATTTGACTTTTTTTCAATAGCTCTGTTATATTGACTGTATTAGTAGCGAACAAGAACGATTTAAAGTTAGACGCATCATTAACTACACTGACCGATTAAGAATCATTTTTCGAATCGATTTAAGCTTTGCGTCTGTCTATCTGTCCATGTGCACTTGCTCTCAATGTATAAGTTTCAGTTGTTAAAATATCTTAATGAAATTTGCTGCAACGATGTGTTTTAAATCAAAGGCTCGACCTTGCCCGACTTTTAGTGTTTTTACCTGTCTTTATGACATTCTCCGTGCTTTTATAAAAGAATTCCTTTTTTTCTTTGCTTTCTTGCCTCATTCAGAAACCGTACAGTGTAATCAAATTTACAGAAGTCATAGTAATGGTGCGAACATTAAGTATGAAAAAAAAGAAAGATTTTAGAAAGCATCTATTTTTTTGGCCCAATTTACATCCATCTTAATAGAAATACAAGCGTATTCAGCGCAAACAAGTGTTAGAAGTTAAGTACATTTTATACACGCTTTGCGTGTAACCTAAGAAGAAAGCAAAGGGATAAAAATAATTTTAGGGAAATCTCTGGCGAGAGCAGCACATATGGACGCAATATTCTATTTTTTTTACTAACTCAAAATTTCTTATTTACATTTATTATAAAGTTAGACTTCAGTTTCTCTTAGTAATCCATTTAAACTTAAATATTTTTACATGTTTAGCAAAACTAATTTCATTCAACTACAAACTAATTCATCGAGCGCCTACCCGCTTCCCTTTTCAATCGGCAGGTAATATGCCTATTTGCTGTAGGCAAAATTTCGCAGCCAAAAGTTTGGCTTCCTTTTTTGTATTACAAGCACGTTCGGGCGTGAACGTTTCTCCATTAACGGATACTGAAAACATAAACATTCTACTATGAGATGGGCCTTTCTGGTTTGTTAATGTGTACGTGGGTGGGGTCCATTTGCGTTTCGAAGTGAGTTCATTGAGTAGACATACCGGATGTCTATCTTGGATATTTAATTGCGCTTGAGCTTTACCGCTGACAGGGCGCTTTTTTGGTGGGTTCAGTTTACGGCTCGCGAAACCATTGCAATCATCTTGTGCTACTAGGCCGCGTTTATCTAATTTCACGTCGAGCAGCAAAGGTTGCAAAGCTCCATTTTTGTCTCTACCCAAACCTTCTCCAGGTTTCCAGCCCATTTTCTGTAATAATTGCATACCCACGCCACCAGTTACCGGTTTGGATGAGGTCAATTGATCTCTTCTCGCCCATACTTGAGGACCCGAATTTAATTCGCTGGGTTTTAGTATATTTGCACCAGTGCTTCCAGTAAACTGACCAGGTAAATGTTTAGATGATGCCCAATTGGTCATTTCACGTTGCGAGCTGTACATCATCTTTAAGGCCTCCGAATCCATGGGATTTTCCTAGCAAATAAAAGTATAATTATGCAAAAATGGTATTACGTAATGTGAGTCCACTGCCAACCTGTAATCTTCTCATAGCGTTAAGTCTTTTAGATATAATTGAGGACACATCTAAAGGTGGCCCTTCGTTTTGTGTGAATACGGTATCAGTACTGGAAGGAATCGGAACATCTGGTACAAAATCAACACGTGGCGTTTCGACCGATGCTATTGCAACGCCATTAATTGGCTCCGTTAAGGCGTCTTCAGTTTTAACAATGTTTAAATCTGCACTTGTGGCAGATTCAGCGGCGGTTGCCGCCGTAGGTGGCACTGATTTGAAAGCCGGTTCTTGTTCTTCCTCTGCAGGAAGTGATTTACCGAGAACATTTTTCGGCATTGTGTTTTTGAATATATTTGCTGCTGGATTCGATGTTGACAACGCCGGCAATGACGCTAACTTATCTTTGGCCTCCACAAGTATCCAAGATTCCGTTAAACGATGCTGTTGTCCAGAGGACACGGGGAACTGCATGGTTATGGCCTTGGTTTGATCGTCCGTTTTAACAACAACCGGAACGATTGGCTTGCAATTACGAATATGCATTACAATTGGTTCCCGTTCCTTGATCTGGAAAGGGTGGTGAAAAGCTTTCGCATTGCCGCTTTTATCCACATCGGAATCTTCATCAGAACTCAAATCTGATAGATGTTCACCATTCGAGATTTTTTTACAAAACTCTGTAAGATCTTCTACAGTCCGGCCTCCATAACGCATTTTGAGTAGTACCTTATCCTTGACCTCCTGGGTCATATTATCGCAACCGGGCAGATTGCCGCGTTTAAACATACTGATAGCATTTTTTCGGGCAATTTCTAATAAGCGTTTTTTATCAATGCCCAAATCGTGGTATCTGGAACGTGATCGTGTACGAGAACGTGAGCGTGAGCGTCGACTATAGCGACGACTATTAGAGGAATATTTACTACGTTCTCGTCCACGATCACGATATTTATCGCGACTGCGTGCGCAATCGCGATCACGGTCATCAACCCGATCTCTACTTCGAGTACGCTTTAAGCCAGCATAAAAACTGTTATGAGATCGATTTTTACTATGATGAGGCGAACTAGTTTCTCTAACGGGTTCTCTTTCTCTGAGATATGTTTCTTCATCAGAAAGTGTAGTGTCGCTGATTTCGCCTTCCGATTTCGATGAATCAGATGTTACTCTTTCTAAATTTTCTTTTTTTATTTTCAGTTCCCGTCCACGACTACAGTGCTTTTTTCTCCGCTGGCTATCTTTCTCCCTAAAGTCTTGGTAAAAATCGTTAAAAACTTCTGAACGCTTTTTCTTCGCATTATTTGCATTCTCTGACTTATCGTGACGTCTCTTGTGATCGGACGAGGTCTTGCAATCTTTGCTATTTTTATTCAAAGGCAAATGTTTACTAACCTCTTTATGCTTAGGTCTATCTTGTTCTTTGCTTTTGTCACCTTCACGACTCTTTTTCTTTTCCGTACTATCTCTATGAACGTCTTTAGTTTTACCCTTCTCCTTGTCTTTACCTTTACCCTTTCCCTTCACTTTATCACCATCCTTATGCTTATGTTTATGTTTCTTTTTTTTCTTATGTTTACGTTTTCCCTTGGAAATTCCAGATTCTGAATCGGACTGTTCGTCAGCGGACTTGTTTTTTTTATGTTTTTTCTTTTTATCTTTTTTATGTTTCTTAACTTTATTAATGAGATTTTTATCATCTAATAACTCATCTGGTGGGGCAACATTAAACACTTTAAATAGTTCAGTTAATATTTCATTAGAACTCTTTACGGGTTCGACACTTTTCTTATCATCGTCTTCATTCTGATGTTTCTCAGATGAGGTTTGAGTGTCTTGCGAAACATCATCATCATCATCATCGACGGATTCATCCACATCAGAATTAGCATTATTAACGCGGTCATTATCATTAATATTATTATTGACTTTTACTATTCCATTATTGGAATCTAAAGGCTCTTCTTTAATTATTGCTGTTGCCGATGCCGCCGTTAATAACTGAATTCTTCTTTCTATTTCTGGATCTGATCTTTCTTCTTTAAATTTGACAACTTGGTCTGTTGGATCTATTTCATTCGCCATGATTCAGTTTTATTTTGATTTAATAATTTCCGATTATATTTTATAGATTTTATAACATTTATTTAATTTATTATTTATTTACATATAAATGAAAATTTTTCACTCGCGAAATTTTTAAGAAATTTTCATAGAGACAGACTGGTAAAACTGTCATAACGTCAAAGATGTGTTTAATAGTAATTCTTCAAATAGCGAGTTGCCGTATTAAAAAGTCAAGATTCAAATTATGATGAATAATAAATATCTATTATAAAGACCTAAAGTCTACAATTATATAATAAATCTCATAACCTACCCAAGAGAAGTTATTTTCCTTTTTTTTCTGGGTTTGTGAAAGGACAATGGGTAAGGCTTGTAAACTGGGAGGCCTGCGCAACAGTAAAGTGAAATGTAGAAATTTTTCTGATTCTCTTTGTTGAGCAGCAAAGATGTATCGGTAGTCAGTAAAGCACTGTCAAATTCAGGATAAATTTCCCAGAAGAACGAGTTATAAGTTTAAGACATATATTTGTGTAATAAAGACAGTAGGAGAAAAAGAGTTAAAAAAAAAAACCAGCAGGTTTGATAAAGGCAGTCAGCTGTTTACGATCTGTATAATTGCTAGCACAAAAAATTTAATTTAAGCTATTGTATAAGTTAAAAAAGGGGAAAGGTTGTCTAAAAATCTTGAACTTTCTACATTCAAAAACTAGATGCTCAGCTGACTCTGCGGTATTGTATTCATCGCAGATATCAGATGGGATTGCCTTGATAATTATTATGTAGACGTTATCCTTCATTTTATTTAATGAATATTTTTTCATGAAATTTCGGAATTCTTTGGATAAAATTGCACTAAAGGTGCATCGGGGCTGAACGGTAACTACACTAAGACACCAAGAATTTATCATCACAAGAATGGCAATGCATAACTTCTTTCCTCTAGAGCTTTTCCGTGCGTCCGCACCCAGAAATTCTGCTTAATAGCTTGACTTGTAGTAAGCAATACTTGATTGAGACAGTTGTTTTATTGCCTGGCAATTGGAATAGATAACTTTTTCGCAAACGTAAGATATAGAAAATAATTTTCTTCAGGTACAGTGAGCGATCCTTAGCAACTTTATAAGTTTTGCATTGTATATATTTGCAATTTTTAGATATGGCATTACTGGCATCGATGCAATTGTCAGTTGAGAACACTTGATAGCAGGTTTATTTTTTTATGGCAATTTTTTAGAAAAAGAACTTGAAGCTTATGATTAAAATTAATTAAAACTTTAGCCTTTTTTTTTGTTACAAACTTATATATGATAAATATAGTGTTTTATTAACTTGAAAAAATATATATATACATTCATTTAACTAAGAGATGCTTGAAGCGACCACAAGAAATTTGAAACGGACAATTTTTGTAGGGGTGTGGTTGAAGTAGTTGTATTGAATTGACTAAAAACTATCAAATTGCTTCGGTTTTTGTTTGATTTATGTTGGGCCAGAAATATGCATACATAAATGTATAATAATTTATCATTTAATCATTCTAGTGTATAAAAGTCATGGTTAAAAACGTGGATTGAATTAATCAATAAAAAACTTTTTGCAAATTAATAAAGAAAATTACATTGCAAAATATTTGCGTAAATAATAATTTCATTGATCTAACAAAATGAGTTAATTAAAAAAAAAATTAAAAAAAAAAAAACAAAGGAAAATAAGTGGATAAAACATTTGTTTTGTAATTGGAAAAGAATAAAAAGCATTCATTATACCTGATGTAATTCTATTAACGCGGATATGTAGGTCCCAGCTTTTGCTTAGCTGTAAATGCAAATTTTCTGGCTTATGAAACATGTCTCGGCTCGCTGATTATTTTGTTATTGTCGGTTATGATAATGATAAAGAAAGTAAGAATTGTTAATAATCATATAAAAAAAATGTTGTGACAAATAATTAAAATAATAATTAATTATTTAAGAGATTCCAACGGAGAATGCCCCTTTGATGTGCGGCAAAATTATACAACGTTTTCCTGAAAAAGATTGGACTGACACACCTTTCATCGAGGGTATAGAATGGGTAAATTTGCTGTCATTTCATTTTAATCATATTTCATATTTAATTTCATTTAATTATATGCAGTTTTGTCAACCGCTGGGATGGAATTTATCGTATGAAAAACATGAGCCGAAATTTTTTACTTCCGTCCTCACTGATATCGATGCAAATAAACATTATTGTGCTTGTCTCAGTTTTTATGAGACAATGGCGATTACACTCAATAAAAAAGTAGTTGACGAGGAAGATGAAACATCAGTTGTCGCAAACGCGGTAACATCCGCAAAATATCAAAATGGATCGCCTTTGGCCATTTGTAATAGCGTTGTAAATGGAACGGGGAACGGTTTTAATACTAACGGCAGTTCAATGCCGTCATCACTAATTTCCCATCACACGGTTATGTATGCTCCAAAATGTTTAGTTCTAATATCACGTCTAGACTATGCGGAAACGTTTAAGAATTGTTTAGGTACTATTTATACAGTATACATTGAGAATTTGCCATACGCTTTGGAAACGTTAATCGGTAATATATTGGGATGTATACAAGTGCCGCCGCCTGGTGGACCTCAGGTACGCTTTTCAATAGGAGCTGGTGATAAGCAATCCTTACAACCGCCTCAATCGCTAACCCTGCCGATAACAGGCACAGCAGTCTATTTCATATTTAAACAATTAGGTAAGGAAAACATTCATTATATGTGCGTTTTTAATATTCCACTTTAAAATATTCTTACTTTCACCTTATCATCTATCTGTTGCAGGCATTAAAAATGTCTTGATTTTACTTTGTGCCGTAATGACTGAGAATAAAATTCTTGTCCATTCGAAGAGTTATTTTCATTTAACTGAAAGTTGTAAAGCCTTAGTGGCCCTCATGTATCCTTTCCGTTACACTCATGTATATATACCCATTTTACCGGCTCCACTTACCGAAGTGCTATCGACACCAACACCCTTCATAATGGGCATTCATAGTTCACTTCAATCGGACATAACTGATTTGTTGGACGTTATTGTTGTAGATTTGGATGGTGGCCTAGTGACGATACCGCCTTCTCTCACTCCTCCGGTACCTGTACTACCATCACCATTGTGGGAACAAACACAGGAGCTATTGACAATGATTTTATTTCCGAATTTATCGCAGGCGGATTTGGCTTTTCCTACACAGGAACGACCGACAAATTATCCAAAAACTGATGCCACCATTGACAAAGAATTGCGTGCAATTTTTATGCGTTTATTTGCGCAGCTATTGCAAGGTTATCGTTCTTGTTTAACGCTTATACGTATACATCCCAAACCAGTCATAACTTTTCATAAGGCAGGCTTTTTGGGGGCTCGTGATCTAATTGAAAGTGAATTTCTGTTTCGAGTACTGGATAGCATGTTCTTTACGTCATTCGTTAACGAACGGGGGCCACCATGGCGTCCTTCAGACGCTTGGGATGAGCTATATAGTTCAATGAACGAATTGTTAAAATCGGAAGGAAATAATAAAACTTTGGTGAGTTGAAAATATATAAAAACAACAACAACATTTTTTTAAACTGTCTAATATTACTTGCAGCTGCAAATCCATATAAGTGAATTGGGTAAAGTGCTTTATGAAAATGAAATACCCAATCAGCAAATGTATGCGCAGAAAGTGCTGCGTCCTCCTGAAGGCGCTTCACATCGTATACATCAACCCGCCTTTCCGCGCATTCATAGTGATAAAGTTGAGTTAATTATCAACGACGGTATGCGCAAAAATTGTATAACACAAAAGTTGTGTTCACAACGTAATCAAAACCGCACCATTCCCATGGGTCCACGTCTCCCTGAGGTACTAGACGTAAGACCAAATCTTTTAAACTCTGCTAGACGTTTAGAAGTTCTACGAACCTGTGTCGCTTACATTTTTGAAAACAAAATAGCAGATGCTCGTAAGCTAGTACCGGCCGTTACACGCACACTAAAGCATCGGGACGCTCGTCTTATATTATGCCGTGAATTATTCGGGTATGTTCATGGCAATAAAGCGGTATTGGATCATCAACAATTTGATTTGGTTATAAAATTCATGAACAAGACGCTACAAAATTCTACCGGAGTCGATGAATATACAGTGGCAGCTGCTTTGTTGCCTATGTCTAGTGTATTTTGTCGTAAACTCTCTACGGGTATTATACAATTTGCCTATACTTGCATACAAGACCATCCGATATGGAAAAATTTACAGTTTTGGGAATCGACTTTTTATCAGGATGTGCAAACACAGATCAAAGCCTTGTATATGCAACGTCGTAGACCCAATGATCATAATAAGGAATCGAATTGTGTCCTGGATGATGTTCCGTTGGAAGAACCCACCGCTCTAGAAATAACTGCCGAACAAATGCGCAAATCTGTTACTATAGACGAAGATAAAAAACGAGAGTTAGCGCAGTCTGAAGAGTCGACACTTTATAGTCAGGCAATACACTACGCCAATCGAATGGTATCTTTACTTGTACCACCAGACGTCAATGTGCATGGTGGTCAGAAACCTAAGCAAGCTTTTCGTTTGGATGATAATCAGAGCGTGTCGAATAGGTAAGATACGCAAGGGAAGTAATGGGGAAATGTCGCACGCATTCCTAATTTTTTCTTTCTAGTATATTGGGTTCACACAGCTTAAGCGATCACTCTGATGAAGGCTTCGAAGAGAATGATGCTCTAGAAGTTGGCGTAGCTGTCGGAAAAATTGTTTCACGTTTTATCGATCGCGTTTGTACCGAAGGTGGTGTAACATCGGAACATATACGTAATTTGCATGATATGGTACCTGGAGTGGTGCACATGCATATTGAGTCTCTTGAGTCGGTTTATCTCGAATCTAAGCGTCATCCGCACGTTCAAAAACCGAAAATCCAAACACCTTGCTTGCTTCCGGGCGAGGAGATTGTAACCGAACATTTGCGTTGCTTTTTAATGCCTGACGGTCGTGAAGATGATACGCAATGTTTAATACCAGCCGAAGGAGCTTTATTTTTAACCAACTATCGTATAGTCTTTAAGGGAAATCCCTGCGACCCATTGGCCTGTGAACAAACCATAATAAGAGCTTTCCCCATATCCTCCATGCTGAAGGAGAAAAAAATTTCAGTTTTATATTTAGTTCATTTAGATCAAACCTTGCCTGAGGGCTTACAACTACGTTCCAGTACATTTCAACTAATGAAAATAGCATTTGATGCGGAAGTTACACCCGAAATGATTGAAACATTTCGTAAGATATTGAGTAAAGCCCGTCATCCTATTGATGAATTTGAACATTTTGCATTTCAATCGTATGGCACAATTTTACACGGGGCGGCTCCTTTGAAAGCCAAAGAGAAATACTCCACTCTAAAGGGGTTCGCCAAAAAGACGTTAATGCGCACTGCCAAAAAAGCGGGCTTTAAGCAAAAAACTTCTGTCAAACGTAAATTAGTTGCATCTGGATTGGACTTTGATACCATGGTAGCGTCGGCTGACGCTTTAGAAACACATTCCCTTAATGATGAATTGGAAGATGATGAATTTGAGACGAATGCTGAAACGTTACCGCGTATAGCCACCGCAAAAGATGTGGAACGTATGCGTGAACGTAATTATGTGCGAGATTGGAAGCGTTTAGGTTTAGAAGACGCTCAGAATGGATTTCGTATAACCACTGTTAACTCAAATTACAGCATGTGCCGATCTTATCCCGCTATATTTGTAGCTCCGTTGAATGTTACAGATGCCGCTTTAACTCATTTGGGTCGTTGTTATAAAGGTCAACGAATACCGGTACCCACTTGGCGTCATTGCAGCGGAGCTTTACTGATAAGAGGTGCTCTGCCTCATAGTAAATCAGTTATAGGTATGCTTAAGAATTCTGCCGGTTCAAATGCCACTTCAAACGATGTAGCCAATTACCATGAGCAGGACAAATATTATATGGCTTTGATTGATACTATGCCTAAACTTAATATCTCGTTGGCTCAGTATAGCTTGTCAGGTATTAATTTGTCCATGAATTCACTCTTATTAAATACTGCGACTGGAGAAGAGTTGCACTACTTGAATCGAAATGAGTTAACGGCGTCATCTTTAACGCCGGAACTCTCTCGCAAACACAAAACGTCCGGCCTTACGGTTCACGATGGCAAAGCTAAAGGTAGCACTATAAAGAATAGCAACACTCCATCCACCAATGCGTATCGAAAAATGCGATTATATGTTTTAGGTGAAAAGTCGCAAACAAAGTCTAGTATTAATGCCGACTTAGGAGCAGAATTTATTCCGGTTGACTACCCCGACAATCGGCACTCACGTATGGCATTCAAGAAACTAATGAGAGCCTGCTTACCATCGAACGCGAGTAATGAAACCGACCAAACATTTGCTAAGGCTATTGAACAATCGGACTGGTTGCAACAAATCTCATCAATTTTGCAATTATCCGGGGCTGTAGTCGATTTAATTGATTTGCAAGAGGC
Organism: Glossina austeni; assembly: GCA_000688735.1. Lineage (NCBI taxonomy): Eukaryota > Metazoa > Arthropoda > Insecta > Diptera > Glossinidae > Glossina > Glossina austeni. Next base: position 49,178 of record KK502554.1, read on the forward strand.
CAGTGTAATGTTATCATTAGAGGATGGTTCAGATATTACAGCTCAGATATCAGCTTTAGCGCAGCTGTGTTTAGATCCTTATTATCGCACTATGGAAGGCTTTCGCGTCCTGATCGAAAAGGAATGGATAGCATTTGGTCATCGCTTCGCACATCGCAGTAATCTCAAGCCGGCTCATGCCAGTTCTAATTTAGCATTTGCTCCAACTTTTTTGCAGTTCCTCGATGCCGTCTATCAAATACACAAACAATTTCCTATGGCATTTGAATTCAACGAATTCTATATACGCTTTTTGGCCTATCATACAGTATCGTGTCGTTTTCGTACGTTTCTCTTCGACTGTGAAGTTGAACGTTTCGATTTGGGCATAGCTTCCGTAGAGGATAAAAGAGGTTCTTTAAGCGCCAAACATTTTCTGGGTAAAGAATGTCAGTTTAAAGTTGTTGATCTCAATTTCTGAAAAGAAATTAATTTGAATTTCAGGTAACACCGGCTCAGATGATGAAAGTAATGTGTATCCTGTCGATATACGGAACAAGACTTTGGTTAATTTCAATCGAATAGGTCATTCGATATTTGACTATATAGAGCGGCAGCATAGTAAGTCGCCGATATTTTATAATTTCATATATTGTCAGCAGGATGACGTTTTAAGACCGCAAAGCTGTGTAGCCGCCTTAGATCTTTGGCCTTATTACACAAATGAGGAATTAGCACAAGGTCCGCCGTACGATCTTGAAGTAACCAATGCCGACGATGAACTCGACTTATCCGAATTAAAAGGCAAACGCATAGTGATCAGTGCAGGCTATGATAATATTGAAAAATCGAATCCAAATACCTTCATTTGTCTGCTGAGTGAAGTGAAGCAAGCTGAAACGGAGCGCGGTCATTTGCCACCAAAATGGCAGCAAATATGGGCCAGTCTAGAGGTACCGAAAACTATTCGTCTGGAGCGTAAATCTTCACTAAGCAGCATTTTCTATCATGGAAAATTGCAACATAAACGTTCCACATTGGAAATTATAATGAAAGGACGATTAACTGGCTATCAAGATAAATTTTTTCATCCTCATCGATTTGAAAAGCACCCATACACAACACCCACCAATTGCAATCATTGTACAAAGCTGCTATGGGGTCCAGTCGGTTATCGTTGCATGGACTGTGGCAACTCGTATCACGAAAAATGTACTGAACTATCATTGAAAAATTGTACGAAATATAAGGCTGTAGAAGGCGTAGCGCCACCCAACGTCAATATATCACAAGGTGATACCTCAAGTATAGCTTCAAGCGCGGCAACAACCGCACGCACATCCAGTCATCACTTTTACAATCAATTCAGTAGTAATGTGGCTGAGAATCGCACACATGAAGGGTAAGAAATAATAGTTTTGAAGATTTCATCTTGGCTTCTGAATATTTAATTAAAAATTACATTTAATTATGTAATTTTAGGCATTTGTATAAACGCGGTGCATTACTGAAGAACTGGAAACAGCGTTGGTTTGTACTGGATTCCATTAAACATCAGCTGCGTTATTATGATTCCGTTGAAGATTCCACTTGTAAGGGCATTATAGGTAAAGTGGATTCCTTATGGCTATTACTATCAATGATAAGTATTTCAAACAGAATAGATGAGAACATTTTCAGGACATAAGCATAGTAGATAAAAGTCAATTTGTAACTTTAGGACTTTAAAGCATGAGCTTAGATTATCGATCACATCGAATGTTGCATTTTAAATATCTAAACATTCAGAGTAATGTAATTGTGATGTAATTTCAATTATGCATCATCTTCATTCTTCAGAAAATCGACTATCTAATCTTTTACTAGCTGAAATGATCCCAGTCAAAATCAGATTATAATCATAGGAGATGACTGCAGGTGGGGCAAAATTGTAAACTATTAAAAATCCTGTTTTTAAAGCTAGGAAGTGTAACTGTACAATAAACTACAATTTTTTACAAGTACGTCCGGAAAATTTCGACAATCCTCCTTCTTTTCACTCAATTTTAAAGCTACTCTTAGAAAAACATTCTTTAGACAAATAGATAGAATTATTTCGATAAGTTGTTATTTTGAAGATTTGTTATTATTACCAAAGTGCCTTCTTTATTACACCCACCACTGAAGAATAGTGGTATACTCCGTTCTTTTTTTCATAGTATGTGTAAGACCCAAAAGGACGCTTCAGAGGGCCAATAAAAGTATATATATTCTTGATCAGGGTGAAATTGTGAACAGATTAAGCCATGTCCGTCCGTTTGCTTGTCTGTTTGGTGTCTGTTGTTGGCACTCTCTGGGTCGCAAAAATGATGATATCGACGAGACATTGGAAGTTTTTGCTCGCAAATATGGTATTGAAAATGGGCCAACATGGTCAGAGCAGAAGTCCGCAATGGAGCGTAAACTGAACGCAACTCTGTTTTTCTTAACAAAAATTTGTGGATTTTTGCTCGTTATTTAGAAATTATAAAAGTTACATATATTTTACGAGATACTCTAGTCTTTACGTGCAAAAATTAAAAAAATCGGCCATGCCCACATGAAGTTACAAGCGTTTAAAGTTTATTTTTTTCGTCACTTTTTTGAAGTTTTACAAGACAGATTGTTTAAAACTATTTTGTCCATTCCTCAAATGAAGATGTACTATCTGCCTAAAAATGGATTAATTCTAAAATGAATACGGTAGACATCGTGATTTACTTTTTCTTAATCATCCCGACGATATCGGTGTCAAATGAAAGAATTTGGAGAGTAGGATGCGAAAAGAATTCGGTCCCCGCCGAATATAATTTTCTTTCTTATTTTAGGTAAAAATTCATCTTTTCATTTAAAAATTCCCCAATTATATAAAGATTAACATTTTCGAAAAATTGTATGTATTTCTCTAGATACATAGAATGTAGATTAAATGACTTTCTGTTTGGGTCAAATTTAAAAAAAAAACAACTCGTAAACCTTTAACTGCATTAGCATTTTATAATATTTTTCTGATACTTGAAGCCATGCTTAATAACCTCTCTATACATTACTATTTTGCTTGCTACCTTTCGCTCTATCTCAAAGAAAGTGTCAATAAAACTCCTTTTTTTAAACATAATGGATTGCTTTTATCTCTTAATTATACAACATTCCATTGATCTTTATAGTAATCTGCAGCAAAAAGTATAATGCTTTGCTTTGCATAATCTTAGCCAATAGACTCTTAGACAATTTTTGTTGTTTTGAGTTGAAAGCAACGTTTTTTACAATAAGGACGATAGCTTGGCTGGTGTTGATTTCGTTTCCATTTGTATCATTACAGAATATATATATTGCTAGATAGGTTGGATAAGTGATTGATATTAGTACATATATATATATATATATATATATATATATATATGCATATAGATACATTAATAGCGTATTAACTTAAATAAAAAAAGTTCGTTTTATATTGAAATTTCAAATTTTAGATTTGGCTGAAGTGCAGTCCGTCACTGCCGCGCAACCCACGCAAATTGGCACAAAACGTGTAGATGAAAAGGGATTTTTCGATGTAAGTTGAAAATATATTTAATGATGTAAATTAATAGTTAAATATTTTCATATTTCTTACAGTTGAAGACTTGTCGTCGCACTTACAATCTCTATGCCATGAACGCAAATCTGGCACAAGAATGGATAGAAAAAATTCAAGCCTGCTTGCAATAAATGGATTTAAGAATCAAATATTTTTTTTTGTTTTTTTTTGGTTTTTTTTTATAAATCAATTAAATGCTATGCGAAATCATATCTGGTATAAAATGCTACAACCGCAGTATCATAATCTTTTGTAAAATTATTTGTGTGTATACGTCTGCCTGTATGTGTGTATATGTAATCTATATAAATGTAACGAAGCATTTCAATTGCAATGTGCAAATCTTGTTTTTATATATCGATATTTATACTTACACATATATATATATACATATACATATACGTATATATTAATATATATACATATACATATATATTAATATATATATATTTATATATATATTTATATATATATTTATATATATATATTTATATATATTTTTATATATATATATTTATATATATATATATTTAAAAAAGAAAAAAACAAGTATATTATAATATTTGTTTTTTCGGTTTTTTTTATTTAATGTTAAGATTTTTTTTTTTTAATATTTCAATCATTTGCCCTTAACGACGATATTATTGTTATTTAACATAGAAGTTTTTCTTTTTTTTTCAATTTTTCCTATTTTTCTTAATATTATCAATATTTGATTTTTACTTGCATTTGCTTTTGTTAAACATAGTTAAAGTTCGGCTAAATATTAATTAACAAAAAAAAAAAAAAAAGAAGAACAAAACTTTTGATTCAATAACATATGTAAAAAAATTCCTAATAACTTACTTGTACTGAATAGTTTCATTGTTTTAAACAGAACTTTTTTTCTCTTTTTATACTCGATGTTATGCCAAAGAATCGTTTAATGTTTAACATAACTTTTCATTAAACTTTTTTATTCGATTATTTACAGATATAGTTTTTTTTTAATATTTTCCTTTTTTTTTATTTTTTTTATTTTAAATTTAACAATACACCTATATTTAGAATATGTACAGGCAAAGAATGAATGAAATAAATTTTTTTATTTAATGGCAAAATTATTTACACATTTCCGAAAATATAGTTCTTTTGTATACCCATCACCGAAGGATTCACGGTTAAGAAAAATTTTATAAATTTCTGATCAACTCTGACTCCGAAACGTGTTAAATCTGTTTATTCCTCTGTCGTATCATATCTTATTGAAATGCTAATGCTGTTGAAAATTAACGAAGAAATCTGTAGGTTAAGCTGATGGTAACAGTTTCAATTCGAACCCTTTGCCTAGTAGCAGAAATTATTTCGGAGTCTTTCTCCGAGATCCATATTGCAGATCTTAATCGAAAACAAAATTCAAGCTACAAAGGGTTAAGAGAACTAAGTTCGCTTAGACCACAACCTCGCAAACAAATGCGCTTGGAATGTAACTACGATAAGCCAGAAGGAGTAAGTTTGGGAAGGAGAACAACCGAAGCTAACGGTTAATGGTGCGCATAAAGTGCAGCTTCATCGTCTTTTGGACTTGAGGAACCCATCCTAGAAGCTTCGCCTGGATTTACCCGCACTTGCCAATGTTCGCTAGATTTGGTGTGTCCTTTCTTGCGTGAGTCCGCTTAACATTGAGGAAAGGGCAAAGGACTGCAAGGAATATGTCGTATTAGGGGATTTTTGTCCCCTTTGGATAGTAATTACCATCATGGAAGTATCATAAAGCTAATAATATTTAATCTACAAGTATACTCAAGAAATTCTTAGTTTACAAAATCCATGACGACTAGTTTATGTCGAACGAATGCAAAATACCGGATAGATTAACTTGGCCTAAATGTTCCCGTGAACTTGAATTAACTTATTTAGATAAATTTGTGAAATTTGTAAATGATATATAAGGGAAACTGGGCTAATCATGCTTCCTGTTAAGGCACTTCCTGACGTTCTTTCGAACTAACTATTCAACAGCTTAAAGTGTTTATTCCGGCAAAGAATGTTTTGGAATATCTATAAGAAATAGTGACATTCCCTACGGTCATGCAAAAAGATCAACGTCAATAAACTTCCAACTGACATAGTCGAATGTAACAAAATTACTTTATAATTTTCATGCGTCTGACGGATGGGTATGAAAGATTTGCGCCAAGGAGAATATAATTTTCTTATTTGTTTTTCTAAAAAAAATTTACAAAACCTAAGTAAAACCAAATAAATTCTATAGAAATGTAGTCCAATAAACAATATTTAATATGAAAAACGAAAATGGGAAAAAGAAACGTGAAAACTTATCGATATATATCGCCGTGGCGTGACCATGACAAAACGTATCATATTGTGGCTCAATAATGGACTCACGATGATGGTTCTGTAAAATATTCCCGTTGTTAATATTATAAATAATTGGTTGGAATTTCATTATCGGTCACCTTTAAATCATCCAAATCGTGTATATTTTCATCTGAATAGCCTTTCATAGCTTTTGTGGCTACCGGACCCATATAATTATTAACTACTGCAAATTCCATTAGTGATAGGAATACAAATACCGAACACGATGACATCCAGACATCGATAGCCTTCACATAAGAGACCGGTGGCAGTGATTGTTGCGACTGCGTATTTTGTGTTGCCAAAGTTAAGAGTGATGTAACGCCCAATGTGACGCGGGCTGGTATTGCTTCTGGTTTTATCCAAAATGATATCCATGACATGACCACAATCAAGGCAGAAGGTATATAAGTATGAAAAAGATGATAACCCAAACGACGCCTTAAGTTGAATACAATCGCTAAACAGGTGAAGTTACCTACCAGATACAAATAAAAGGGATAAAGTAAAAAATTTGGTAGTAATAGACTTTGTTTTGTTTTTTGGTTTTTAAAAGAGGAGTGGATTAGGTCTGTAAATTGAGAGGCCTATAAACCAGAGATGAGATGAAGAAGTTTTTCTGATGAGTTGTTCCATTGGTTTTGAGGTTGAGAGGGGCAGTTTCGAGATGATAGTAATGGAATAAGGGATGGTGTGTTGTTAGTGTGATAGGAGGTTGTTTTCAACGCGTAGTGTTGCAATGCTCTTTTTATTTTTTTCTCGATTCTTCTATAGTAAATGTAACGATGACCTTTTTCGTCAATATATCAGCGGTACATATGATTTCACCTATATGTACAGTAGTAATGCTGCACATATATTGTCTACATTACAATCAAATTTTTTGTGGTAATTTTTCGTAAATTTGAGTTAGCTCTCGAATATTGCAACGGCGTTACTTTAGGAGAATATGTAATGTCAAACTAAAAGCTTCAAAACCTCTATAAGTTCAAGGTTGTAATTTCAGTGATTTCAGTGATTTGGGATTATTTTTATACTCATTGGCGAAGGATGAGCGGTATGTTCGTTTTGTCAAAACGTTTGCAACGCCCAGAAGGAAGCTTCGACACCTTCGTCACCTTCGGCAATTTCTGAATCGATTTAAGCATGTCCGTCTGTCTGTCTGTATAATGTCCGTTGCAAATATTCTCCGCAAAAGTAAGCTATCGACTTCAAGTTTGGCAAAAACATTGGAAGTTCTTGCACGAAGGTTGAAATCGAAAATGGGCCAAATCGGTTGAAAGACATGCGTACAGCCCTACATAAACTGAAAACATCTCTGTTTTTCAATAGGAACAAGAAATTGGTTTTATGGTCATTGCTCATAAACCACTGCAAGTAAGTAAAGAAACAATAGACTGTATCTTCTATAGGGGATGCTATGGTGCCTCTAAAAAAATGGAAAGAATCGGCCACCCGATGTGTTATACTTTCATTATACTCTTCATAATCAATTTTGTCCCTCTGAGCAACAGTTTTCGTTCATAATCGCGCCATGCCACACACGCAGCCGTAAAGACTCACACATATGCGCATAACTTTAATCTGCACAGATGTAGACATGATAATTAAACGGAAGTGTACTGCCGGCCTCGTTGAGAAATGCTCGTGGATATGGTAGACAATAGAAAGAAACGCGCTGAGGAGATTTAACCTACCTCTCCGAAGTAGTGCCTAACAGTGATCTTGCAGAAGGAGGAAGTCGAAGAAGTGTGGTGGGTAACAGGTTTAATGGTGTAGACCGGATGATATACAAAACAAAACAAATAAAATCACTATAGTACTCTACGGCCAGGCATTAAATATCCTACACCACTCTACGGTTGTTCATATAATAGCTTTTGAAAAAAAGGCTTTATATAGGAAGTGGTCGAAAAAGTCGTCCGATCCGAAGCATTTTTAATAGCGTTCGCCTTTGGACCAAAACTTACCAGTGTGTTAAATTTCACCAAAATACCTCAAAAGTTGCGATCTTGTAGTTTGGACACAAATATTAGACGGACAAACGGACAGATAAGCTGAGACCGATTCGGAATCACTTTCTAATACCGTATCGGATCGGTATAATAAAAAGTGGACCTATTTCGAGTCCTGGGTGTTGCACACATCCCCATAAATTTTATATAACTTTTTACTTAAACTGGTATAGAGTATAAAAAAGTAGGAAAGCACGCGTACATACAAGTGCAGAAAGTGAAGAAAAAGTTTTGGAAACATATTTTTAACTCAGAGACTACACGAGACGAACGATTTAGACTGAGTTAGAGCATAGAGCTTGTATCTCGATATCTCTTGTATACTCGATAGCTCAATCTGTGGAGTGGAGTTAGAGCATATAGACAGACAAGTTTTTGTACCTGTCGAATACTCGATAGTGCAATCTGTGGTATAATTATTTTATATATGCAATTGTGACGGACAGACATGTTGAGACCGATTCGGAATCGCTCTCTAATACGGTATCGGATCGGTATAAAGGTGGACCTATTTCGAGTCCCGGATGTTGCGCACATCCCCACAAATTTTATGTAACTTTTTACTTAAACTCGCATAGAGTATAAAAAAATAGGAAAGCGCACGTAGACTAACTTAGAGCATATAGGTAGATAGGTTCTTATATCTCGATATCTCTTATATACCCGACAGTACAATCTGTGCAGTGGAGTTAGAATATATAGGTAGAAAAATTCTTGTACCTGTCGAATACTCGATAGTGCAATCTGTGGTATAATTATTTGATATATCCAATTGTGGCAGTTCAATTTCCGCATTCACAACTAACGGATCAGTCATATTCCATATGAAAACCAAATCTTGAACGGTGTGCGATACTGAAATAAAATATTTATTCTTAATTATTTTTAATTACAATTAAATGACTAATATACTAACAACTTTCGATCATCATCGAACATATTTGCGTATCATGCGGGTATGATTCAAATTTCATGGCACATGATAATACTAAAGTTAATCTAAAAAAAGAAAAAAAAAAAAGAAAAGAGCAACAAAAAAAGAAAAAACAAAATTTGAAAATTTCATCGCAGACGAATATCACTTACTTTGACATATACAGTAAAGTTTTATCGTGATATAGCCACAGATAATGATTAGGTATACTCATCTCGTGAAAGGTGACCTTTTTTGCATTTTTGAAAAAACAATCCGGTCGCCATATGCTGTGCAGCCAATCCACATCCAATATACGATATTGTTCACTCATATTTTCCGGTAATCTTAAGCGTGGATCGCGCCAACTTTGTGCTAGAAATATGTCTGTAACATAGGTCTGCATCCAAATATATATAAATTGCCTCTGTTAGCAGTTTATAGTATAGCTAAACTAACAATTTATAAATACCATGGATTCTTCATTTATGGAATCTAGTGAAAGTACAGTGACATGAAAATAAACCACTGTCGGTTGGCCAAGTAATTTTGGTGCACGATTTTTATCATAAGTCTTTGAAGGTATCGGTAGTATATCCGGCAATGATAAACTTGATTCATAATGTGATACTAATTCGGCACTTTCGGTGTTATTTCTGAAATGGAATTTTTCAAAACAATTAAAAAAAAATATATATATATAAATGTTTATAGAGGCCGCCATTTGTGCGTTAAAGGTGGGTAAAGTGTTGGCTATCCATAAAAACAAAAAAAAAAGTCAGTTAGCAGCTAACAGTTTAAGGTTAGTAAAAATGGGGCTTTCGAGGAAAGGATAGCGCGTTTTAATAGGTGAACAATATTTGAAAAGTAATGAAAGTTTGGCGGCCACACTTGACAAGTCATGACTGTTACTGGTCCCCGATATTGCCCTATGATAATTCAGTTCTTGGACGATATTGATGTGCACGACATCAGGATTCAACAAGATGATGCCACATCCCATGAAACAATTCAATTATTGCATGAGACATTCCCTGGTCGTGTGTTCTCTGGTTTCGGTGATCAGAATTGACCGAGTAGATCAAGTGATGGATCGCCATTGGATTTCCTTTTATGATTTTATTTGGATTCAAAGGTTATGCATACCTATAACGCTATCTTATATACGTTATGATCCAAATAAAGAAAATCACGATTGAAAAACAAGAAACAAATTTTTATTTGGTTGTAATCGAATTTTTTATATCTATCAATGATAGGCAAAAAGGATAGATAGAAAAAAGGAGAACATGCTTCCAGACAGACAGACGACATCAGAGCTTCCTTGTATAAAAATAATTCTATTTTTTATTTAATTCAAATCAAGCTCTAATTTTGGAACACCCTTGTGTCCCTTGTGATGTTATGTCATCGTCATCTTTGATTATTAAATCAAATAATAATTTATTGTTTTATTAAAATAATATTATGTTATTATTTATAAATTAAATATACATTAATGCATTCACATTATAATCACCTAAAGCCATGAACACAATTGCACAGCAATATTGATTTTTCCAAAAGGTAAGTATATGCCGTTAATATTATAAAATATTTATAATGCGGAAGTTTTTGAGTGAATGTCCACATTATTAAAATTTTTTTGTTTTTTTTTTTTTGTTTTTAATTTATCCAAACTTCAACAACATTAAGATTATTTGAAAAAGCAACAACAATAACAACATCAAAAGTCTTCAAAGGAAATAAATTTTAAGAAGTTTTGTTCACAATTTAAGTCATTATTAAGAAACTTCGATTGTATTTGCGGATGTAACGGTTCTTAAATTTTCTAAATTTAACGCAATTTAGTTATTTTATAATGTATTTGATATTAAAAAGAAATTAAAAAAAAAAAAATTTATTATTTGCGATACACGTTACGGTTTCTTATTTGGAGAGTAAGTTTACAAAATAAAAAGAAATTAATTTCTAAGGTTTCTTCAATTGCACATCTTCAACTAAAAATTTTACCATTCAAATGACACGATTGTTATAATGGAGAATAGAGACAAATAATGTAAAAAACAATTGTTATGTCTTTCATTTTGTTTTCATTCCCGTAGCAATTATGTCAAGACGGGTTTAAACCATGTTTAAAACATACAAATTATAAGCTTTCTTCATCGCTTATTAACTGTTCTCTGCAAGGGTCGTTATTCAAAAAAAAAAAAAGAAGGGAACTTATCCTCCTGATCGTATCGAAAAGTTGAACTAAAATTTACGGACAGAATTCATAGTTTATTTTTTTATATTCGTTATCGTATATGAAGAGGAAAAGAAGAGATCTTCTTCGGTTGCGTTGTTGCGACATTTCATTGTCAAAAATTATGCGCATTGAAAATAACTTACTTAAGTCACCATTTAAATTTCAGTTTATTAATCATATCTTATAGAACATAATTAGCTTAGACCTGTCTACCGTTTCGAGATTTTGAGAATTTCTACCAGCAATTGATATGGCTATGTCGGATCCATTAAGATCTTGATATGATTAATATCAGCAATGATTGGTCTCCTCAGCTTAAGTTCGTATACCGGCTCTCAAACCGGGATTTTTAAATTTAAGTCCACATTTTCATAAGAATATCAAGAGATCTTCTTCGGTTACGTTGTTGTGACATTTCACTGTCAAAAATAATTCGCACTGAAAATAGCTTGCTTAAGCAAAAAGTAAAACTTGAGCTTACTAAATAATTTTGCTCATTTTTTACAGAACATAATTAATTTAGATTAGCTTACTGTTTCAAGATATCGAAAATTTCTGGATCCATTAAGATCTTGATATGATTAACGTCAGTAGAATTGTTGGTCGACTAGAACGAGAGCATTTCCAAGCTTAAAATGAATGCAAACTGTAATCGCACATAGCTTTCCCGAACATTCTTTCAAATTTAATTAAGAGATCTTCTTTAGTTGCGATGTTGCGACATTTCACTGCCAACAATTATTCGCATTGAAAAAAACTCGCTTAAGCAATAAGTTAATCTTTAGTTTATTAAATAATTTTGCTAATTTTTTACAGAACGCAACTGGTCTAGATTAACTTACTGTTTCAAGCTTTCGAAAATTTCTATCAGCAACTGAAACGATTTTGTTAGATCGATGATTACCTTCAGTAGTAATTGGTCGACCAAGGAAGTTAGCTGTTAGCACACAACTCTATATAACGAGATTTTCAAATTTAAGTCGACACTTTGATAAGAATACCAAGAGCACTTCTTTAGTTGCACTGTTATGACATTTCACTGTCGAAAATCGTCCTAGTTTGGTAAGGAAATAGCGCCACTGACGGATCCCAACGCAAAAACAGATATCGGCGTTGAATTTACTCAATAAATCTACGTAGTATCCCTAGCTTGGTATCCACGCCGCAACTCAATATTCTAGGGTTGATCTAACCAAGGACGAATCCAAGCTTTTCGCAACACGCGGATCATTAAACTTTTGAGGCCACCTTTTAATGTCCATAATCATGCTACTATATTATCACCAAAACCGAGGCACTTGAACTTAAAGATCAATATATTATAATCCACTTTGTCAAATGCTTTCGAAAAATGGGAATGCAAATTACCTCAGTCCGCTTATACTTCTCGAACGTTTTGACGACATCACCTCAAACAACAAATCAACAAATTGTTAGTCGTGGACCTTCCTTTCATACGACCATGTTGGCACGGAGAAATTATTCACGTAATCACTGTTGTTTAGTAACTAAGATCAAAAACAATTTTGCTTCTTCTGTAACTCGCAATAAAATTCCTAGAGCGTCTGCTATATATAGGAATAAAATAACTACACTTCCATGGGGGCGGAAAGTAACCTTTCTCCAATTTACTATTAAATAGACTTGCTAATGCACAATAGATTCAGGATTCGAAAATTTGTAGCAACAATCGATATGGCTATGTTAGGTCGATTAAGATCTTGAAATGATTAACTTCTGTAGTGGTAGGTCCGCCAGAATGACAAGCATTTTCAGATTTAAAATTTTGCGCTACCTAAGTTCGTACACAATTTTCCAAAACGAGATTTTCAAATTTTTCTGTATTATCTTCGGTGCAAAACATATCTTCCGGAGCCTTTTTTCTGTTTCCGAAATAAAAGAACGCAATGACTTTGCGCTTCGAATGATTTTGCTGTCGAACCATATTTTTGTACACTATCTTGTTTTTAATATCAGCATTTACATCTTTTAAATTTGATCCGTTGTTGTGCAACCTTTTACAGGCCACAACTAGGGTCTTTAAAGTTGAAAGTTGTTGTTTAAACAAATTAATTTTTCACTTTAGACGCTGTGTAGTAAATTTTTTTATTTTTTTTGACCAGCCACTTGGGGAGCGGAAGGATTATAGGGAAGGAGGAAAGAGAATGATCCGTTGTGGTAACCAGTTTAACACACAAGTCAATCAGATTGCCAATCAGATGCGATTCGTGATAAGAAATCTATGTCATTTTTGGAAAGTGGCAAATGATCAAATTTCATAGCAATATTCCTTTATGGTAGGTAAAAGTACCTTTTACAATCAGCTTGGGATTGATTGGCCGCACTTTCGTTTCTAAAACAGCAATTTGTCAGTGGTTTGCCCATTTCAAATGGGATTGCACGGACATCGATGACACTTCAGTCGGATTAAGGTCCTCGTTAACCAGTTAGTTTACGTGGAGAAAAGATTGGATCGTTCTTTGACATGAGGGAGGAAATATGAAATCTTACCATAAACACACTGTTCGATCAAATTTTCTCAGTAATCAGAAGTGTCAGGCTATCAACTATAAACGTTCGAGCTACACTAATCCATGAATCCAATAGACATACGAACTAAGCCAACATTAAAAACAAAAATGAAAATTAATTTCAATAATCGCGAAGCGAAGTTTTCATTTAGTCACAGAGATGGTCGTAAGTTCAAATTCGGTAGAGTTTTCAAGAAAGCCTATAGCCTTAATAACTTAGTCTTTCTCGGGTTAAATTAATACTGATAATGACAATAATAATAATAATAATAATAATAATATAAGAAACTCTAAGCTTAAGCTGAGCTATAATTAATTACTTTCAAGCCAAAATTATCATATTAGACTAAGCCTATAAAGACTAAAAAATTCCTATTGCCTGTAGTTAAAGAATTTAAAATCCCAATGTGAAGTGGAGCTCCCTAATAAGAAACATCGTTGTTTCATTCATCATACTTTTTTACTGAACACATTTGTAATGAAATGCTTCGTAACGCACTTGTCAACAGAGAACAACTTCTTTTTATATCATGCGTAATATAAATAGATCGAAAAACTTTGTTCTTTTTCTAAAAAAAAATGTTGATTAAAATATCTACTTTTTTTGTTTTCTTCCCGTTCTTCTTCTTCTTTGCGAAATAATACCATTTTACAACAACGCTGATTGTTATTGATGTGAAAATCTAAAGCAAATCTAAAGTATCAGTTGGTCAGAGAGATTTCGCAGCAAAAGAAAAAAAAGAAGAAAAAGAAAACTTTTATAAAGCGAAATATAGTAATTTGTGCATAATATTGGTTAATAAATTCATGTAGTACAAAATATATAATAAAGCAACCAAAAACAATCATTAAAATGTGTCATGGATTTTCCACAACAGATTGAAGGTAAATAGTATAAAAAAAAGGCAACAAAAAAAAATTCTACGAAAAGGAAAATTCTTTTGCAAGATTTCTTGTATGAAAAAAATCAATTGCCTTTGGATGCACAGCGCACCACTTCATCGGTACTAATGGAAGTTGGAGTCGGGTGGGCGAAGGACGGAGAGGTGTAAACGATTTTAAATTGCAGTTAACTAGTATTTATTAGTGCATAAAAAAAATGCATTTAATATAATATTTTTGAACACTTTTTTGACTTAAAAAGAGACGTAAGCAAATGCTTCTACATCTTTCCCTTAAAGAATTGCTAGCTAACTTTTATTAGTTTCTGATGGAATTTTGGGGAGTTTAAAGCATGTGAAATATTAACAAGTTTCAAGCCGGTACTGTTTAGTATTTATAAACCACATTAACAGTTTAGTTTTCTATCGTTTAGTTGCATTATACTATTTATTGATTTTTTACTCTTGATGATATGCGCTTATACGCTCTGTGACAGAAGATGTGCGGCAATGCAATAGCTGCTATGTTTTTACTAGAAATAAAAAAAAAAAATTTCAGACTTTTAATAAAATGCGTATTATTTGTCGAGACCATTCGCAAGGCAACTGCACTCCTTTAAAAAGTTTTATGCTAAGCTATTTTTTATATTTTAGTTTATTATTAATTTACTACATTAAGCTAAACTAAAAATAATTATTATACAATAATAATAATGGGCATGCCAATAAAACTACAGAGTAATTTTCGGCACAAAGATGGAGCCATAGATAGTATAACAATATCGCACCATAAAAAAAAAGCCGCGATTCAGATGTGT
Source organism: Glossina austeni (assembly GCA_000688735.1). Lineage (NCBI taxonomy): Eukaryota > Metazoa > Arthropoda > Insecta > Diptera > Glossinidae > Glossina > Glossina austeni. The sequence continues at coordinate 64,525 of KK502554.1, forward strand.
TTTATAGATTATAAAAAGTCTTTATAGCTACTTTAGATCTATTTGGGTAAAAAGAAAGCATAAATATTGTATGCGATATCACCGAAACTGTTTTTTATACAGTCTTCGATTTCCGAAATCGCATAAGCTTCGAGCAGGCGCTTGCTTTCCTACTCGCATATTAATTCTCTTCTTCTTAATAGTTCCGGTATTAAAAAGTGCAATTGTGAAATATGAACAAGTTGAAATTGTTTTCTATACAGTTTTCGATTTCCGAAATCGCATAAGCTTCGAGCAAGCGCTTGCTTTCCTACTTGCATATTAATTCTCTTCTTGTTAATACTTCCGGTATTAAAAAGTGCAATTGGAAAAAACTGTGATATAATCTGTATGTGTAAACAGAGTTTAGAGAGGGCATTTAGAGTTTTAATCGAAATTCTGGATATTTATTTCACTTTTTTCATAACATATCCTTAACGATTAATTTGTCAGTTGTGCCGATGCTTTCTATTTATTATCCAAATATTTCGTAAATAAATTGAACAAATATGGTTAAAAGGCGTCGAACTGCTAGATCATGTAGCTACCCAAAGGTTAAGCGTGTACATAGTTAAAGGGGTAGAGAAAAAAGTAAAAATTAAAAAAAAAAGGCAACCACGTATGTATGGCCTCGAGGACGGTAGAGTTTATAACAAAACTGATAGCCTTATACGAACGTCTATAATGCTTTTAGACTTTACACTCAGAATTGATTTCTCTGGCTACATTAACAGTAATCATAATAACACATGTGCATATATTACATAATCAGAGAAAAATTTGAAATAATCAAGTATCAAGGGTTTCGTATTCTTGGACAGAAATGCGATTTTTCGGGATCATTTTTGTTGTTGAACAGCCAAGCACCTTCCCAAGGTGTTCGTTCAGTCTCGGCAGGGGACATTCAGATAAAATATGGCCGACAGAGAGAGAGACATTACAAGACATATTCATAATAATCTTGAATAAAGTCTTTTTTTTCACCTAACGCGGACTAACAAAATGCATTCAATTCGGATAAAGAGGTTATTGTTGTCTGGCCTGGTAACTGTAAACTTGGTTGATCCCAGAAACAACTCAAAACCAATTCCAATGATCGACATTAATAGCAGCTCTAGTGCAATTATGCGGTGAAGTGATTGCCTGAAGAAAGAGACAGAGCGATTTAGATACATAAGACTGTTAGTTATTCTGATGTTTTAAGAGAAAAATGTGTGTTGAGACTCTTAATCTTTATGAATAGTACTTGGTTAGTTGCGCTGATCTTTTAAGGGGAAAATGAAAAATATTTGTCCAGGCCTCTCATCTTTGTAAATAATTTTAAGTCAGCCGCTCTAACGATATAGGGGAAAAATGATAAATGCTTGTCGAGGCCCTTAATCTATATGAATAAGCTTTTTCAACACGATAGGGTTATATTTAGAATATATATAGAAAATCTTTAGAAAAATATATTTAGAAAGTCTTCCAGCTCTTCGCAAGTAATATTTACAAATAATTTCCTGATAATTATTAGTAACTTCTTGGATAAGTCGGTATTTTTGAAAGATATAAAAGCCTTTGCCAAAAGGGGAAGATTTTTGTAATTGATTTTATGAAATATATGTAGCAATACAATCAATAGAGAATCCCTTAAGCCTATTTCCAAAACAAAAAAAAAATTAATTAATTTTTGAGCCCAATCTGGCGAGATTAAAAAAATGGACCGACAGCCTATGTTTCTCGGCACATAAGCCTGCTATCCTAAAGGGAAGTATGTGACTGTTATATGGGAACTGCAATGGGTAGTTGTATATATTGTAAACCCTAAACGAATCGAACATAATTTTTGAGGATGTCGTGACTAAGAAAATGTAGAATTTGTTTGAGGATGGGTTTCTTGATGTTCTTTCTAGTTTATAGTAAGCAAAAGTTTCGAATGCTTTTAGATTTATTTCGATTGATATATATGTTGTATAGCGGTATCTTACAAATCAATCAGATATAATTTTTATTTTTTTTATTAATTTTAATTTTTTTTTTTTTATTTTGACTTCTATTCTTAAGAGTTTTATCAACCATCACATGCCTTAACAACACATCAAATAATTGGCTGCATATAAAAAAAAGAAAAAAATTTTTAATCCTGCACTACACCAACAGAAAAAAGCATAATTCCATAAAAAATAATTATAACAATAATAATAAACCCCAAAGATCATCTTGCTTTCTTTAAAAATAAAATACAAAAATTTATTTACTCTTCAATAACATAAAACAACGACGACGCAGAAACCCTCGCTGAAAGACAGCCGACTGTTTATGACGTCGTAATGGAATCACCGCTCTTTGCGGCCAAGAGCATGGAATCAAAATTATCAACAACGCCGGCCTCCTTGAAGAGAGGGGATTTTAATTCTTCGATTACTGTAGCGAATGTAAACAATGCCGACAAAATGTCTGCCAGCATTCAGAGCGGCACCTTAGATGATACCACTCCCAGCGATTCGGGTGTACAAATGTTGGATTCCGAGTCAAGCGAATTGATGGTTGATTCAATAACTTCGCAGACCGGCTTTGAATTTGAGGATGCAAAGTGTATTACAATTGCTATTGACCGAACTAAATCATCTTCGATTGTTGGTGCTCCGGAAGAGACCGCCGTTGTCGATTCCAATTTCAATTTGACTGCAATATCGGCAGTGCCGGCGTCGGCGGGAGTTGAAGAGGCCATGACTACCAGTCAAATTTCGACTTTTGGCGATACCACGGAAAATATAGTTTATCGGCGAAAAGTGCGTAAAACGCCAGCAGTTGCCAAAGCTCCGAAAAAGCGTGTCTCGTTTCACGAGGATATTTTGAAGAACACTCGTACTGATAATATACATATAGAGCACGGGTTCATTACGTACAAAGCCGGTATTAGGAAAATGAATCAACAGGTGAGTGGCGCCGGACGTTACTCTTGGTGTTCAGAAGGTGATAAGACAGAACCTACCGAACTTCCTCAAAATGGTGACGAAGACACTCAAGGCGGGGACGCAGCTAATGGCCGGCGACGTATTGTTTATCGTAATGCTTGTTCCGATGTATTGGACTATGGTAACTCGGACGTCTACGATATGAACGATGATAATTGTTTGCAATATGATAATTCGGGAGTTTTTGAATACACCACGGCGACAGATAACAACGTGGCAAAGCTGGCTACTGCTTTAAATGTAAAGAAAAATCTTAATCCAGACCTTTACAAATGTTCTTGTTCCAGCTCCAATTCCAGCTTGGATTCCGATGAAAATGACAAAAATTCCAATTGCCATCAATATGAACAGGCTAAGAGCAGTTCTTGTGATTGTATTGGTGTAAGCAACAACAACAATAATTTTATAGGTAAAAAAAAAAATGAAAAATTATATTTACATGATTACTAACGTGTTTAACATTTTTCAGGGGAAAATTGCTACTACTCAGAACCCAATATTGGTTCAAATGATAGCCCTCCACGTCAGAAGTCTGTCTGGAATAAGGAAAAAAAACCCAAATCAAGTTGCTTGAAGAAAACGAAATTTCATACTGATGTTATACACGAACAAGATCTTAGTAATAAAGTGAAAAAATTCAATGTTCACGACGTGAATCAATTATTGGACAATAGCAGCAAAATGATATTTGGCTCATTGAAAAGCATTTTTACCATGCCTTTGCCTGAGCGTGGCGTTCCCGAAGGTTCGGAGGATTTACAAGCGGTTATTGAATGTGTTCCTGAACCTGAGCAGACACCCGAGCATCAAAAAAATGAATTCAATGCTAAGCAAATTCCCGATTCTCCGCCCTTGAAAACGAAACCATTTCTTAGCAAAAGTTTGGACGGTTCTAAACAGCAACAACCCGTTAAAAAATTTGTGCACAATGTTGACGAACAATTGAGACGCAGAAACGAAGAAGAAATGTATGCGCCAACACGAGACAATAGCAACGAAAGTCAACTGAAAGAAACTGAACATAGTAACACCCCACAACTGAAGAGACAAAATGAATTCGATAACGATAATGATGTGAGCTCGCTGGTCACTGATAGTTTAGCTGCCGTCGAGCCCGACAATACACCATTTCGTAATAAATTCATTATAAATTGCGAGAGCACTGTATTCGAACATACTGGCGTTTCGTATAGTTACGAATCATCATCGTCATCGTTTAACGATCTTATTTGCATGGAGGACTCATGTGGTAATATTGCTGACTTAATTGAGAAAGATACACCGTTTGCCCAGCCAGAACCCGACCAGTTACGTAATGCTTTTATGTCGGCTCCTATAGCTAAGACATTTTCCAATTTCTTTCGCAGTTTTAAGGATACGGGAAAAGATAAAAGTTGTTCCAAAAGCATAAAACCTAATAATCGTGAGACGGAAGCAAAACATAAAATTCGAGATCAAGAGGCAAAAGAATGGCAAGAAGCTACCGATAATTATTTTGGTAAGTTAATTGAACTCGTTTCCATATTTTCTTGACTTTGCCATACAGGCGTCTACGTTCGGAGGAAACTCATATTTACTAGCCTGTTAGCTTCACGGACTTTCTAAACATTATGCTTTTTGTATTTGCTTAGCTCTTAAAATGCCGCGAAAATGGGAAACAAATGCACAATCGCTTTCTACAAGTACGCCCTATAAAGTGCCGAAAATTTCTTCTACTATTTCGGATATTTCGAGTATCATTGATAATACTTCTTCCATTAATATGGCTCAAGTGGTGCAGCAGACAACTAAATCAAATTCTTCCTTAACCAGTGGCATAGCCAGTGGTAGCGCAAGTAGTTCAGGTTCTTGTAATCAACGTGAAAGCCTCGCCATTGGGTGCGATTTACGGATTAATTTGGAGAAACAATCGCGTCATATACCATCGCCTCTCAAAAAACGTTTAAGTGTTTCAGGTTCTAATCTTATTCAGCAAAATGCACCTCAGCGTTACGGCGTAAGTGCACCGCAACCGGATCCAACACTTTTGTCACCGGATCTTTTCAGCCATTACAATATCGCTCGCGGTGGTAGTGGCCGTGACTCTAAAAGCACTATTCTAAGTGAAGAATTCGATGATATTCTGACCGTAACCACGGACACCGATAAGAATGAAAGTGATATTATCATTGTTGATTATCCAGAAGTCAGCGATAGACAATCGAGCGCCGACTATGCTAATCTGTTAAAACCTCCTCAGCCGCCGGCCAAAACTTCGCTAATAAATCGTTTTTTGCGAAATGTTACGCAAAAGAAAATATTGGAATCATCGATTAAACGTAACAATTTTTTTGCGCACAAACTGAAAACTGGACAAAAATTATTCACTGGCAACTTGTATGTAAAAGGTGCCAGACCTCGCAACATAGAATTAATTGAAGATTTAAATGCCGAGATAGCGATGGAAATAGAGATGTCTGGTGTGAATTCTCCTCGGCGAGAACTCACTAATTTAGAATCTGATTTACCCGGAGACTTGTCACGTTTCGAATTAGGCATTGGAGAAATATCGGTCGACGTTTTTATAGGCAGCAACTTAAATTTTCTGCTAAATGCATCGGAAATATTAATGAAAGCTTTTAAACTTTATACCGGTTATAGCAAAGAAGGCTACATGACACCGGTATTAGTCTTTTTAACGGACAAAACTTTATATGTTACGGATTTGGTGCGTAATCGATTGTGCTCAAAATTTATCCTGGCTTACAAAGATTTGGATGTCATACTTGTTAGTTGCAATCATGAAATAAAAGAGTGAACTATTTTTACATAAAATTTTACCATTTATAGACTGGTCCTTATGGCAATACAGTACTGCTTTCGAATAGTACGCGTGATATGCAACAAGTTTTATTGGCAGGCGGACCATATTCAGCGGACAGTTTGGTAGCTAATCTAGAATTGTGTGCTCGTCGTCATGGCTCTATATTGCCAGCTGTCGGTCAATTGACTTTAAATCACTTGATACCCTTGCAGGATTTTGTACAGGCAAATTCTTGTGTAGGTAAAAATGATAGCTGGATGTATTACGCGGTTGTTAATATGCCAGGTTCTTCATTGGGCGAGGGCGGCGAACAAGAACCATTAGGACCGCATGCCAAAGGTTTCTTAATGCATCGCCGTACGAGAGATCACATCAGTACCTCGAAACATCAATTGTGGAATCCGGGTTACTTTTTGCTGAAGTAAGTTTGCACAAATGCGATGAGCAACAAAGTCTTTTATTTTTTGTGTTCATATATAGGGCTGGTGTTTTATATATGTTTAATGATTCCACTCAAAAAATACCCAGTTGGGCAATGGCTTTGGCTGAATGTCAAGGTGCTAGGCGGGCAGTGAAAGCAGGAAGACCTCATTGCTTTGAAATTATGCTCAAGGATAAAATGCTATTGCAGTTAGCTGCTCCCGATGAGTACGTTGCTTCAGAGTGGTTACAGGCTTTACTACAATCAGCTAGTGGGGTAAATTGCATGACATGTTGTTTGTTGTTATATTGTTACATAATTGAAAATGTTTTTTATGATGCAGCTTTTTGAGATGCAAGAAAAACACAAGACACTGGGTTGCACTTTGGTGGTGACACAAAATCATTTAATAACACTGCGAGAAGATTTCTCGGCGCCTCTTAAGCAATTTAGTAAGAAAATGGAACCGATTGCTCATGAGACCATAATGAATAGTGCTGCTGCTAACACAAAATTTGAAGAGGAACTGCCGCATTTTATGCCGGATACCGGAAGTTTGGTATTTCATTTAGCATATGTTAATCTTAAAATCGATTACATTTGATTAATTTTTCCAGTTAAGTTCGGCCATGAGCACTCCAACACGTGGTACTTTGCGATCCTGTTCTTCGATCAATTCTACGCCCACTAAATTATCACAATTTTCACGTTCGACCACAACGTGTAACACTACCTTAGGATCATCTTTGGCTAGTAATGCTACAACTAATTCCACAATATCGACAGCTACATTTTCGAAGCAGGCGCAAGTCGAAACGAAAGAAGGGCAGATTTCAATGAATAGCGTTTACGGTAAAAATTCAGGTTTAGAAATTTTAACATGCGCTGATATTAAAGAAATGATTGGCATTAAAATACCATCTCATAATGATACGTGGTGGTGTGTTTTGGAATTTTCATGTCAAGAAGTTCGTGAGTGCTCAGATGATTTAGTGATATTCTTCGCAAGTAGCGCCGAAATGCAAAGATTCCTGCGTCTTTTGGAGCAATTGTGGCAAGCAAAAAATGTAAGCAAAACTGCGAAGTAAAAGATAAATTCGGTTTCGATCGAATTTCCTTTTGTATTCATTACGTACGACGTATATATCGTTTGTATATTTCGTCTATATTACGGATCGCGTTTTTATATACTTGAGCAACATTTCTTAGCTAATTTTACAAACTAACGGTATTTGGTGATTGCATGTATTTTGATAGTTTTTTCACTTGAAAAAGGCGTTTATTGAGAAAAAGAGGTACAATGTATATTAAGCAATATATTTTCCATAATTTTCTACAACATATCGATGTGGTGTCGAAAGAACTTCTATTGATTTGGCAGTGATCCCATCATCGACCTATTTTCGCACTTCTTCAACGTTGCGAATCTGCGCGCTAGCCATGCTGTGCTGTATCGATCTAAACGGGTTGTATTTAGAAGGCTCCATGCTCGGGCTCGGGCTACAACAATGTTTCCTGCATAACTCTTGCAACAAGAGGCCAAAAAATGGCAAATTCGCGTCAAGACTTTTAACCCGTCAAAACTAATATCGAAAATTATGATATGATGGAGTAGCATCACCATCAGATTCTGAACATGAATAAACAACAACGAAAGCAATGGAGATCGAAAATGCAATTTTGAGCGCTTCATGCGATTAGTGTCGGCATGCGCTGAATAAATCAATAAATGTTAAATGGAAAACTGTTATTGTTTGTAGCGAAAGGTCAAAATCATCGATACGGCACACGGTACGGTATTTCCCATTTCTTTATTTTACATTTACCTGTCGAAGCCGCCTCTTAAGATACATGCAATCACGTAATCTATTTATATGCTTCGCTTTGCTTAGGGAAAGTTTAAAGTCCTACTTAAAGCTGTTATAAGCGAACGCATCAGTTTTTTTTATAAGTTCGGTATTAACCTGACAAGAGATCGATATGCATGGAGAAATAATTAAATTCATTTGCTTATTCAGGTCCGCGCTGCATATTTTTACATATTACAAATATTACCCGGCTTGTTTATGATGGCTACACTAAAAGCTGTTTTCGATTAATTTTCATAATACATATGTTTGTTCAAGGTTCAGTATGAAAAATCAATCGGATTGGAAGACGTTAATTACGTAGTTTTTTTTATTACAGTATACTCCCTACTATAATACAGTTAACAATCGTCAGACTGATGGCGCACTAGCACTAGTTTTGTCAAATTACATTCAAAACTGTTTTGTGCGCAAAAAGACACAAAAGAGGCGTTCAAACATAAGTTTGAGTGTAGCTATAAAAAATGGTGTCCGGAATAAAATTAAAAAAGTATTTTTTTATGCGGTGAATAGGGACAGCATAAACGTACAATAGCATGTTTGAGTGTATTGCATCTATGCATAAATAGAAGACATGAAATGGAAGAAATTTAAAAAGGAAAGAGATTTTAAGCTAACAGGACTTTTATAAATCATCTAACCTTCAAAAGTTATAATGCTTTAGTTCGCAATGAATCGTCCTCCGTTATACTCTACGCACATTGTGGTAGGGACGTATTAAGTCGGCATGGATATATGCAATAGCAGGAATGACCCGAAGTAACCCCAATCCATTCAGAATGATTTTTCTTAATCGATGTAAGAGTGCTTGACCCTCTAATGTGCGTTCAAGTCTTTCTGTGCTGATCTTATAGATCGCTATTTTCACGAGAATACGATGAAATCTGCTCAATTAACATATTTGTCTCCAAGAATGAAAGCTAACGACAAAAGATAATATCTAACGCCACTCCCCTCATAAAGTTTTATCCTGAAGAAGTTATTATTATTTTCATTCATAATAGATTTAAACAAAAATCGGTGACAAGTAGTAATTTAGCGTACGTAACAGACGCTAGAGCCACACATGTTTGCAAGAGAAAGCTTGTAGATAACAAGAAAGTATACTTTTTAATATTTTATGCTGGAAATTAATTCATGAGCCTAGCTTGAACTGACTTGGCCTACTTGCTGGATCAACTTTCATACGAGGTCTTTCATTAGAAATGGTTGTCCCATTATTAATTTTTTATGATGAAAATTAGTACAAAATATGGGATTGATGTACAAACTGACTGTGATAAGTTGGGTTACATAGATTTATTTTTTTAACGAATACTCATGTAAGGATTTTCAGGAAAAATAAGTTATCACATAGCAACTAAACATAATTTTTAATAATTTCTCACAAACTTGGATGAAGACGAAGGTGAAGTGATATAAAATATTTAGTAGTCGGTCTTGACGACTTTGAATTTCTTTTGCCATAAACTTGCACATTAAAGATTTAATAAAAATTATTCTGTTTGTTTTTATATTTTATTTTCATTTTTTTCAATAGAATGATTTGTTCCCGATAACCGTTTTGGATGAAGATGATTTAGTTGCTGAACAATGTACAACATTATATATGGAAATAAATCGTTCTTGGGAACCTTTACTATCGGCATCGTTAGGTTATCCACTGTGAAGGAAACAAAATTATGATAAATAATTCAATATAAACCCTAAACGTAGCGTTAAATGGAAGAGCCTAAGAAAATTATAATATATTTGAAAGAATAATCAATCTTTACACATAAAAGGGAATGCTTTTCACAGTGATGTTAAGAACATAACAATATTAAAAAAAAAAAAAAAAAAATGCATGTATATGTGTTTAATAAATTAAAATGATTGGAAAGGTATTCACACAATACTACGATAAGAGAGAAAAGAATGTCATATACACACAAACATATAAATGTGTAATGCAAGGAAATATTTTTCATTTCATTTGTTATTAATCTCTTATCATTTTTTTTGTTTTTGTTTTTGAATAGTTTAAGCATATACATCTCAGAGAGCCGAAAACATCATTCATTCAATTTGTAACAGAAAAATGTGATATTTATTTTTTACAATATTTTATTTTAAATATATATTTATTTTATAATTATTAAGTTTGTGTATATTCCCTTTTTGGATTTTATATTTTTTTGTAAAAAAATAATTATTTGAAAAGAATTGTTTTTGTTCTTCTGTGTTATGTTCTCTCGTATGTGTTGTCAAAATATTGTAATATTTTCAGGGTTTTTTACACTTTTCATATCATTTTTATTAATTATTATTCAATGCTAAAATTACTTTACACGTCTCACAATAGTTTATTTTGTATAATTTATTGTTTTGTAAAATATTACAAAACCCCGAAGAAATTTCTTAAAAATGCTATAAATTTCATTTAAAAACAAATGTTTCAAAACTATTCTATACATATATATAAATGCATGAGAAATAGTGCAAACATTCCTAAAGAACTTATTATTATATTCTAAAAAAGTTGTTTTTTTGCTTATGCCTGATCTCTAAAAGTCATCAAATGTCTTAAACATGGTTTTGATCGATGTAAATGGTGAAGTTCGATTAAACCGGACATGACTTAAGATACAAATTTCTGAAATCCCTCAAATCAATTACGTGTGTGTGTGATGACTTTATGTTTTAAAGATTAATTCTACAAACGCAGTGAAAAGTTTTTACTGTTCAAGAAATGGAAAAGATCTTGAAAAACAAAGTCTCTTGCCTTTTTATTCCTACACAAGGCTCATGCTTTTTTGAAAATAATGGGATCTAATTGATCAGCTTTGATTAAAGTCTAATCTTTAGTTTTTAAATGCTTGGATCTTTAAAATGGTGGAACGAACAAAAGTCGCTAAAGGTTATTTTGAAGAGTGAACTCTCGGTATACCGATATTTCACTCATCCAATTGCTTATGGCATACGGATGAGATTTTAACAAAAAAAATTTCAACATCAATTTTTATATCTTCCTATACAATTTTGCTTTCACGAATTAAAAAAAAAAAGTCTTTAGAAAGACTCTTCGCATATTTTTCTCTCCCATAGGTGCAATTCATGACCACTTCCGGAAACGGTCGGCACAAGGTTACCTGTACAACGTAAATTTGACAAGGAAAGAGCGCCATCTATCCGCATAAGTTTTGAAATTTTTCAAAGGTTTTCTAAAATGGTTTTCAATTCTGCAAATTTTGAAGAATGCAAAGATAACTAACTGTCTTTGGCTATTGTTAATTATATACATACTCCATTTGGTCTTTGTGAGCTATGAAGTTAATAAGTATTCGCAGTACAAATTAGTTTGGTTCGGCTCGGTAAGGGAGACTGCAATTATATTACCGTTGGGTAGAGGATAAAACTGTGACTTCTTCAATTAAAAGTACCGTCTGTAATTACACTATTATAGGGTATAGAATCAAACTGTGGCTTCTTCATTTGAAAGTTCTGTCTTTGAGTTACACGCAACAGTAAAATTTATTACACTAAAGCGAATACAACACAGTTCCTTGGAGTTTTAAAAAGACTTAGTTTTGTGCCAAAAAAAAAATTAAATTTCATTTTTCCTGATTAATTCAAAGAGTAGCTCGGCTAAATTCTTACAAGTAATGGACAGTCTTTACAATATCCGAAAACTAAATAACTATGACAGACACTATGCGAACCAATAACATTGACTACAAGGATGAATATCATTTGAGGCGGTCATTAAAGTTTGTTCCAATCAAATTAAAGAATCCTTGAGGAATACTACGATTAATATTTGATGCAATTGGGCAAAAAAAGTCATGATATTGTGACTTTTTAGTATGAGGAAATTTGGCTCCTTATAGAAAAACTTGCTCAGGAAATATCTGCAATTCTAAGGTGGAATATCGTACCGTTCCCGATGTTATCAGCAGACACTATTTCTTCTCCTTAATATTACTTTCAATAGCTTATTTATTGAAAGGTGCTTTGACTTTTATGACGATGCCGACGGACATGTGATTTTTATGGGGTAGCCCTAAAAGACGACACTTTTTTCGCTTGCCTGAAAGGGGGCAAAAGTTGCAGCTATCGCTGGACAGCTGACTTTGAATGTTCACTTCAAAGTTACATAATAAGCCCTCCACAACTTATTAGTAAACTCAATTAACTAATTATTATTAACCGAAGCCAGCTTTTATCATACCGTTCCACGATAGCTGCTTTTTCTTGATAAAAGGTAAAAATAATTCTCCTGAGAGACATGCGGTAAAAACTGTCCGAAAAATCGAAACCAATAGTTAATAATTTCACTTATTTTCTGGATTAGTTCGCAAAGACTAGGTCGAGTCATAAGTAACATTTGTCTTTTTATCAAACATTTACTTTGTTCTTATTAATTAACAAAATTATATTAAGTTAATTGCGGGGTATTCCAAATTTTTGTTAAATCTCTTGTTGATTGGCATGGATTTTGCTCCAATATTTCTTTTAAAAGGACGTCATCAAAAAGGACGTCATCAAGTCCGTCCGGAAATTTTCCAAACCAATTTCTAACTGCCCAATCAGCTATCAGTCCTAAATTAGGAAGGACGTTCTGTCCCAGGATTTTGTAAACTAATTTCTAACTGTCCAATCAGCTATCAGTCCGTCACCGTATACTCTGCATATTTTTCCACCTATCGCCTGAGCGCTATGAGCTTGTTTAAATTCCCAAAACACAACATGCCGGAATAGGCACTTTTTGACTCTTTATTTCAGAGGTGAAGAAAAACAGCTGAATGTAACATGCACCACATAAAACAGTTGACAGAGGACTAACTGAATCCTCGCCTATATAATGGAAAGCAAAACTCGTTTGTTTCGTTGACTTATAATTAATTTTTTCAAAAACTAAGGAAAACAGTTATAAAATATTAAATAATATTGCATAGATAGATAGCTTCACAGCGAAAAGGGAAGTAAATGACAAATGAAAATTAGTTTGACAGTTAATGAGAGGTTATATCCGATTTTCCGTAAGCGTCAAATGAATGCTTGGATTTGGTAAGCCATTAAAATTCTTTCGACTACATTTCAAGAAACATCTTGGAGGTTACAGTTTCGGTCCAATAAGCTCCATAAGCACAGTGTGCGGTTCTGTAGTACTCTCTTGATATGTTAAGGCCGACCTTTGATTGTCATAAATTTAACCTTTTCAAACATAAAATAGCCTGAATGACCTCTAAGGAACACATTGAAGGACGTGATTGCATTCGATTTCTAGCTTTCAAAAATTGACTAAAAACATTTCTAAGCGAACATTTTTAGGGAGTTTCTTTAGTACAAATTTTTTCGTCAACTATGTTGTTAGCCATCCTTTGGGCTGTTTGCTATAGCCGGTCAGGCTCGCTGCAAAGAATGTCCATTCTTAACTAGCATAAGACTACCACGATCTGCAGTAAGAAGATGGAAAACTGAAATGTGGCGGAAATATTTTAAGTTATAACCCACGGAAAATTTGTAATGTCTCTTAGGCGTCTAGAACAAGACAAAGATCGGCTTAACTATATTAATTTTTTTTTTTACAGTATACTTGTATACATACAGCACTGTTAGTTATATGGAACACTGTAGTCGAGTACCTTTCTGAAGACTCAGCATAGTTGAGCTTTCTCTTAAAGTCCGTATTTTTGACATAAGAAGAATTGCGACCGACTGTTGGAATTTCGCAGCGAAGCTTTATACAAAAAGCAGTAAAATCCGAAAAATATTTCAAACTTAATTAATTTAATCTTAACTTAATAAAAGTAAGACAGCATAATTATATAATTTACTATGTACACACTTACATATATATGTATATGTATATATTAATGTGTACCTATATATATATACATATATATATTATATAATTTACTTTATGTAGTTATTCATAAACACTTACGTATATTTGTACACATATAACATAGATATATACATATATATGTATATGTACGTACATTATATACCACATATATATATATATATATATATAAACATATTATATAATTTACTTTATGCAGATATGTGGACATATATATATGTATAGATATACATTAATATGTATATGTATATAAATACGCATATGTATACCGATATGTATATATATAAACATATACCGTATGCCGATATGTATATGTATATATGTACATACGTATACGTATATACATACCTATACAAATATACATATGTATATTAATGCATATATATATATATATACATTACATAAATATATTCAAGTCCATCCAGATTTGACTTAATTATACATCTCTTCGGTTCCCCTCTCTACTTTTCAAAAATAATTTCTTTAGAAAAATTATTTTAAATTTAATCAAGAAAAATATATTGACAAATTTTCCTTTAATTTTGTTAAATAAAAAGAGATTTAAAAAATCCATTATCTTAAATATTTGCCATCACATTACTAACCACACATACGTATTTGTTAAAATAAAAGATATGTTCATTAATTCTGCGCTTCTATTCTTATAAAAGTACGAAAAAGACTAGAAAATCTTTTGGGAAAAGATATTTAAGAGTAAAGCGAATTTCTCTTAAAAACAAAAAAAAGGAGGAAGATAAAAATAAATAAATAAAAATATAATTTTTAAAAAGTGCATGAAATATGAAAAAAGGAAGCTATCGCCAAACATTCGAAATTTCGGAATCTGAAAATCATTTTTTTTTTTTCAATTTCTTACACGAATCAGCGGTAAGTGTCGTACTTTTAACTGCTGGTAGAAGTACGCAACGGCTTTCGTTCTCAGGAATGCAAGCACACTTTAGTCTTTATTACACCCGTCATCGATGGAAGGGTAGGAGGGGAATATTCAGTTTGTTAAAATGTATGCAACGCCTAGAAGGAGACTTCAGAGAACCCAAAGGTCTATATATTCTTGCTTAGCATCAAATTCTAAATCGATATAAGCATGACCATCTGTCCGTCTGTGTGATGTCTGTTGTAAACATTTTCCTGCCGCAAAAATGAAGATAAACCTATAAAAGTCTAAAAGTGTATTCTACGGGCGATGTTATAATACCTGTACAAATGTTGTAATAATCGGCCATGTCTACCCAATTTTCAATAATCCCCCGTAAAGTAAATAAATTCTTGGCCAATATCAAATTCAGAATGCACTTAAGCATGTCCATCCTTCCCTTCGTCCATCTGTCCATCTGCCCATCTGCCTATCTGTCCATCTGCCCATCTGTCCATCTGCCCAATAGTGTAGCATCTGTGATAAACTTGCACCCATACAGGCTAGGAACAAAGCAAAGAGTTTGAAAATGATCGAAACTCCCACAACGTTCATACGTCTATGCAACAATCTTTGCTTTCCATGTTTTTTGCTCTGTTACTTATAAACTACAACAGACACATGATATGAGTTCCCATTTTTATTGTAAAAAGGAGAAAAGGTCCGCCCCGCTCACCTAATATTATAGAGTATGGAAAATTATTTTTCTCGTGAGCGCAAGAGATTCGATCGCGGTCGACTATAATTCTCTTACATGTTATGTTAATTTTTGTTAACCAGTTTCGCTTTAGAACTACAAATGCCGGTTTGTGCTTAAACATTTCGAATACCACGCTTAAATTATAATAAAGGCTAAAATTTGTGCCAACAATATTCTAATAAATCGTTCATTGACATGCTTGACATCTACAATTGTATTATATTGCAAGTTGAATATGAATTATGTGAAGCAATTCCACCGTGATTACATTAATTATGGTAATATTTCTTTAAACAATACAAAGTTTGTTCATTAAACCAAAGCTGCCTTTTTTCCGTTTTTCTAATATGAAAGTTAGATAGACCCGGTTTATAGCCTAAAGGTACAACTTAGCTAAGCATAGAGTCATTTTTTTTCATGTCGCTTTTTGGTCAGGTTGACTATAAAAACCATTAAAGTGAATCAAGGAGCCCGGGTATACATAATTCCTTCTAGTTGGGTTTTCAAATTTTTCCGTTTTATACCCTTCACCGAAGGATGAGGGGTATATTCATTTTGTCAAAATGTTTGCAAAGTACAGAAAGAAGTACCACAAAGTATAAATATTCTTGCTCAGCATCAAATTCTAAACCCCTTTAAGTCTGTCCGTCTGTCCGTCTATGGAAAAATGAATGAAATTAAGCAGAAACATTGGAGGCTGTTGCATGCCGATTGGTATTGAACGCGGGCCAAATAGATCGAAGGACACACCCACAGCACCACATAAACTGAGAAAACCTCTGTTTTTCAAAAGGAGTAAAAAAGTAGTTTTTTTCTTATTATTCATAAACTATAACAGATAAATGAACAAAAATTCTGTGGGCGACGCTAAAGTGCCTGTATAGAAATGGAAACCCCTAACCTACCCAATATGATGGAGCATTAAAATTCAATTATTTTTTTCAATGTCCTTATAAAGCGCAGAAGCAGGCTGCAAAAAGCCCATAAGGTATATAAATCATTAGCCAGTTTCACATTTGGAATGCATTTAAACGTTGTTTGTCCGTATGTCTGTCTGCGCAATTGTAAAGTATTTGTGGTAAACATTCTGCCGTTAGCGAAAATGAAGATATTGCCTACAAGTTTGCAAAACAATTGGCAAGTAAAGTAGGGGACGCCTACAACGCCTACATCCATTTTATTTTGAAAATGACAAAAAATCATCTGCGCCCATTTCATATTATAGAGCATGAAAATTTAGTTCTTTTACTTTTTTGTCTTTTTTAGGATAAGGGTGATGGCTATATAAGAGATGGTCACGAACGAATATAATCTTCCTACTCATGATTAATTACAAAATTTTACCAATTGGTATAAAAATTATATCTACGATTCGTCGTTGAATCAAGCATTATTCAAAATCTAAGAGCGGATATTTTTTTCGTTTTTTTGTTTTTTTGTTTTTTTTTTTTTTTTCTCTAAGACTAATCACACAGGGCATGTCCTCTATAGGTGCGGGCAAGGCAATAGTGTTTATGAAGATTCGATTGAAAGTGGAGACATCCTTTTTATCCTTTATAAGTACAATATGAAAACTTACCATACATTACATTACATGACGGAAAGCCACTGCGGATGGATCTGCTCAAAACTCGCTATGAATTTCTCGATCAATGCCAAAAAAAAAAAGAAGGAAATTCACTTAAAGAACTTTTGCCATTTTAAGCGAAAAAATAAACGAAAATTAATGAATTAATTTATTTCTTTTCGAATTTTTTTCTCATAGATATTTAATTTATTATTAATAATTATTGAATTTGAAGTGATTACATGTTGGTTGAATTTTTTATATCAATTCTTAGATTACACTTTATTGGTATGGTTGATTGATTGTTTAAATGTAAATTAACTTAATAATAATATAATGCAAGTTCAGTTTATTAAGGTATACGTTTTTAAATGTTATTTAATTAAAGTTAATTTTAATATTATTTGAGTGCAATGTTGAATATACTCACAAGAGTTTTTATTTGTTTTTCTTCTTTTTGTTTTTTTTAAAATAAATTTCGCTTTAATTTAAGGTTTTTTCTATATATCTATAAATATATATATATATATATATATGTATATATATATATATAATTTTTCTTTGTGTTTGTGTGTGTGTGTGTGTGTGTATGTATGTATGTGGGTGTTTGTATTCGTGTGCGTTTGTGTGTTATGTACATAAGTGTATAAGAAATTTATACTCATTAAGATTTTTCTCTTTACCGATTTTTCATAAAAATATCTTAATGTATGAAAAATTTAAGCGCAATTAAATAAATTTAAACAAAAATATATGTTTTTTCTTGTAATTGAAATAATTTATCTTTAATTCTTTTTTTTTTTCTTTCTTCAAAAATTTTATTTATATTTAATAAAAAAAAAATATATTTCGAGATTTTGGACCTTATAGCTCCATTTAACAAGAATGCAATGAGTTTACGGAGAAAAGTGATAAGAAAATTTTGAACAGTTCAACCGTTTTAGTCTATGGCGTGTGACAGTATAAAAAAAAAAATTTCTTTTTATAATTTTCTTTGTCTTTTTTTATCTTTTTACACTTTTTTTCTTTTAAAAATGCAATGAAAACAATTCACGACAAAACAATTTTAGTTAGACCCTACACCACTTGTGGTACAGGGATGTATGTAACACTCACAAGGGCTTACGATATACTCACTTTTTATTATTTCGATAGATTTAGAAAATAATTCCAAGCCCGTCTGTCTGTCTGTCCGCCTATTGTTTGTCCATGTATTTTTGTATTCCAACTGCAGGTAGCAATTTTTGAGATATTTTGATGAAATTTAAAACACAAACGGCTCGGTTTGATCCACCTTTTCGACCACTTCCGCTATGACGCCCTATTCTGAAAAGTTGTTATATGGAAAAAATTTGCAATTTTGAAAAATTCTCTGCTCAAGTACCTCAAAGCTAGTATTTCGGCATTCCAAATTGATGTGAAAACTTTAGATCAGTAGGAGCAATTTTCTGAACGCTCTCTGAAATAACTGCTCTTGCGGAAGCTAAAGCTTTATAGGGTAAAAGGGTTGAATTTCCAATATTTCACGGTAAAATATTGTCTCATAATGTGCATATTAACAAAGAAATCTATCTTATCGAATTTGGATCGTCTAGGTCCACTCTTTGGATACCATTGCTTATAAAGATTCTCATGAAACGTGAAGCCTTATATGTCTAAAATGCCTAATTGTTAATTTGTTGATGATAGTAATTAAATAAAAAAATTAAGTGGACCTAGTTTGAACGGCATGGGTCTGTTTTCTACCTTTCCCCATATAAGATATCTCATAAATAGTAAGCCATTCGAAAAAGGGCTTCATTTTTCAGCAACAAAATTATCCGTAGATAATTTGGTTCACATAGGTCTATTTTTTTTTTTAGAGCCCAACATTTATAGGCGTTATTATAAATGCAAAATGTTATGTGAAGAGAAAACCTAACCTTTGCACTATGCGGACTTTTATGAAAATTATGGCTTTGCATGAAAATAATGAGTTATAGGAAAGTCTTATGATATCGAACGATATGCTAATAGATCTGGGGCATGTAGGTGGTTTTTGACTGTAGTGCCGATGTTTATTCGTAGCGTACAATTCTTCACTTTATAGCTCTTCACAAACCTGGTCTAAGCACTTGAGATTAATATTTTATTTAGGATTTTTTTGGCTGCCAAATATCGTAGAACTGCAATTAAATAAGCAGTTTACGATTTTACCGTTTTCATGATTTCAGAATAAGTTAAGTCTAATGATCGGCTCGATAACATACGTAATTTTTATTTTACATAAATTTTATTTTACATATTATTTCTGCATGCGTATATGAGCGTAAATCAGTACTAGAGTTATAACTAATTGATACTCTACTTTTTTGTACCTACCTCCGAAAAATAGAGATTTACTCATTTTGCATCAGAGACTCTCTAAAGTATATATATTCTTGATCAGCGTAAAATTCTGAATTGCTCTGTCCATCTGTATGTTTACGTGGTGCGTGTTGCTGACACTCTCCTGGTCGCAAAAATGAAGATGTGAGCTTCAAATATGGTGGAAGCTTTGGAAGCTTCTGCACGCAGGTTTGTATTGATAAAGGACCAACTGAACGGAACTCTGTTTTCCTAAAATGCAAATATGCAACTATGCTAATATGCAATAGATGAAGTTAGGAATGTGTAGCAACCATCAGTGAACAGCAATAGTCTCAGTCAGTATCAACTAAAGTAGTCGTCTAAGTGAATGTTTTGAATGGTGGACTACTATTACGTTTGTGTAATGGCCATCGAAACAGTCAAGGAGTTTTAGACGAATTATTACACTGTGTAAAGATACGGAGCTCTAGAGATAAACCAGTCCAACAGTGCGCCACTTTCAAAGGTAGAAAATATTTTGAACCATTGATCTGTGGACTGTAGGTATATAGATATGAAGGTTTCGTGTGATTACTCATAATAGAGAAGTTATACCTTCTTCGCAAGCATCTTGATGAAGAAATCACGCCACCCTATTTTTTTTTTTTCAAAATACTATTACTTTGACTGACCTATGCATCTAGCTTGAAATTCGCCCCTATGTTGTTGAGAGATAAATGAGGTTTTTTTTTACCTACGTAGCGCTGCCAAATCGAGTGGAAAAATAATTTTAAGCATGTACGATATACGATATATATAGTAAGGTATACGATTTGTAATATGTCTATCGGACAGTTCTATTTGTTTATGGAATCACACATAGTCCTAGTTTTTGAATATGATCCGAAATGGTCTATGGAGCTGAATCAGACCTTGCCGCAATGTCCGTATCATCAAAAAAAATATTTTCCTTCAATATAATCTTCACAGCGTCGGCGTCCTCGATCAAAGATGGTCGCCCAGAGCGTAGCTTATCAGAGAGATCGATATTATCTATTGGAAATTTCTCGACCCATAAAGCCGACTCTTGCTAGGTTGATCCAAAAGCTTTAAAAAACGAGTCGCGGTAGTGTGCTACGCGGCATGCAGCTAACTCCAGAACGAGTGGGTGGAAACGCGGAGAAAGATGTGTAGTGCTGTTAAAGGACTTAATTGGTGGACAAATCTCTTTAAACTCTCTGCAGAACACTTGCCCTAGTTGTAGCTGTGCACAGCCCGCATTACGCTTATATTCAAAAGAGTTTGGGCACACTTTTATCGTCTATGAGCATCTGAGCTTTACGAGTGGAGCGGCGTTGGCAACTAAGCCCTTGACATGTTCCAAGTTGCTCTCTCTCCCTCTTCTACAAGGGGGTTGTTCGTTACTTTTCCTGTACATGTGTGTGTGTGTGCTATATTTTTTTAGTATATTTGCTAGGTCCGTGCATCGTACATACAGTGTAAGAAAAAGAGCGCCAAATACGCTTACTTGTGGAAACTTGTCTCTAAGCGGAATGGACAGAACTTTCCGGTAGATTTTGGCCTGACTACACAATAAGAAATATGACCTGAGGAGAGCACAATTTTTTCCGTGCTCATATAAGAATTTCTTTGCGAAGCACCAAAGTATCAATGCAGAAGAAAATACTTGTGTCATACCACATTAGGTTTAGATCAGGTAGGGGCAACCGCCGGAACGTGAGGAAGTCAAGCTACGTTTAAAATTTCAAATAATTCAATTTGCTCGCGCCTAACAACGCTGTAAAGTAATTCTATCTTCTTTCGAGACCCGCTCTGCCGCCTAGTTATCGAATATCGAGAAATGGGTTCAAGCGTTTTTTTAGTTCATTAGACCATAAAATAAGCGCTTTCAAAAAAAAAAGATAATTGATGTACAATGCATTTTTAATAATAGTTGCACTTTGTTTTGGCCGCCATGATAGGTGGTATGAAAATTGATATTGGCCCGTTGATGAAAAAAGTTGCCCATCAATGGTTTAGACGGTTACTCTTTAATTTGAAAAAATCCGAAATTACAAAGCGTTTTGTCGTGAATTGCTGAGCATTTTTCTATAAGTTAAATAAAAAACCAAAAAAATAATAAAATTGGAATTTTTTTTTTAATTAAAACTAAAAGATAAACCCCCAACAATTTTGGTGTTTTTTTGTTTCTGAAATAAAGAGCAAAAAAAACGAAGGGAAAGAAAACAAGAAATCTTATTTTTTAATTATTTTAGCCTTAATTTTAAAATTTTGCTTTGATTTTTTTTTGGTTTGTTTTTGTTTTTCGTTTTTTTTTTTTTAAAAGTATTTCATGTTTTTATTGTTTTCTTTTGTTTTGGAGGCTTCATCCCTGAGTTTTAAATTTTACGTGTTTTGTTTGTTAAAATTTCTTTTGTGAATTTTTTTTTGTTTTTTTTTCATAAATTTATCATTCATTTTATTTAGTGATGTTTTGTATTTGTTAATTAATTATTTTTCTTAATTAAAAAAAATTTTTTAGTTAAAAATAATTATTAATTACTTTTCCTTTTTGAATACCTGAAATGTATAAAAAAATATTTCAACGCGGGGGGTAGAGTGAGATTTTTTGTTCTTTGTATTTATGTTATGTATGAATGTATGTATGTACGTACGTATACGCATAAATATTTTCTGGATCATATTTCTATATATAGAGTTGTTTTCTTTTTATTCCTCTTTTTGTGTATTTTCTCTAAATTTATTTTCTTTTATTTTTTTTTTTGTATTTTCATTTTGTATATTTTAAGTAAATTTTTTATTTCTCTTTCTCTTAATAAAACTGTTAAAAATTGTATTGATATAGGTTTTTTTTGTTTATTTAAAAAAATTTGTTGTTTTTTGTTTGTTTGTTTATTTGTTGTTGTTGTTCTTGTTGTAGCTGTTTTGCATTATTTTTCAATATATTGAAAGATTTGTACTTTCTGCAAGTATTTTGTTCTATTTTTGTTTTTTTTTCTTCCTCTTCTTCTTCTCATATCTTGGTTTCCTTAAATTGTTAATAAATATTTTTTTTTCTTTTACTATGGCAATCAGCTAAATACACATTTTTACACCCACCACAAGACAAGCATATAAAATTTCTTAAAACATTTGTGACGAAATGAACTTTTGAAGAAATAACGATCAATGTAAGCATTGTTTCTGTCTAATAAAATCCTGCTTAAATCATCAAACTTTGTTCTCATTTCTAAATACGATTTTCATGTTAAGATCGAAAATTAACTTTATCGGACCAACGATTTACTTGCATATACCAAAAAAACCATATGCTTGTAAGTCGCAGCAAAAATACAAAAAATTCAATTTTAAATGTATACCCAACTCTTTTTTTACACGGACTTTTTTTACCTAGTTTTAAAATAACACGGGTCACCAATATAACGTCTTTCCCGCGTTTCCTTTAGATAATTTCATTTAATATATACCTAAGTCCTTTTTTACACGGTCTTTTTTACCCGTTTCTGAAATGACACTGTTCACCGACATAAAGTCCTCCTCGCTTTTTATTCAGATAATGTCATTTAATGTATAACCAAATCCTTTTTTAAACGGTCTTTTTTTGGCCGTTTTTGTAATAACACGCTTCATCGAGAAGAACAAAATTTTCTACGAACGAATTTTTTATTCTAGAACGAATCCCGCAAAGAAAAAGATTTTTTCTTTTCAATCCTAATTTTGACAGACTCTCAGAGAAACTTGGGTATGTGGCAAGAAAATGCAATTAAGGGAATACCGTTATCAGAAGTCGCATGTGTACGAGGAGTACACGAATTTAGTAATTTCAATAAAATTCTGAAAGTTGATGTAAAGTATTTTTTAAGTCGATGGTGAAATTTCCTATACAATTTGTATTGATGATAGTTTTTTACCACTAAGTAATATTGTCTATTTTGCATTACCAAATATTCAAGGTGGATTTCGTTATTACTTTTTTTTTGCACGGTTTTTTGGGAAAATATTTAGGGATTTTTCATCTTACATGATTTTTTAAATCGGTGAAGCTTATCTTCAAACTTACAATACGTCGCATCTACTTTTTTTAAAGAATTTTTCTTTGCACGATTTTTTAAGAAAGGTATCTGCCGTGTAAAAAAAGATTTTCGTGATTCGACTATTATAGAATATATGACAGCCATACGAAGACTAATATATGACCAAATATTGTGTGAGTACTAAGAGATTCGACTTTGAAGCCGAATAAAATTTATTTATTAATTCTTAGTTAATCATTTTTATTGTTATAATTATTACTATTATTGCAAATGTATTTGACCAGTTAACTGTATGTATGACGAATATATTCGGCATAAAAAAAAGTACAAAATTTTGTCTTATGACGAATACATTCGAAATGATCCGTCCATCCATCTTTGTCGGATTTTCAAAATGTTTGTATGTCATTTTGTCAAGTCATTGCATTACAACTTAATTTCATGTTATGCATACCATGTGTATGACGAGTACTCATCAAACGTTTATTTTCCAAAGAGATCGACACAGTTAACTGGTTCATCGTAAAGTATGGTTTTTAAATTAGATTATGCTGACTATTAGGTTAGAAGTAAAAAAAGAAAATGTTTCTGGTTTTGGTTTTTTTATTCTATTATGAAGCAAATTAATTATTGTAAAAATTCTATTGCAGTTGTTGTTGTAATTGCACGTCTATTTTTATAATATCATTAAAAGATTTGTTATGAAGCTGGATCAAGAATTAACATACATAATACTAAAGGAAATTATAGGCGTATTATTATCAAAATTTTATTCAAAACCTTATATTACTTATGCGTATATAACACGATTTCTAGTAACTATCCGGCAGGAGGCATTAATCATTTCTGTATTTGAAATACATCCAACCCTTACATCGTCAGTTCATAGTGTACAGATACGATCTTTTGAATAATGGCATGCAAATCAACTTAAGGAACAAGTGGAGAAATATCGAGGACGGGCTAATTGTTTAAATGTCCATAAGTATGAATGTCTGTTCCATTCACAAATTTGATGAATACTGAGTGCGAGCATATCATGCATCTCTTTCGAACTTGAGTTCGAAATCCATTTATCGTTTGATTTACATAACCGATAAAACATTGCAACTCTGAGCCATATCAATCGACCTAGGGAGCATAGGGAATAGCCGAGAATATGTTTTTTACAATCGATTACACCCACAAGGAATTGAACTGTACCCACCTTGTTTTATACCGATCGATTCAAAATCATTTTCACTCATCGGTTTAAACTTGTCTGTCCATATGTCCACCTGTTCAATTTACAGATCAGAATTTTTAGATCACATCACGTTTTCAACCACTTCTAATAGAACGTCTTATTTTGAAAAGATGTTTTGCGAATTGTTATGATAAGCGCAGGACTGTAGGGGTGTTTAATGGCGGGCCGTGTTCCGCTATAGAGCTTTTACTTGCTTTAACTTGCATTCTTAATCAGCTAAAAAATGGGTGTTGGAAATTTCGACTTATTGCCGTCATTTTTGCAATTCTGTGGCAACTCCACAAGAAAAGAGGAAACGGGAGCGTGTCAGTCAGATGACCGTTTAATTGTAATTTAAATTGAACTGTTAGATAGACCTGAGACCAAAATCTTTTAGAGAGTGAAAGTCAAAAGTTGTTCCAAATTATGTTATGTATGTTTAAGATGACTCTTTAAAATGTTTATACCGAGTTCTATAGTACACCGGTCCTCGTTTGAAACGAATCATTAGAATTTCTCATATTCGAAAATTCACTGGTATCCCATATTTTTTATGAATGTCAGCCATAAAACAAGAGATGGACAGATGAACAAAGTTCATTTAAAGCCTTCACTAAAGGCGAATGGCTATAACTTTCTATCTTAGCGTTTGGGACTGCGAACGTTCGCACAGATGAACTGGCAGAGGGAAATATCTAGCTATAGAAACATAACAATATTTTTCCTTTACATCGAGACCACACTTTAAAAATTACAATTTTCTCGTCTACCTTACAAATTTAACTTGTATAACCATCAGTTAAGTATATGCCAGATCGTAGTTTTCTACAAAATATGATAAAGACTGATAAAAGAACAATCCGTTGAGCATATCATCGTGCTTTTGACCGGCAAAAGCGCTACCATTACGGTAGCAATGATTTTTCCCTATAGGAATCTCAACGCAAGAATTTTCGAAGTGAATATAATTATATATCTAGAATCGTCTTCGCAAGGGCTTTTACCGAATTCGTTTGCCTTGTAAACCGAGAGAGGTGTGCAGTGAAGCCCGTTCCCTACAGGAAATAATGTCTTAAGGGTAATCGATAAATATATGCCCAGGATCGTCTTCGCA